>CM035796.1:26037224-26172224 GCA_020466265.1 Siphamia tubifer
GCACCAAATGTGGCACACATGTACATTAATATGTTGCAAACATTTTTAGATATTGGGCCACTGGGAATTTTCTCTTTATGTCCACCATATTGGATTTCAAAATGGTCACTTGAATTCTACAGTTGTGATTATCTCTGGGTCAAATGCTGCTATTGACTCGACAAGTTCATCCACATGAAATTCTCTCATCCATGTCCATAAAGACATGGACCTTAACTTTGTGCACTGGTGCACAGTCATACTGGAACAAGAACAGGTCATCCCCAAACTGTTTCAAAAAACTTGGTATCATGGAAATGTCCAAAGCGTCTTTGTCCAGTATCTTTTGGTGCTGAAGCACAACATTTTGGACAACACACATTTTGTTTAGCTGTGGTGCCATCACACCATTCATTTCATACAAAAAAAAAATCACCATTGGATTAGATTGCCACCATTGCACCTCCCCACCACCACCACACACACACACACACACACACACACACACACACTGCAATTTTCTATTAAACTATGGATTAAGAATAGGATGCCACTTAAATATATTTCAAGGCAACTGAATGAATACTTTTGGCAACATAGTGTTTGTTGAAGTAGTAAAATATAGTATTAATTGTTAGCCTCTTATTCATTCAGGCCTTGAGCCCCAGTACCTGAAAATGGTAATTAATCCATAGATAAACCATTAGTATAAAACAGTTATCACATAACTTGTAGATATGTACAGAGTATTGTGTAATGTAATATACATGTCAAGGGTAGCACTTAATAACGTGTAAATATTCACTCCTTAATACTGTTAAATAATGTTCATGACTTAAGTGGGAAGGGAGTGTTAATTTTGGTCCATATAACATAACAAGTATCAGTAATACATCAATATGATGGATACCAGAGGCTAAAATACAGGGGAAAAAAGATGAGAATATTAGGTTTAAGTAAATGTAGAAACATCACAAATGCTTTAACCGGAATGCTTTCCAAAACATAAACATGAATATTGTATTTAATTTCTCCAAGTTGCTCTCCATCAGCCACCATACATCTTATAGCTGGGACCTTTAAATACTCTTTTACTCTTCAGATTAGACTTTATTGAAGCTGACATGTGTTGATCAAACAGTAAACTGTCTAGTTTGTTAAACACATAACTTGTATATATCTAAGAAACAATAGATTACCTAAATGTACTTCATCAATATATTAAGTCTTAAATTATAAATTACTGAAATTTACCAGTCAAATGAGTCGGTGCATCAACAACCTTTTTTTTTTTTTTTTTTTTGTGACAGCTACCTCATCTTTACAAGCACCGTATGAAAATCTGCATTACCGGTGTTGCTCCCTGGAGTCGAGATGCTGGTGTGTGTTGATAATTAAGCCGATGAACATGAAAATGAAGATCTTTTGCTGTAACTTAGTAGTGTGGATGGTGACTGTGTGTGTGTATGAGAGAAAGGAAAAGAGAAGGTGTGTGTGTCAATGTAGTGCTGAGAAGAGAACTAAAGGGCCATTTATAGCTGTCACACACTGACAACCATTACCCCTGCATTTACAATGCTCTCAGCACATACTGTCAGGAAGACTCTGCAGACGTACACACACACACAGCGACACACACACACTCCCTACTCTACCTGACAGAGCCTAATTATCGACACCTCTCCCTGTCGGATGAAACAAAAAACTGCTCTATTTTCAGACTGATGGAGTCTGATGTCTCTCTGTCGTTTCCTTCTTCTTCTCCCCCTCTCAGCGTCTGTTGTCGTCTCTGCGCAGCACCTCGCCTGCCGCCCACCCCCCTTATCTGACGTTTGATTCTCGACTCGTTAAATAAGACTCAAATTAAAACAGACAATGAGGAAAGTTTCCCCCTCACAGCCACTTTCATTTGTTGTGATTGTTATTCAGAGTCATGGATGGCAGTGTGTGTGTGTGTGTGTGTTTCTATGTCTGTTAAGTGTGTGTTCAGAGTGGAAATGGCAGCTTGTACCATCTTGTCTTTGAGGCCTGCTTCATTAGGTGTCAAACAGAACAGCAGTAGTCACCCCTGGCCCACAGTCCTGTGTGTGTATGTGTGTGTAATTATTGGGTGGGGGTTTATGATCAAGTGATGCTTCTGTAGCTCTGCAGAATTTGTTTTATGGGAGGTCAGTTCGACTTATCCAAGCTCTGATTCATGATTTGTCCCTCTGGCCTGATGCAACTAACACCGCAATAATGTTGCAGTGTGTGTGTGTGTGTGTGTGTGTGTATTCCTATGTTTATGGGGATATTGGTATGTTGACACAATCATGCCATGGGACCGCTGAGACCATGGGGACCAAAACTCGGGTCCCCACGAGTGTTGCATACAAATATAGGCCCCCACAAGTAAAATATAAATCTGTGTGAAGTATGCTAATTTATGCAAATGATGTGTCCTTATTAATATATAATTTATTTTAAAGAATAGGGGAAAGAGATGCAAAGCAAAACGTGTATTTTTCAATGGTTTGAATGTGTTTACTTTTTGTTATTTCTTTTTATTATTTTTTAAATAGAATTTAATTGTTTACTGGGTTATTTAGATTTTTTTTAAAAATTTTTTTAATTTATTTAAATAAATAAAAGAAAAATAGAAGAAGACAACTTTACCTACAAGTGATGATTACAAACGTGGTCCTCATGAGACGTGGAAACCTGTGTCTGTGTGTGTGTGTGTGTGTGTGTGTGTGTGTGTGTGTGTGTGTGTAAGTGAGTATAGAATGACAATACATTTCTGCTGGACATTTCTGTGCTGGGTGTTCAGCTTTGGATCGAAGAGGAATGCATTAAATAAACTGATCTAACCAACCGTATAACCAGCACACCCAACCAGTAATGTTAGTCTCTAGTGTGAGTGTGTGTGTGTGTGTGTGTGTGTGTGTGTGTGTGTGTGTGTGTGTGTGTGTGTGTGTGTGTGTGCATTTATGTGGTTGTTGGCTCTCTGGTGAGAAGATCGCATTTCAGAACATTCCAGAGTCATGTAAACATTTATGCACAAGCAAAAAACCATGCATATACACTCGACAGTGCACGCGCACACACACACACACACACACACACACACACACACACACACACACTCTTAATAACACTTCAACTGCTTCGTAAATAAACCAGTCAGAGCCAAGCGTTCACACTTTGAGATGGAGTTCCCATACTGCACATCAAACTGGTGCACAGTAGGAAGCGAACCAATGAGGATGGGATCTAAGACTAAATTTATTCTTTTAGATGTTTTTGCTTACCATTCAGGTCCCTTGGTAATACAAACTTGCGGATATTGTAATTAAGATGAATTTATCTTAATTTTTAAAACATTGTCATTGAGTTCAAGGTGTGTTTAAGTACCCCTAAAGACTTTCTCCTGATTATGCTTCTAAATATATATATATATATATATATATATATATATATATTTAATGTGGAAAGTGGAATGTTTTGGGCTGACTGTATCCATAGGGCCATTATAACTACTGTAAATATTAAACATAGATAAATATGGGAGTGTATTTGATAACTTCCCTGGGCAGTCTGCTGTTATCAAGACCTCCATTTCTCCTGAAGCAGGAATGAGTGAAGACACTGAATGAATGAAGTCTGAAATTGAGTGAATTAAACTCTGTTACACAGGACTTAATGTAAGGGGGTTCTACTGGCAAAGTGCCATCATTAACATGATACTGTCAACACCAGCTAATCTCTTTGTCCACTAAACTCTGAAAGATTTTATCTGACATCACCTGCACCGTCAGCAAAAATGTTGAAGAGCTGAAGTTGCTGTGGGCATCAGCTCCACTGAGAATCCGACAGCACTTATAGACATATTGTTTTTTAAAATTTGCTGGCACATTAAAAAAAAGAATACTTTAAATAAAATAACAGGAATTAAATTTGAATATAACTTAAGTTTCATATGTTTTTATGCAACTTTTGTTCTTTTTTTCAGTCAATTTGATTTACTAACTGGAAGCACATTTTATCAGGTGTCATCTGGCTCAAAGGATAAATCATATTCTGTTGTCATGTAACATGAGTCAAAACATACGCAAGGAATGTTAACCCTTTCGTGCATGAATTATGAGAAGCTTATACAAGTTATTTTTCCTGAGTGTTTTTATTCATCTTTGGGCATGAAAAAACAATGCGATTGCCAAAATAAGTTACAAAATGTGCAAGGGGCGGAGTCTGTTGTGCCTGGCAACACTTGTTTTGTGAAGTAATGCAAAAGCTGAAAGCTATTTCTGAGCTAATAGTCCAAAAAGCCAACTACATGAATATGGACTGCTGTAGCCCATTGTAGATTGACATTATGAAGATGAGTCACACTGGAAAACATAAATTAGTACTTGTACTTTTACAGGTAGCCAAGGCAAGTGGCTGTTGATCTTTGTAAAAAAAAAACAAAAAAAACCCCAATAAAATAAAAAAAGAATTTAAAAAATGTGGAATCTTTTTTTTTAAAGGTTTGTGACCCCTATTTTTCTAGTCTATTGATTACTGCCATACATAATAAAGCCTACAACACCACCTTTTCATGACTGTGCTATGCAATTTACCCATTACCAGTTAATGGTAATGTGGCCAATTTGCCCAATTAGCTTTTTTTGCATTTAAGATGCTGAAAGGTAGAACTAACATTTTGACCCCATTTATACTGAGCAACGCCAAAGAGCTGCTGTGTGAGTCAGGATGATACATTTACAGCACTGTTTAAAAAAAGCTGAATATATCCACCAGCAAGACCACAGCTTGTTGTGGGAAAAATCGTAGTCTGTCTTTCAAGAGAAATGTTGGGGTCTTTCCTACTGACGTCAGTGCTGTGAGATGCATGAGGAACCGAAACTTCACTTCTCACATTGGCTTCAACATTTGGCTCCTGGTGGTAACTGCTTGCTCTAATCTAACTGTAATTCCCAATTTACTAACCACAAAGTGACCTCTGGAAAAAGTGAGAAGTGGCCAAAGTTACATCACTCTGTAGAAATGTCATTAGTTGATCATCAACGTGGTCCTCATGAGGATAGAGGACCAGTGGTCAGTAGAACTTTAGGCTTCATTCATCAGCTTTGCGCTCTGGTCCCATGCTGCTCTGCTGAAGTAAATAAATAAACAGAGGGAGTGAAGATGTGTGTAGAGGAGGAAGCTGATGGGAAGGCTATTGGGGGAGGTGTTAGCTCAATCATTCATCAGCTTGTGTATCAGACGGCTCTTCCTATTTATCTCACTCTGCAGGCCCTGAGAGATTGGACGTTCTTTTCTGGCTGAGCATCTCCTCTCTTTTTCTCTCTGGCTTCACTTCCCGCTTGGTGCTTTACATCCTTTTCCTCTATCCTTCTTTCTCGCTCTCTCCTGTGGATGGATGACGGTGAGTGTGGAGCCAGGAACTCAGAGCATCCATCACTCCTCCATTGGCAAAGCTGACTAGTGAGCAGCTCAGTGAGTGATGTCACTAGGAGGTTCAACTCTGGATTCACCCAGGTGGCCTGATCTCAGACCAGTGAGGTTGTGCCAGGTGTTTGGCTCAACTTCTCCAAAAGTTTCTTCACAGATATTGAACATTTTGTCTGCTTATAGCATGACCTAACATACAAATGTCCTCTTTTCCTGTCCCAAGCATTATAATTTTTATCACCCGGGCCTGCTCAGATAAAATGCACTTCATCAACCAGTGGCAATTAGCCAACTATAATTAGTTAGTAATATATAACATAATATGTATCATCAATGTGTTAAAAAATACTAAAAATTGATAAGAGAAAAGTAGAAAGGCAAGTATTTCAATAAATGTTTGTGCTGGAAGAGCTGGACTCCAACATTCGACAGAAAAAGCAATAAAAGCAATGAAATGTTAATATGAATGATGAGCTGCAGGAATACACAATATTGCCAAAAGTATTCAATCGCCTGCCATAGCATATACATTTAAGTGACATCCCATTCTTAATCCATAGGGTTTAATCTGATGTGGGTTCGCCCTTTGCAGCTATATCAGTTTCAACTGTTTTAGGAAGGTTGTCCACAAGGTTTAAGAGTGTGTTTATGGGAATGTTTTGACCATTCCTCCAGAAGCATACATTGATTGTCTAAAATCTCATGTATCCAGCATACCAAGAGACTTTGAACAATTCCATGCTTTCAACTTTGTGGAAACAGTTTGGGGATGTCTCGTTCCTGTTCCAATACCATGTCCATGAAGACATGGATGAGAGATTTTCATGTGGATGAACTCAACTGGCCTGAACAAAGTTCTGACCTCAACCTGATAGAACATTTTTGGGATGCATTAGAGCGCAGACTGAGAGCCAGGCCTTCTGTCCAACATCAGTGTGTGATCTTACAAATGCTTCTGGGAGGAATGGTCAAAAATTCCCATAAACACACTCCTAAACCTTGTGGAAAACCTTCCCAGAAGAGTTGAAAGCTGGAAAGGGTGAACCCACACCAGATTAAACCCGATGGATTCTGAATAGGATGTCACTAAACTCAATGTGTTGGGTGAGGCAGGTGAGCAAATACATTTAGCAATATACTATACATTTGATGCATTTTGTAAGTTTTGGAAGAGTCTGAACCAAGGTAGATGCTAGACTGGAACGGCTGGACAGATGGGGGCGGTGCTCAGGACGTTCTCCTTAGGACGTTTGATGCGATTTCAATACTGAGATAGTTAAGAGACGATCGTATCATTGTAAATTGTTAAATTTCGCACTTTTGAAAGATGACAGCACTGCTGAAAGAAGAAGATCTCGCAAAATTTATACAGACCACCGAGGATGACTCTAGGTCTAAGTTTATTATTTTTTAAGTAGACTGTATGACAAAGGTCAAAGACCTTGACCTTTGACCTACATTCACCAAGATTTAATGGTATCTATTCCAGAGCACCTTGCACCTTTCATGAAAATGGAATGGATATTGGTCCAGTAGTTTTTGTGTATAGCTGCTTACAGACAGACCAACAGACAAACGAACAGACTCAAAAATGATACCATTTCCTCTTCGGGGGCTGGCGTAATGAACTGATAGAATAATATTCCTTCTCAATCATCATCCTTGACCTTCTGTAGTGCCTATTTATCATTTTTCTTGGTGTGTTCATTCTCTGTTTCCATGTGTGGACTTGTATATAACAGTGATATAACAATGATTGCAGTTCATTCTGCTCCTCACTAACTGTTGTACAGTTCTGTCTTAGAAATGAAACACTGTGCAAAACACACACACCTCCCAACCTGTGACAGGACAGCCTAAGATTTATGTCCATTCCAGCCTGTGACATGTCAGTTATTGCACATAATGTATATTGTGCAGAAAGTATTTTGTTTCTACACATTCCAGTCTTTTTCCTGTTCTTCCTGTCTCCTCTTTGGTTGAATTGAGAGGAGGGTTTAAGTTTGACTGGTTTTTACACACAGACAAGAAAGAAATGTTATGTATTGTTCCTTTAATCAAACAACACACTGTGTCCTCTATTAAAAAGGACCTCTAGTTTTGATACAAATGTAGAAAAACACATCAAATGCATCAACCCTTTGCTCTTACTTCACATCTCAATTTATTTCCTATTGGACATAAAGAACCATTTTTACAATTGCTATTGGTGTTATAACAAAATTATGTTTATCAGACTAAACAGGTCAAATAAAATACATTTGAAAAAGTTCTCCACTGTTGTACAACACTACTAAAGAGCTGCTTCTGTGTTCTGTGGCCTGAGAGAAGTCCCTGGCAATCCCCAGGCATCCACTGTTGCCAAAAAAATCCCTGTGTGTTGGCACACATTCAACTATTCAGGCTTTTTTGGGTCATTGTATATATATATATATATATATATATATATATATATATATATATATATATATATATATATATATATATATATATATATAAATGTTCCTCTCGCCCCACGTGGGTGGTGTCTCCTTCAGACTCGGGTCCTCTACCAGAGGCCTGGGAGCCTGAGGGTTCTGCGCAGGATCTTAGCTGTTCCTAGCAATGCGCTCTTTTGTACAGAGATCTCTGATGTTGTTCCTGGTATCTGCTGGAGCCATTCTCCCAGCTTGGGGGTCACTGCCCCTAGTGCTCCGATCACTACTGGTACCACTCTTGCCTTCACACTCCACATTTTCTCTATCTCGTCTTTCAGCCCTTGGTATTTCTCAAGCTTCTCATGTTCTTTCTTTCTAATGTTGCTATCACTGGGGACTGCTACATCTATCACCACCACTGTCTTCTCATATTTATCCACCACCACTATGTCAGGCTGATTGGCCATCACCATCTTGTCAGTCTGGATCTGGAAGTCCCACAGGATCTTGGCCTGTTTGTTCTCTGTCACCTTTGGGGGGTTCTCCCATCTTGACCCTGGGACCTCCAGTCCATACTCTTTACAGATGTTCCTGTACAGTATGCCCACTACCTGGTTATGCCTCTCCATGTATGCCTTGCCTGCCAACATCTTACACCCTGCTGTGATGTGCTGGACTGTTTCAGGGGCTTCTCTACACAGCCTACACCTGGGGTCCTGTCTGATGTGGTAGACCCCGGCCTCTATTGCTCTGGTGTTCAGGGCTTGTTCTTGTGCAGCCATGAGTAGCGCCTCTGTGCTGTCCTTTAGTCCAGTCTTTTCCAGCCACTGGTATGTCTTTTCCATATCAGCCACTTCCTCAATTTGCCGATGGTACACGCCATGGAAGGGATTGTCCTTCCATGATAGTCCCTCTGGTTCCTCAACCTTACTGGGCTTTTGTTGCCTGAGGCATTCACTTAGCAGTTGGTCATTGGGGGCCATTTTCTTGATGTATTCCTGGAGGTTTGCCGTTTCCTCCTGGACAGTAGTTCTGACACTTACTAGTCCTCGGCCCCCTTCCTTTCGCTTAGTGTACAGCCTCAGGACACTGGACTTGGGGTGGAACCCTCCATGCATGGTAAGGAGTTTCCTTGTCTTGATATCAGTGGCTTGTATCTCTTCCAGTGGCCAGGATATTATCCCAGCTGGGTATCTGGTTACTGGCAGGGCATAGGTGTTAATGGCCTGGATCTTATTTTTGCCGTTCAGCTGACTTTTCAGGACCTGCCTTACCCTCTGTAGGTATTTGGCTGTAGCTGACTTCCGAGCTGCCTCCTCATGATTACCATTTGTCTGTGGGATCCCGAGGTATTTGTAACTTTCCTGCACATCTGTGATATTCCCTTCAGGTAGGTCAACCCCTTCAGTTGTGATCACCTTTCCTCTTCTAGATATCATCCACCCACATTTATCTAGTCCGAATGACATCCCAATGTCTTTGCTGTAGATCCGGGTGAGGTGAATTAGGGAATCAATGTCACGCTCATTCTTGGCATACAGCTTGATGTCATCCATGTAGAGGAGGCCTATGCAGAACAGCAGGGGGGACAGAGCATCTCCTTGGTAAATGCTGCATCTGATGCTCACTTGTGCAATTGGCTTTGAGTTGGCCTCCAGAGTTGTCTTCCACAGCCTCATTGAGTTCTGGATGAACTCTCTTAGTGTCCTGTTGATGTTATACAGTTTTAAGCATTCCAGTATCCTTGTATGTGGCATTGAGTCATAGGCTTTCTTGTAGTCAATCCAGGCAGTGCACAGGTTGGTGTTCCTCGTCTTGCAATCTCGGGCAATTGCCCTGTCAACCAGTAGCTGGTGTTTGGCTCCCCTGGTGTTGTTGCCTATTCCTTTCTGTGCTAGAGGCAAAGATCATGGCAGCACGGAGAGAAATCAGTGTTCTAACAGAACTAAGCAGAGGTATGAATCTGAGGAAAGAACTACCCAAGAAATATAACAAACTGTCCACAGCTGAGGCACTGGAGACTGCTAAGCAAAGGCTCACAGCACTAGCTACCCGCCTAAAGAGATACACAAGAGAGGTTGAGGCCAGGAGAATAAACCAGGTGTTCTCCACCAACCCAGCTAAGGTCTACTCTCAATGGCAGGGAGGCAAGGTGACAACGGACCCACCTAGGGCTGAGACTGAGCAATACTCGAAGAGCATCTGGGAGAAGGAGGTAACGCATAACACCAATGCCCAATGGCTGACAGACTTACAGGCAGAGCACAGCCAACTCCCAGAACAAGACCCAGTAGTCATCACACTAGCAGACATCCAAACCAGAGTGTCCAAAATGAAGAGCTGGACAGCACCAGGGCCTGACATGATTCATACCTACTGGCTTAAGAAACTGACAGCACTCCATGAACGCCTAGCAGCACAGATGAACCAGCTGCTGATATCGGGAAACCACCCAGAGTGGCTAACCCAGGGCTGTACAGTCCTCATAATGAAGGACCTCAGCACCACATGGAAGCTACTATCAGGCATCATAGCGACTAAGATGAGTAGGCACATAGAGCAATACATATATATATATATATATATATATATATATATATATATATATATATATATATATATTCCTTACATGTGTAAGGAAAGGGTATATTGATTCTTGTGGTAGTGGCAGTTTTTAGCTATTGTAAGTTGTACAGTCATATTTTATTCAGTTCCATTGAAATGGCTGATAAAGATGTGAAAATGTTATATGATCTAGGTCAGTATGCATTATTTGATGAATGAACATTTTCAGACTGGCAATGTGATAAACAAATGCAAAACACCCATCTACATCATTTTAACATTAAAACTTCTCATACTAGCTGCAATGTGGGTCTGCCAATTCTGAGCCTTTTTCAATGTGGCAGGTTGACTGCATAATCTTATAACAAAATTACAGGGAACTTGGGGGAATACAATCCTGGCAGGTTTCTCTGGGTCACAAAAATTAAACGTGTTTCTTTTCAAAACAATATGTGTTGGAATGACTGATGGAACATAAACACACCTCATAATTGCTTGGAGATACTTTCTCTCAATCGTGATCAATGCACGTTATCACTGCTAACAGCTGTGCACCTGCACGTAGCAGCCACGAACACTGCTGAACAGCTGATGAAAGTAGTTTGTTAAGGAGCACAGTAACAATGCGCATTGATCGCTATTGGGAGAAAGTAGTTCCAAGCAATTACGAGGTGTGAGTTTTTGTTCTGTGACAGTTTTGTCATGCAAATAAATCACTCATTCAAATACATATTGTTTTGAGAAGAAACAGGTTTCATTTTAGTGACCCAAGGAAACCTGCAGAGACTACTTTCGCTTTGACCAAAACTGGACCAGAACTCGACTCACAGGACACTGTCGGGGGTAAGTCACTGTGGGCACACCAGAGTAAAGACGATGATTCTATACAAATTCATGTGAAAAATAATGAACTATCCCTTTAATTGCAAAACCTACATGAAGTAATGTAATTGGGTTGTTATAATGACAAGTCATTAAAGGGTTAAACCCAACAACAGTGATATTTAGGGAATTGTAACTTCATGTAATGGTATCCAGTCCACATTTGTAAGTGTCTTGTTTTGTGTCATTGGCAAAAGCATCTCCAAACCAGCACAAGAACAGGCCCTGAATTAACATCAGGTTCCTTTTAATTTGAAACTGGTGGTAAATACCAGAATTTCTACACTTGCTCACACCATTATGTTTTTTTGTTGAGGAGCCACTGTAAAAGTTGGTATAAACTTTTTCTTCAGTAAAAGAAACTTTTCACCTCTGTTAAGCTGAGGTGCTCAGCAGATATTACATGGGTAATTACCGCTTATTTACATGTAAACTACACAGAGGAAAGTCTGTGTACTTACATACACGGTAGATTTAAGTTTAAAGTGCTCACAGCTGACAATTCATTACATGTAATTATTAAAGAGTACACATCTGTGTGTGTGTGTATAATGCTGTCTGGGGTTGTGAGTGCATGTGTATGTGTTTGCACATCCAACAACATGCGGAATAATAGATTAAAATGACTGTGACTCAATAAGACTATGCTCAGTATGAAGCCTTCTTTGCTTTTTGTTTCCTTTTCTCATGCTGTCTTACACACACACACACACACACACACACACACTGTGGTAATAAAGTAGGTAATGTAGACCAGCTCTCTCTAAAATTCAACACAATTACAACAGATTACACAGCAATGGCTTCCACATGGTTCACAGAAAGTTGGATTACCACCCTCGCAGTGTGTGTCTAAGTGTCTGTTTATGTTGGTGTGTGTGGTTGGTGCTTTCCTTTGGCCCACCACCAGCGCTGATCTACAACATATCGAACTGGACAAGGGATAGAGAGGAGGTGGGGTAAAAGGGTAAAAAGAACAGACGAGTAGGATGACGGCAAAAGAAAAGAATACAAAACTGTACAAGAGGAATATAATTATGCTATATGAGCTTTTCAAATGTGCATGTTTATAAAAGACTGTTAAAAGATGAGAAAAAAAAGATTTAGCTTTGCTCTGTTGTTGTAAACATGGCACTGATACTGCTAGGATGAGATAATGCTGTATTTGTTTGTGTTGTATCAGATTCAACTCGAGAATTACACGAGCAAAAATCCAGATGTGAAAAATCCCAACTGGAAGCTACACTTCATCATCAGCATTGCAAAAGAGCCAGGCAGTCTCACCACCATCTCAGGTGATGCTCAGAAATGCTGAAATTCAACACCATCAGGTGGAGATGTTAAGTTTGAAACCTTGTTCATGCCTTGCACTGTGGGTGATCCAGTGCTCTGACAGTTAACAGCCAAAAATAATGAAGACTGCTGCCGAGTAAAATTCTTTAAGAGAGACATGAGAGGAAAACAGAGGTGGAAGTAACTAAGTACAAGTACTTCCTTTACTGTACTTAAGTAAATTTTTAAGTATCTGTACTTTACTCAAGTATTTCTTTTTCTGGCAACTTTTTATTTTTATTCCTTACATTTTTGTATAAATAATCTGTACTGCTGTACATTCTCAGAATAGACTCATTACTTTTCAAACTAAACAGATGTAACAGTATGAAAGATCAGTGGCTTTCAGAGGGAAAATCACTGGAGGAGAGAAACTGAGACTTTAGATATATGTATGTATCATAATAAATTTTTTATCTCATGACTGTGACTTTTTATCTGAGAATTTTGACATTATTTCATAATTTAAATTCTTCACCTCATAATAATGCATTTCTTATGTCATATTTAAGACTTTTTATCTCACAATTTTGACTTTTTATCTCATTTATCTCACTTTTTTGAATATCAAAATGATGCCTTTATTTCAACTGTGACTTTTCCCCCATTTTTCCTAAATTTCCTGTTGATACCCACAAAACTGAGGACTGTGACCCAATCAAACAGAATACCTACACAGTAAGTCACTTTTAACAGCTTTATTTTTGGATACTTTTGAAATTTTTCTGATTGTTCCTGGCTAAATATGTATTATTTCATCCATGACAAAAAAAGCAATTTTACTTCTCAATTTCTTACTTTATTATAATTGAGAAGTTGCCCTTCTTAGCTTTTACTTCAGTAAAGGAGCTGAATCAGCACTTTTACCAGAGTATTTTTTTCACACAAGTAGCTGTACTTCTACTTAAGTACAGAATGTGAGTACATTTACCACCTCTGCGTGTGAATATATGCATATTTAGGACATCCAGCTGCTGGAAGCTTCACATACTCGACTTACAAGACCACAGAATATGTACAGCATGTGCAAGTTTATTCTTTTTACATACATGCAGCTCAATGTGTTTTCACAACAGAATGCACAGATGAAACCAATCAGAAACAGAACCCCCCCACTCCCGAGTATATGAACACGAATATATTCACACTGACAAGAAATACACAAATTCATTGTAAGATTTATGAATTCAGTTTTTAAAGTTTTAGATTAAAACTGTGGATTATGTGTAACTGTCAAATATGTACAATAAATATATTGTTGTTTATTTATCAGTAATCTTATGAGAGAAAACTATTTGAAATCACTCCCCTCACAGTTTACATTAAAGCCACATTAAACCATATTAGTGACGATACACAACAAAATAAATAACTGTATATATGATTACAAACACAATTACTTGATATTAAAAGTGTCTAGTTGTAGTATATTATTGTGTAATTGTAAATATTTGTCAAGTTTTGTATAATTTCTTTAATCTGTTCTGCAACAAACTATATAAAAAAAAGATGCATCAAGAGTTTGAAAAGAAAGGAAGAGATGAAATGAGACAGTAGGACATTTGAGTGATGGATTAACCTTTCAGCCAACTGCAGGGGATAAACCTCCATTAATTCATCAAACTAGGACACCAAACCACCAATCACACGGCAGGGAGGAGGAAAGACCCGCCCCCTGTTCCTGAAGCTGAATTAACACACAAAACAATCACACATTCCAGTCGTGCACATCCTCAAAACAAAGAGCTGTGGATTCAGAGTAACTGAATCCTTCAACTTTCTCCTAAGATGAACTCATGGGGTTTCACACTCTTCCTTTTCACTCTCTCTGCAACAAATGAACATTTTTCTGCTCATTTTTCCTGTTTTTTTCCTGCCACATTCCCAGGCTGTCCCACTGTTTTCAGTAGAGTAACATATCAGAGTTAAATCAAACCAGAACCCAACACTGTGGCTACAACCGCAGGAGTAAAACAATGTAAGACGCCAGGGACACCTACGAATCCACGAGGTATATGACCCGTCTGCCTTTGCCAAAATTTTGTTTTATTTTGTCTCAGTGTCTCCCGTCTTGTAGTCTGTCTTTCTTTACCTCCTGCTCCTCTCTGGTTGTGATGTGTGGTCGACCTCAGACTATTGTGTTGCAAATGCGAACGTTTTCCTAAACAGACCTCAGTGGATTCTATTTATGGGAGACAAGCCACAGCCTGGTTTTTATAAAAACCTCAGGTTTTTTTGTTTCATGTACATTGCATTAACATGTGTCTTTTATACTTAGAAAAGCAGTTTTCTTTGTCTCTATTTTTGTTAACCAAAAACTGAAGCTACTTAACACAACATGTAGTTTAAATTTTGATCAGAAAAACAGCTTTATAAGATTATTCTAGATTATTGCTCCACTTGGCTCTGATTTGGGAGATTTTAGCCATTGATTCTGTTGATAGAAATGAGCTACTTCTCATTAAAAACCACTTGCTGAGATCTGCAACTGTCATATGGACCAAAGACACAAGTGTTTGAGTTAGTTTTAAGTTATTCCAAAGTTTGTTATACTTAATTAAATCCAGTGCTGGGTAGCAGGGCTGGAAATACTGTCACCCAAACTGTTGATTTTTTTTTCATAGACAAAATCATCATTATGTTAAGTGTTCATTTGTTACCAATTTGATTAGTTAAAGGTGCAATGTGTAACAATGTGCAAACACACTTTTCAAAACTCTTCCATGTGATGGAGATGTTCTGTATTTTCATTGAGCTAATCTCTAGAAACACTAAATCACCAGATTTTTCCAGACTTCAGTTCAGTTTCATCTATTTTATTTGGAGCTAATGTTATTTGATCTGGTGATCCATCCTTAAATTTTCCCTCCGTCAATCAGATCTCAGGTCCAATAGCAGTTTTGATGTGGCCTATGCCAGGCTTTGATTGAGGTCTGTGTGACAGCTCATTTTCCTGCTGAGTCAGACTTTCAGAGTTTTTGTTTATTTAGCAAACACATTTTTTCCTGACAGACAGTTCGACTATACTTGTGGTTAATAGGTTCCACTAAAAAGAATGTGAAATCACTTTGTTACACAACGCCTGATGAGTTTTACAGTTTTATCTAGTCAGTAAGCAAGTGCTTAGCCTCACCTGATCTCTGTTTGATTGGGCTTGTGTAGTTCCACACTTTTTGTCCAGATGTGCTTACAGTACTTCTGCTTCCAAAAAGCCACAATGGCAACGATCTAATCAGAAAATACATCTTTATGACTGTCGGTCTTTGCCTTTCCTACAGCCATGAGCCTGAACACCGAATTCTATGCACATAATTGAGATGGAATTTTCTATAAGATGCTTCACTTTCTTACAGTATAAATATGAGACTGGCTATGATACCTACAAAAGTTAACTTGATGTTAACAACAGTTCAGTTAAAGTTGGGGTTACTAGATCTTAGAAAAATGGTTGGAGCAGCTACATTTTGAAAATACACAATTCAGTCCACACCCCTTTCTTCACACAACCCCCTGAAGCCACGCCTCCAGAATTATAGCATGTGCAATGCTTGTTCCAGAGGGGTCACATGTGCTGCACAGCAACAATTCGAGAAATTCGAGAATTATTTAGTTGTAATCAGGGTGTGAAGGTTGCGTTTTTACTTATTTTAAGCAATATTGTAAAAAATGCACCAGGAAAACATCCTGCACCCCATCTTTAAGAGCCACTAGTGTTAGTACATTTTCTGAATGTCCTACAATGGATTTTTATTGTAATGATTTTACAATAAATATGATTAGATTACTACATTACACAGGCTACATTGTGTTGACAACAATCATCTAGCTGATCTAAAAGCTTCTATTGCCCAGTTGTTACCAGTTGTCAGTGACTCATTTTAGCTGCTACAAATAATGGCCAAGAGTGAAGAGAAAATTTAAACTCAGGCCAAAACTTTCTTTTCTCTCACACTGAAACTCTTATCACATTTAATGAAGCAACGAAAGGGGAAATGCCTCAAAGAGTACAACCATCAGTGGTCCATTTGAAAATGCTTATGTTGTGATGCATGATACATGTTCGGTTGCACATAATATCCGATTAAAGTGAGCCTGAAACAATGATATTGAGTGTTGACTCTTCAGTCTATTCAGAACTTAGAGGTCAGCGACACACTTGCTCTGGCTTCTCAGGTTTATGTTGTCATATTTCTGAGAATTTGATGCAATGTTTGGAAACCGAGCTGCAGTCAGGCAAGCAGGCAGGGTGGATCTCAGTTTCACCGTGATTGTGTGTGTGTGTCTTCTGTCTTCACCAACTCGGTCCTGCCAGATAGGATTGTGTCATTACAACATCGAGGGCGTGAGGATTTTCTCTCTTGTTTTCTCGATTTCAAAATGCCCCCCCCCCCCAAAAAAAAAATTATAAAAAAGAATGCGTAGACACACATAGACATGCAAAAAGTCAGGCCTTATCCCCTCACTTGCCCTGGCCTCTGTCACTCATGCACTGTGTTCTCACTCCTCACTCTTCTGATGTCATTTGGGAGTGGATTGATGGGTGGAGGGGGCTTATGTTAAAGACAGCCACACACACACAAAAGAAAACCTAGTGTGAGAGAGGTAGAGAGAGGACTGGTGGGGGTGTTAATAGTGAATTATGGGTTTTTAATGTTTAACGCTGCGGCTGATCCAGAGAGAAAAGTCAGGCCAACTAGCCGTTAATCAAACTCTTGCAGCTTAAACGTGTGTGTGCTTCATTTTCACACAAAAACATTTCACAGCAGGCCTCGGTTACACATGCAAGCAAACACTCATAAACATACACAGCATGTGAGAAACTGAGAGGAAAGAAATGAGAAGAGGAATGGGAGGGAGACGAATGAGAGAAACAGAAAATTAGAGATAAATAGAGAAAGAAAGTGATGCAGAGAAAGGATAATGGCTTCCATATGAGAATGTCAGAGCCTTTTCCTGCTTGCTTCTCGGTGTAATCATATCAGCAGTCGGGCCGTTTCCAGCCTTCATAAATGTGAAGTATGCAGTGAGTTTCAGGATCCAACTTCCTTTACATAAACACCCCTTGGAAAAACAACCCACTTGGACCTGAGAGTCAAAGTGTGTGTTTGAGACAGTGTGCATACACTCATATTTGTGTGTGTGTTCATGCAGATTAGGAGGTGATGAGTGAAGTGAGTTAAAGCACTCTTGTCAGCAATAAAGTGTGACACCACCAATTTAGAATGTTACTGTAAAGGAAATGCTTGGATATTCCCAGTGGTGTTTTTATATTACAGGGACATGTAGCTTTTATGCGTGATAAAGGAATTAAGATATGACATTTGTCTGGTAAATTACATTCTATATTTCAGTTCCAAAAAGCAGAATAAAAAAATATGAATATCTATATACATGAGTAGAAATGTTCCCAAAATGTGCATGAGGTGAAACTCAGGAGGGTGTGGTCAGAACTCCTCTCAGTCTGAATTAAAACTTTAAAGGAGGGATTTTGTGCTTTTTTTAAAAATGGAATTATGTATTTTAAAACATTTCCCTGTAATCTAGATAAACTTTAAATGGTTTGTACTTATATAGCAAACTTTCTACACCACTTTGTGCCCAAAGCGCTTTACAATTCCTCACAGTCAGCCAGTCACACACACACTCTTACACCAGTAGACGGCTGCTGCCAATACACCGACGCTGCCTGACCCTACTGGGAGCAACTTAGGGTTCAGTGTCCTGGCCAAGGACACTTTGACATGTGGACAGCCAGAGTCAGGACACAAACTGCCAACCCTTTGATCATTGGACGACCCACTCTACCAACTGAGCCACAGCGAATTCAGCTTAAATGGGTCTGAATTCTTCATTAATTCAACTCCACGGGTCCATCTTCAGCCCTATTTCTGAGTAATGACACCAGAAAGGTGGTTTTGAGCACTGGCCCTTTAAAACCAAATGACCCACTTCAGGGCCCGCCCCCTGTATGCTGTTATGTGTGCTGCTCTGTCCCGTTCAACCAACAACTCAATATTTTAGGTAACTGGTTTGAAGTTTGGACATATTTTCAGTATGGACTACAACTGCTGCTGACAAACAGTTACAGTATGTCATACTAAGAGATGTTCATCAGAAGTCTTGACCTTATATGTGCAAATGTTGTGATGTAACTAGGTGTGCGTATTGGCAAGAAAGAATATGTTGAGACAATATAAATCATAACACTTGCGTCACACAATACCATACATCACTAGTGGTGGGAATTGGCAAAAATGTGATGATTCAATAGTACTGCGATATTTGGCCCACAATTAAATATTGTTGCATTTCTTAACATATTACAAGTATTATGATTAAATTCTGCGAAACATTCTGATTAATGCCTCCTATATTATTCTAAAGCATTACAAAAAAAGGAAAATAAGATGGCTGAACTCACTTGAACACAACTGTAAAAACTTTGTCCTTGAAAATTCAGAACACAGGATCTTATTACAGGACAGGATGTAATTACACATGAATCAGTGATGCACGGACCGACCCCAAGTGAATGGGCGCCTGCGGTCACCTGCAGTTGCGGGTCATTGTAAAATATTTTTAATGATATTCAGGTTGGGGTTCATCAGGTCATTTGAAATAAACATTAAAATAACATGGTGAATCATTGGAATTTAAATATTAGGTAAAAATTTCTATTATTAATACATACACTTTACTGACTGAATTTCTGTGAATATGATCGACGTACAACATTGGAAGTATCCTACGGTATGGAGGGGGTAAGAGAGAAAATAAAGTTGGGTGAGTGGAAGCTCTGGAAACATACAAACAACAAAGTAAGGTTTAAGAGACATTTACTGAGATTTTTAAAGATGATGAGCAGCTCCCAATGTTTTATTTTCCATGGAAACTGGGTTCAAATGTCTCTTTGGGTGTTACAGGTTGTTGATCCCTGGTTTAGATGCTGCGCATTGATGACTTTCTCAACATATGAATTAACTTACAAGCAATTACATCAAATTTTAAGACAGAAATAAATGCAGGTATGTGAGTAAGGTCATTTGATGTTCATACAGATCATTGACTAATTATTTTAAATACGGGTTGAAAAGTGGGTGCAGTCCGTTCTTTTCAAATATATTTCTTGCGGTCCAAGTTGCAGGTGGGCTAGTTAAAAAAAAACAGTTGGTTGCAGGTTGTTTATACATCGACCCACGTATCACTGCCCAGCACATAACTTAAATTTAATTGACCCAATTAAATTTTCTAGCCACATATGAGTCACACTAGCCCATATTTATTTCCGTTGTGCTGTTAAACTGATATTACTGGTGCTGAGACGGCCTGCAATCATGTTGTCTGAAATTACGATTTTAAACCCAAAATAATAGATTGTTCTGCCCGAGTATAAATACACAAATAAAGGAACCAAGGCCGAATAAAAGTGGGATGAGCAAAATATGAGCCCTTTAAATATAAATATTGATACATGGTTTGGTGTTATGTCAAAGGAAAACTGTTGCAAAGTGTGACAAGCGTGTGTTTGCAGTCAGGTGATTTTATTGACATGCATTCAGATGGTGGGCAAGATGTAAACAGCAGAATGTAGTTACAGGAAAGCTTGGATGTTAATTTACATGATATGGTTGAGAAAAGTACATAATAATAAGTAGTGAAAGCAGTCAAAGGGTTACATTTAGGTTGCATATAAGGGTCCCATGTTGGTTTGTCCACTGTTTCCATGGTGACCCCACATCTGTTTGCCCATATCAGAATCAGAATCTCTTTATTGTCCTCGTACCAAGTACAATGAAATTGAGGTTGAGGTCTCAGGTTCAGTGCAAGAACTTACAAGCAGACAACAATAAATCAATAAAACAACATACATCAGTAAAAGGAACAATTATTTACATTAAAAAGAAAAAGTAGAACAACCTAAGATTTTTGCAAAACGGAATATAAGTACTGCAAATAACATGAGAAGAAGAGTAAATGGCATGAAAGATAAATATTATGGGTTAAATACTGAGAAAAATAAATAATATGAGATATTCAGATCTGTGATTCACCAAAGGCATGGATCAGTGTGTTAGTTACAGAATTGTGTAATGTAAATGGAGCCAAAAGTCTGGGGCATTCACAAATGGTGTTTAAGTAATTCACTTATCGCGATCAGTCCATTCACTTTAGGAGTTTCATACCTAGTGCTGTACTTTGAAGTCATTTTTGCTTAATGAAAAAATACAGAATAATACACACGGATGCCATTAAATAAATTGATGCTGTGTAAAGTAACCTCTCTGTGAGGTGAAGAGGCAGGAGAGAGAGGACAGCTTTTCAGTTTCCACTATATTTTTTGTGTTTGACTAATTGTATCTGTTCAGCCCAATCCCAATTCACTTCTTATCCTTATCCCTACCCCAAACCCTTGAAAATGAGATGCAAGGGATAGGGGTTGAAATATCTACCTAATGAAATGGGGCAACACTTTGTGACCGTCATCAGCAGTCTCTGTGAACCACATCTTTTGTACAAAATACAGATGTAGAAGTTGACAGTAAATATATTGATACAGAAATCCATGTGATGACACTCCATGATACTATGGTTGGTCCAGGAGATTCTGTCCTTGGTCCTGCAACATAAAAATTGAGACAACAGAACACTAAATGACACTCTATCAGCAAGAAGCTGTTACAAGGTACTGTAAAGTCAGTACTATCCTGGACTGGAAATGGCCTCCCGGAATAGTACCCGGTACCCGATTTGAGCGAGTTCCGCATAGTTTCTGAAAGTATTCACCACACACACACTAGTAGCTGTCAGCATAGCTGTGTTGGTCATCTTTTTACGGTTATCACCTGTGATGCTATCTATTACACATTAAAACAGCATTAAGGATCAATCAAATGATTAAATTGTTCATGAAAAAAAGTTGTTCTGTCATCACTGCTGCACTTTTTGGCTGTTTTCCTTCATCTAGCTAAAGATTCAAACAATCTTTGCCCTTCCCCCTGTCTAATTGATAACTGGGAGAACATTACCCCTATACGTGAACATCTAAAATGGAGGGGTAGGGATTTGGGGTGAATTGGGATTCAGTGCAAGTTTCTAAATCCAGGAAAAAAAATGTTGTACTTTGAATTCAGAGTTAGAGATTTTGGGAATTTATTCAATATAATATGCACTGAAATACTTCTGAAAAACCAAACTACAGCATTTTAAAGTAAATGACATGTTTATTATCACTACTACTGTAGTATCAGACCGACCAATGACAGATCAGTTTGGACAGACTGATCACTCAAAGCACCTTCCACTGTAGGTGTCTTTTGTGGGGGTAATTTAATTGGGCACCCATAGCTCAGGCGGTAGAGGAGGTCGTCCAATAACCGAAGGGTTCAAATCCTGCTGTGTCCTAGTCTGTCTGTTGTGTCCTTGGGCAAAACACTTCCCCATCCTTGTCTCCAGTGCCACTCACACTGGTGTATAAATGCGTATGAATGTTCGGCAGTGCTTGGAAGAGCTGTGGGTGTAAATTGGCAGCCACGCGTCCGTCAGTTTGCCCCAGGGCAGCTGTGGCTAAGGATGTAGTTTACCACCACCAGAGGGAGAATGGGAGAGCCAATGAATAATGGATCAATAATTTAAAGTGCTTTGGGTGCCTTAGAAAGCACTATAGAAATCGAATATATTATTACTTCACTAAAGAATGGTGGAGTTATGTGTTAGCTGGTGTTTATCTGTCTGTCTATATGTCTGTCTGACTGTTAGCAAGACAACTTAAGAAGTTATGGATGGATGTGGCTGAAATGTTCAAGGAAATATTGATACTCGCACAAGGAACAAATGATTAAATTGTGTTGGTGATCAGAGTTGGTATGAGTGTATGTATGTTGGGAGGGCATTCAATTGGTTGGGTGCAGAAGTAAAAAGTGACATCAATTGGGTGGGTGGGGGGTCTGCGCTTTCAGAGTCCTTTTCTAGTCATACAGAGTAAGTGGTATTGTTTTAAGATGTTTTTTTAAATCAATGATTGGACACAGTTTGTATGAAATGCAGGTTAAATACAGGCTCCCAAGTAATTTGTCTTGAGGTCAATTTGTTGTGTTTTACCCATTGTGAACAAAACTGTTGTTCTTTCTCTGCAGTTTCTCAACTTGACAGATTAGAGCAACAGTAAATGACTGAACCCAGAGGCATTTTGACAGTGCTTCCTATGAGTAAAATGAGTGCCTGCCCTTTGACTGTAGTTTGCGCTGTGACGTGATGTCATCTGCAAACAACTATAACAGCTGTCAGTTATATTTTAGTTCGAGGTAAACCTATAAACTTATGAAATACATTTACATAAAGCAGTATTCCAGATTGTGGAAGTGCATTTGTTACATGATGGGGTCATTGGTCTGATCCATCTCACAAAGGTTTTCATGCTAACCTTGATCTACTGCAGCTCATACACTGATCTATATGCCTGGGTTTAATGTTTCAGGTGCAGGTTCATTACACAAGTTAATAAAAGACATGCACACAATGAAAGGAGACGCTATTGTTTTTTAAGTCTCTGTTTTTCTGTGTCCACATAGAGTTTTCCCAAAGCCTTCAGGTTTGGGGAAAAAATCTCCATTTTCGAACCTGAAACAATGTTTACAGGTATCCGAGAGTCCCAAACACTGAGAAAAATTGAAAATGTTTTACATAATGCTTTTACAGAATATTTGCTTTATTGTAGGTGGGATGAGCTTTAAACAGCTCAACAAGTCTGTTCTATTCAGGTGTTTATACCAACGACCTCCAGCAGAACATCAGTAATAAGATGGTAATTGACTTTTTAAATTAGTCTTGCATATTGATATTTTGTAACCTGGCTCATGTCATCTGGCTGTGTTTCAAAACGCTCACACAACCATCTGAGTACCATGAGGATCAGATTTACTTCAAAACAGTGGTGTGGCTGGTGTGATGTAAAGCGGGAGCGACGGCAGTGTAGTCTTTTCAGATGGCAGCGTGTGTTAGGTGCATTATACACAAATCTGTTCATTGTTAACACTCAGAGAAAATTGATTTCTTTTTTTTTTTCAAATAAAAAGATTTTATTTTAAATTATATTACTAATTAAGCAATTTTATTGAAATTGTGCAAAAAGGGAAAGATGCAAATAAATATTTTTGGAGTTAATATTTTATCTCAGGGTTAAAGTCCACGGCTGCTGATGAACTATTGATAAGTGTTCGATCCCCGGTGGTGTATTTGTGTGTTTACTGCAGGCCGAGCAGCAGGAGATCAAGCTCACACAGTACTCAATGCTACGCTTCTCTGAAAGAGACTCCCAGGGGTCACTGAGGGGGTCAGTGGAGGCTGCAGACCTCCTGCCTGAGCGCTCAGCTGGCAGCGGAGAGCTGCAGATGGCTACTGCACTGGGGATTTGTTGTGAAAGTGTAAAAACACACACTGGAGTCTGTGTGAGTGTGTGTGCTGTAAACTCCCTCTGCTAAAATATTAACAAATTAGTTAATATCAGGAGTACACTTACACACTCTCCTTCTCGGTATGGTCGACCGGGCAGAAGCATTATTCAATTGGCTCAGATTCAACAGCAACATTTAGGCCCAGAGAGAGGAAGAGATAGAGAGGATTATGGGGGAGTGTACACTGCCCTCAGAGGTTAAAGTGATACACATTTCTCATAAACAAATGTCTGTTTTGCTACTTTTTTATTGCTGATTGATATAGCACAGTTTTTGCTTTACATAGACTCTGGGTCAAAACCCAACATCTGCGTTTCAAATTAACTTGTACTGGGTACAGGACTAAGTAATACCACTACAAGGAGAAACTCATTTGGTTTCCTGCCGCAGGAAAAGTTCTTTGTTTGGGATAAAAATCCAAAGTTTCAGCCAAATGGTTCATCAGGTCAGTAATCTCCAACTGCAATAGAATGGTGAAAAAAGTGGAGTGAATATGAGGAATAAAAACACTTTAACCTCAATCATCACATGACAAATGCCTGTGACCTGATGGCATGAATAAATGCTCAAAATATATAAAAAAAAAAAACTTTACCTCATAAACTTAGTTATCTCACCCCCTGAAGAGGAGGACAGATAGGAAACCTGACATGGGCTCCTGAATGGCATCATGACCTTGGACCTAGAAAGGTCAAAATCAAGGTCACATGATGTTAAATGGTCATAAGTCTAAAAATAGTGGTGATGAGCACTCAAATAGGAAAGTACATGTAGGCTCTAAAACAGCATCATAACCTTTGACTTTGAGCACCCTTGAAAGGTCAAACCCAGTTTCATATTTTGAGAGTGAGATGTCCATTAAGAGCTAAAATATTTGCGATGGGCGGAGTTTGTTGTGCCTGGCACCACTTGTTTTTACTAAAGTGAAAAAAAGGCAAACATGTCTACAGAACAAAGACAAATGTGAATCTTATTACAACAACTCCTTCATTGAGATGATTAAATTAGAGTGCTAGATGATTTGCGACCAGAATACAGCCACATACCAGAGCAAAATGTGGCCATTGTATATTTCTGCAAAAGTTATAACCTCAACATAATTTATCATGTCTCTGTTTTCCTCAATAAACTGGAGGATGTTGAAGTACATGGTGGATTTACAAAATACAGAACTTTGACATTGAACGTGGTGAACACATTTTAGGTTTAGGCAATAAAAGGCCTTTGGTTGGAGTTTAAAAAAGACAGTGGTTTGGGTTAAATATCAATAAACACACTGCGAGTGAGTGCAAACCCTTTCCCCATTTTTCCTCAAAACCAAATGCTGTCAGTACCTCAACCTAACTATAAAATGTGTTCAGTACATAGGATGCAAGTGTCATTTCTCAAACACTGACAGCCATGAGCAAATTAACCCTTTTATGCATGATGTCCACATTTGTGGACACATAGTTTAAGCTTCCCGAAGTTTTATAAAGGCAATATTCTCCAAACCGCATGGGGGCAGTCTCTATAGACCCTAAGTAATATGATGAAAAAAGTATCATCTCAGTTTTATAATTTGGTTAAGTTCTCTGATCTCATGAAGTTAACCTCCTAAGATCAGCGGTTGGTTTTCTGTCCACATTTGTGGACGTTTTCACAGCTTGACAGTCCACATCAAAGAACAGTCCATTAAAAAAAATACACGTGTAAAAACTGTTGCTTCATGTTTTTAATGAAGGCATTTTTAAATTTGTACTCAAGCACAGGTTTAAAATAAATATTTGAAACTTGTACATTCCTAGGTCACAGGAGGTTAAATATCGTCTTAATTAGTTTAAAGTGCATTGCAGCAACATGTTAAAATGGAATGGGTGGAGTTTTTCAGAAAGACTCCACTTCCCATGAGCACTAGCTCTACTGTCTTATGGGCATAATTCTGTCATGGGTCAGTTCTGACTTTCTGCCTGGTAACCTTTCACCTTTAGTCATTCACCTGCCACTCATTAAATCAATCAGCACACCGACTCTCACTCAATTACTCCTCTGCTTCACTTGCCTCTGCTACTCAGTGTGCTGTATTTAAGCCCCAGGTTTTCAAACATGGGCGGCACGGTGGTGCAGTGGTTAGCTCTCATGCCTCACAGCAAAAAGGACCCTGGTTTGAATCTCACACCAGACCTTTCTGTGTGGAGTTTGCATGTTTTCCTTCTGTACGTGTGGGTTTTCGCCGGGTACTCCAGTTTCCTTAAACCATCCAAAACATGCACTGATAGGTTAATTAAATTGTCCATAGGTGTGACTATGAGAGTGATTATTTGTCTATATATGTTCAGCCCTGAGATGAACTGGCGTCTCATACAGGGTGTACCCCGCCTTCACCCATTGTAGCTGGATTAGGCACCCAGTGACCCTAATGACAATAAAGCTGGTTCAGATGACGAGTTTTCAAACATTCAGACCCCGTCTGCACGGAAATGAGTTTGTGTGAAACCGACATTCTTTCTTAACGGATTGGCCTTTCGTCTAAATGGGACCTGTCTCGCAGATACCCAAAAATGAACTCTTTGGAAAATGGGTCCCAGAGTGGGAAATCTGGATATGGTGTTGTTTCCATATCCATACTGACGGGTATCCCTGTGTGTTCACACCCACTTCATGACCATATGACCGTAAAAAAATAAATAAAAATGCAGCCTTGCACTTGTAGCATTCATTCAGCTTGTAAGACAAGACGGCAACAATGGTTAACAAAAGAGCTTTTTTAAGAAACCAAAAATTGTAAATGCACTTCAACTTTAGCATAATTTTGAGTAAAAATCAATAAATGTCTAGATAGTTTTGTTTTCAGAATTCATGGATGAAAGTGTTAAACACAGTAAAATGCTAGTTTCCAGAGTTTTTCCACTGAAATGTTTTACCATTCTGATCTGGTTGGGTCTGGTCTGGTGTACTGCAAGTATGATGATCTACTGTATATGACTATGAGGTAAATAGTGAAAGGAAAGGTCAGTAAAACCTTGAAACTGTAAAGATGCCACATCTCTCAGTGTACTTTGAGTCCATGTGGGTTCACAGTGTCCTTTTCTTTGACAGATGCTTTTCAGGCAGAAGTTCAGGCCTGATTTTTTTCCCCCCAAGATCTGCTTCACAGATGCATGTGAAGCATCTCTGCAAGGTTAACACAAACTCTGCACTGTGACATTTGACTTTTACGGTTGGCCTTTAACACAGCGGCTGCAGAAAGGCAAAGCCAAGACTGTGTGTGGTCTGTGTATGTGAGAGCTGTCTGATGACTGGGATAGGCATTACTCCCAGTGGATGATATCATGTTCACATATTCTAGTCTGACACACACACACACATGTGCACACATCCGTCAAACAATGGGAATGACATCACCGTCATCGTCTTCATGCAGATGAGAAATGTCGTGGTTTTTTTTTAGATCAGCTGGATGAGGTGATCATCCATCATCACTGCCAATCTCAACACCATTTCTGGGCAACATCTTGTTGATTGTTTCAACTTCCTGGAAGCACATTACGATATCATGAGGCAGTAAGTGATGGTGTCACAACTTCAGATAAATAATGGAGAAGAAATCTGATGATTCACTTCTCAGCTTGTGATGGTTACTGTATGTAAGGAAAGACAAGAAGAAGAGACGACAGAAAGTGGAATGAGAATAATTTGTCGAATTTGAGTTGGTTATAAGAAAGTGACAGAACGCAGCAGTCACAGAGGACGATATTAGGATTTTACATTTCTGCAAACCACATGTAGCCCACCTATACTCAGTGTATAAGGACCCCTGAGTTCTTTCTAACTCAAAACTACTAATGTTATTAAAATTTCAAATGTATTCACTAATTCCAGATCCCTTTACTTAAACCCCAATTTACACATGCACATCAGTAATACAATATAAATATCACCAAAAGATTTAAAATATATAAAAAATAATATTAATTTGAGGTAAAGGTTACAATAGGATTCAATTATGCAAGTGGCCACTCACCATATACACACGCACACACACACACAGACACACACACACACAGTCACTATAGCCGGGGTGCGATGAAAAGAGATGGCGATGGATGGATGAGGACTCAAAATGGTGTGGTCACAAAATGGTGAAGGAGATCACTGCCACACTGGTCCCCGCTCTGGTTCACCACATGCTGCACCCCGTAAATATGCATTTAAAATCTAATGCCAATATTACACATTTCTAGGTGACAATTAAGCATACGGTCCACAATTCTATCCGAAATCGTGAAACTAATACACTAAGCAAGCTGATTTAGCAATACTTAAATCATAAATGTAGCAATAGTATTAACATACACTTGTTCAATGAATGCTAACTGCTAATACGAAGCTAACATCTTTCACCTAAAGGCAAATACAGTTTGCGAGACGATGTTGCCTCACAAAAGGTACCCATCAGTGCTGTAAACAATAATAGATTGACACTGTATTAGTGACTATTGAATTAATAATCGGCAGATATCTCTAAATTGCAATTTACCAGGAGAAACTGCGGTCGATTTCTCCCTCGCGTCGGTAAAGTTTTTATGAAGCTACCGCATTGTTTAAAGGACTTCCGGTTACACAATGGTACACTAAATTGAAATGGCCCAGGGAAACCCCATACAAAATGAGTACATCCTGCTGTTTCCTCCAAAATAAAAGCTAAAAGTAAACGAAACATATGTGGCTTATTGTATCAATTTCTAAATTATATCTGGGTATTTTTAAAATGTTTTTAACTTAAAATATTAAAGTAAATATGCATTTAAATGTTTTATAGCATATGTAATGTATTTCTGCTTTTTAACATATTTCTGAACAACACTTGTGATTAAGTTATAACTGATAACTTATTTTTTAACCAGGTTACACACAGAACCCTCATATAATTTGTCATTGAGTCAACTGCTGCTTTAAGTCTTTAGGAGGCTGGAGTGGATGTTTGATATTTAATATCCAGGATTTAGACACCAAAGTCTGGATCATGCATCAGTTTTTTCTTTATGATTTTAGTTTTATCACTGAAATGTGTTTGATTTCTTTTGTATTTGGTTTTGATATTAAAAAAAGCATTATACATTACTTTTTCTCACATCTTTGTGCGGGCCAGACAGCAGCATGAACAGAGAAACCCTATATTGCTAATATTTTTTGGTTCCAAATCATTAAAGATGCCACTGGTTTGCATAAATCACAACCTGCCAACAGTAACTAATCTTAGTGGGATATACAGACATGGATTGATGAATAATTGTAACAGACTTCCAATGAGCATCAAAATGCTGATATTTCAATTCTGCATCTTGTGTATAGATTTTGTCCTATTGTTGACCCAAGAGGTTGGGGGTCAGTGGGTTAGGGTTAGGACTGAAATGGATTAGGATGGAAAAAACACTGGAGACAGAGGCTTAGTTATTATTGACAGACAGGAATTCTAGCATGGTCTTTGAAATGATGTCATGACCTTGAGTCTCTTTGAAAAGTCAAAATCAAGGACACATGATTTTAAATAGTTATAACTACAAAAAGAGTGGTGATAGCACTCAGTTTCTATTGTTGACAGATAACAAACTACATGTAAGCTCCAAAATGGCATAATGACCTTTGACCTTGAACAGGTCTCACATTTTGAGAAGATGTCCATTAAGAGCTAAATCATTGGCAGGGGGCAGGGTTTATTGTGCCTAGCAACATTTGTTTGTTAAGTTTTACAGGTAAAAGAGTTGCATGTTGAGTTCAGTTAATTTTATTGTGATCTGTTTGTAAGAAATATCATTTCAATGTCAGATGATGTAAGAAAATCATATCTTACCAGAAATGTTTACGTATTTTAAATAATTCGTGAATAAATGTGAACTGAATGAATGAGTCCCTCTGGTCCCCTCTAAGAGTGGGGGCAACAGAGAAACCCACATGACACTGATACAGAAAATGATTCCCTAGTACAGTGTCTTCTTTCCCTGTATTTGGTTTTTTATTTTCGTAGTGTTGTATATATTTAATCCATTTAATTTTGGCATCACATTGCAATTTGGGTAACAGACTCGTACCACTGTCATCACCTACATCTGTCCTAGTCAGATGATGATCACCATTTAAAATGCGTAAGTAATCTGAAAGTGCCAATGAAGTATCCATGGGTTGAATAAGGGGTCAGTTTGATCAGGACCATTGACAGACCAAAGACTGGCAGTGTGGTCTGCACTTGGGTCAGGGAAATTTCACTCAGATCAAACTCCAGACCAAAATAGGTGCAAGTGAAGGTTTTTTTATTGCCTCTATCTTTTCATGTATTGTACATTATAAACGCACAAAGACACAAACATGCACCACAGACTAAACCAGCAACTGTTCTAAACTTTTTAATACCTGTTGATCCACTAATCTCATTAATGAATGTAAATAATTCTCCGTAGTGAATGTAGAAACACTGTCACGATATACAACATTGATTCACCAGAGTTGGATCAATGATAGTGAATGGAAACAATTGGTTTATGTTGAGCTAATGAAGTATTTTACTGAAAAAGTCAGCTTTTCTTCAGTTTTCTCCATGTTTGATATAATAACCATCAACTTTGATCTGAGCTTTTCTGAACATATACATAAACAGTTCATTAAATATTGGGAAAAAATCCTAAATACAGAGGGTAATTTTTTAATAAATAGTGATTAATCAGTTAGGAATGTTAAATATAGATAGAAGAAAATCATTTGGTAACTGCCACAACAGTTTTTATGGGTTAAATTATGGCGAATATGTGGCTCGTTGTACATTACCTGCATGCTACTGTACATGCCTCTTTACAAACAAAATGAATAATTTGACAAATATATTTACCATAGAGTTATATGACTGATTTGAAATCTATTCAACTGCTTCTGCTTAATAAAAGAGTCCATTTCAGTATTTGGAACTACACATAGGAGATCATTGAAGTCAGTGTGGAGGCTTCGATAAAGCTGTGTAATAAAGGCTGCTATGTGATCATTGTATTGTCCAAGAAAGGTGAAAATGTGTGAGAGGAAGCGGAGGAAGCGAGGCGAGAAAAAAGAGATGGATGTGAATATATTCATGGGAAATGGATTACCAGATGTGGGAGAGAAAGATAATTGTTTGGAGTATTCATTCCAAGTCCCAACTCAATTTCAAGCTCTCCACTTAAATGAGTGGGTACAAGTGTGCGTGAGTGTGTTTCAGAGACTGTGAGAGTGTGTGGTAGGAGTGGGTCTGAAGTGGCATTGGTGAGGGTGTCGTCCTCTTCGCTTAGCATTAGCTCGGCTCATTCACACGCACAGGTCAAAGCAGGAAACAGACAGATACATTTAATTGTCTTTCAAACAGATACATCACTTCTCCATGAAGATCACAACATCATTATTGTCCACACCTTCTTTCTTTCAACTCCTGTTTTCAGCGTTTCTTCCTTTGCCCTCGTGAACCTGATGTTTCCTGTTGTCACACCTTCAAGATGTTGTTCACAGAAACTTCCAAATCTCATCACTCTAAAAGACCCAAGTGTGAGAGCACAAACCATGAGGAGTTTTGTTGCTTTACTTTCTAACAGCAAATGTATCACACTGTTAACTCCAGTAACAGAGATTTTTCACAGCTGACATTTTGACTCGCTAAAGCACAAAACCCATAGGTGTAACTGATGTAATTAACAATGGCTCTGTTCCATTTGCCCAGATTAGTTTAAGGCTGTTGTTGTGCGCATGTGCTCACTGTAGTGGTTTCCCAAGACAATGAAATGGTACATAGGTGTCATTAATCTAATTAGTACACCTGCAACCATCCAGCCTAAATGTCTGCCGTAAAAAAAGTCAGTTTGATCATTAGCAAACAGGTGCGTGTTGCTAAAAAGAATTCATATTCCAGCCTTAAAAGTATAAAAGTCGTCCATAAAATGGAAGTATTGCAGGCTTAGCAAAGGTCTACAAAGGACGACATTTGTAATTTTTTGACAGCTTTTAAATTGGGGCATGGTTAATACTTTAAAAAAAAAAAAATACATCCATGGTGCTTCTACATTTTATATATAATTACACATTTTGATAGGATTAGTGGCTTAAAGGTCTTAAACATTTCATATCAGTGTAGATACTTTTGTTCACCAGTGGATGTTTGAGTCTTGTCTGCCATATTAATGAATCATGCATAAGTGAACACTGCTGAAGGGATCAGTATTAAAACCATGTATTTCAATCATTTTTGATGATGGCAGTGAAGAGCAATATTCAACACGTCAGGCCAAAATGTATGTATCATAGGTGTTAAACTAACTGACAATCAGTATATTTACATGCAATTACAGAAAATCAATTTATTGCTTTAGTCCGGCTAATATGGAAGTTTTAGCAGCCAAGTACATGAATTAGTTGGACTGTAATCGAACTGAACTGGAGTTTTGGAAATCAGAATATTGGTGTCAGATAATGCCACTGACTGGTCTAGACATAGCCCCTTCTGAAAGTGACCAGAGACATGACAAAATGACATGTAATGAATCAGACTGTACTTTGTGTATGAACTATACTGAGCTGATGCATCTTCACGATCCATATCCTCACTTGGTGTTGTTGTTCTTCTACTATGTCTGCTTTAAATCTGCCCTGTTTGTTTACTGATTGTTCTTCATCTATTGCGCCAACCGGAAAAATGGGTGTGTCTGGAAGTCAAAGGTAGCTCACTTAATAATTTGATTCATTTGCTGCGATTTCTGGGGAACTCCAGTTAAATCCTTAGCTCAGTTATTGCCGATAGCTCAGCTTCAATGTGCTAATAAATGTAATGAATGATGTACATTATTTTCACACTAATCTAATCATTGTCATTTCAGAAATAGACCATTCCCATCAGGTGTTGCCTTTAATTTGACACTCATGTGGAGTTCAATGCCTACATTTAACAGTAGCACAGGCTTCCTCTTAACATTCAAGCTCTGTAAATAAAGGTGTTTGTTCCAGGTGAACAGGAAGAAGAAAGGGGGAGGAAGATGGGTATATGTTTGTGTGTATTAATATGCGTGTGTGTGTGTGTGTGTGTGTGTGTGTGTGTGGTTCTTCTGAGGGGGTTAAGTGCATGGGGAGTGTGATGTGGTGATGGAGGGAGGACAAGAGGGATAAAAGAAGAAAAAAAACGAGAAGAGAGATCCATTAGCTAATGGATGTCTTCAGTCCTGTCTCGTCAGACTTGGTATTATCACACAGACACATTCACTCTCCGTCTCTCTCTCTCTCTCACACACACACACACACACTATCAAACTAGTTGATGTGTTTGTGAATGTGAGCAGATAGCGCTCAGAATAATCGAATGCATTCCTCAACTCTTCCAAACGAGGCCATAAATAGTCCAAAACTGAACTGTCATCAGCTCTGTAGAAATGAAAAAAATGATTAGACATTCACACTATAAGTAAATGTGTGTTTATGTGTGTGTTTGTGCGTACCACGAGACGTAAACTAATTGGTGTCAATAAGACATCTGTGGCTTCTCTTTGATTAAGACTGCAGGCTAGGAATGGGGAAAAACACCTCACACACTTGGTCTTTGTCCACACACACACACAGACACACACACACACACACACACACACACACACACACACACACACACATACACACTGCCTGTAGTCATGCTGATAGCTAACTCCAGGCAGGGCTCATCTGTCTCATTACAGAAACTGGTCTCACTGGAGAATTTGTATTGTTTATGAACACACACACACACACACACACACACACGCATACACACATGTACAGAGAACACACACACTCTCACACACACACACACACACATGTAAACACACAAGTTTTCCATCCATACACTGTCTGTCGCTCAGTGTGCATGACCACATAGCTGGCACCGCTGGTGGCCTTGCTCAACATCAACAGAAACAGCTTGATGTGACAGGAAAATGGAGATGACATAGAAGAAAAAAGATTTAAATAATGAAACAAAGATACCCACTGAGTGAACCCCCCCTCCTTTGTCGGAGTTTTACAACATATTGTGTAACAGTGTGACCCAGGAGGACTTTACTGCTTTTATGATTTTACTGGAAAGGAGTTTAGAATAATATTTTAGCTGCAGCTCTTTTCCTTCACTTTCATTTTCTTTCCTGCTAGTGTGTGAGTTCTCATGTAAAATGTGTTCTATGTATAAATAAAACTCAACTGAACAGTTGAGATGTGGCACAGTGGAGTGCTCAGTTTGATTGCCTCACAATAAGAAGGTCTTTGTGTTGGATTCCAGTGCTGACTGGTGTGGTCTTTCAAGTGTGAATGGGACAGTCAGTATATTTACATGTACTTAGAGAAATTCAAATTATTGCTTTACTATGATTCAAATTAAACTTTTCAAAGCCATGTAAACACCTTAAATATAGTCAAATCAATCTGGAGTTTTAGAAGTCTGAGTAACCAAGTCAGATAATGCGATTGTAATTGAATTTCTCTGTGGTTGTAAATACCACCCAACCTTAGCTTAACGAAGACTAATATGGACACACCCCCTCCTGGAAGTGACCAGACACGGCGTGATAACTTGCATGTTTTGTGTAATAAAGCCAATTTACAGTTTACAATGTTCTTTTGTTCAGTTATTATTCCAGCACCAGCTGGAATCATGCTAATGGGAAAAGGAGTGTTTTAATGTGAGGCCTTTACAGGAAGTGAAATAATTTTTCCTACTATGGCTACATATTTCCACTGTTGGCTAAACTCGGCTTCTGACTGGTCTCGAAATGCAGAGGTTTCAGTGGAGAGAGACCCGAAATGTTGGAGTAGAGAGATACGCAGAATGAGTTAGCTGGTGTTGATCCATATAAGCTTAGCTAACTCACTCAGTCACCGTCAGTGGAAACTATCTCACCACCACCATCCATTTATGGTTAGGGTTAAATGTGATTTGTTATCACATGTATACTCCATCGTCTTTGTTGTGTAACTCTGCACACCAGCTTCGGCGTGTTCATTTCAGCTCTCTCTCTAATCCAGCGTCAGTTCGACCAATCAGAAGGCGAGATTGGCTAACAGTGGCGTTGTCAAAGTAGGAAAAATAATTACGTTTCCAGGAGTGAGCTACAAGCGTGAGCACTGGCAGCATCTGACACCTGTCAATCAAAAGATCATGCCCCTAATTATGCATAATTTTATGATGAAATTACATAATTCACCCACCTCACAGTTATTAAATATAAAATATATTTTTAAAAAACATTTAGGTTAGGGTTAGACAAAAATGACTGGAAGTTTAAAGGGTTAAAAACAGGTTTATTTTTGCTTTGACCTTTTAAACATAAACCTTTTATGCATTAACATAAACCAGTGAACGGCAATTTTTTTGTCACTTCTGGGGTTGATTCACCTCTGTCTGCTTGACCTTTGTCATCCCCTACTTCCCTTCTGTCTTTCACACACACACACACACACACACACACACACACACACACACAAGTACATTTCAATCAACTTTGTTGTGCCTAGTTAGATTTCTTATATATTTACTATAACATCACCTTCATGTAACATAATGAATCCTAGGTTATTTTTTTCTATTTACTGGTTCATGGACCTTATTTGGAGTTTTGTGTGTTTGACTAATTAAGAGTTTGTGTAAAATTCAACTAACATTTCACTGAAGCATAACTACTGACGGTGATGAGAAACAAATCCAACACATTTTCACAGAGAAGAAAGAACTTTAATTAAATATAGTGAGAGTCAAAAAGTTATCTTACACTTCAAAGTTCAAAATAATAATAAAAAACAAAGTCATCATCATCATCATCTTTACAGTAGTTTCTTCTGTACTCGTCCCCACGCTGATATGAATGATGAATATCATGACGGCTCATGAGCCTGAACGCAGACAAGCCATGATGAGTATTATTGTTGGACAAGTGCTTTGGATCATATTTTCCTTAACTAAACCCTCTATTTACTCCTTCCTGTACAGGTATTTATAGTATATGTACTGTACTGTAAAAAAAAAAAGTCAAATAAAACAAAAAACACATCCCTCAGCGTTAAGACATCACATTTTTCTTGCAGAGGAAAAATTATGACACAATCAGACACACACACTCACAGTTGAACAAAAACAGAAGAGTGGTCTTCAGACCCATATTTAAGATTAAATAAATAGGTGGCTCATTTTTTTTAAAGTAAAAGGAGAGCAGAAAGGAGGGCAAACAGAGAAGGACAGAAAATCTGATGGAAGCGAAAGAAGAGGCTGCTGAGGGAGGAAAGGAAGAGACAGAGAGAGGTTTTTTTTTTTTTATCTCTTTCAGCTGCAGAAGAAAGTCTTCATTAAACAACTCTGTCCCATCTTAGGATCCATCACATGGAAGACAAATACATACATTCATAAAGACATATTTATAAAATCTACACTTAGATAATGCAACAAAATCATGCTAACTTTAACAATAATTGATTCGTTATGAACAACACCATGACAAATGAAAATCATCCTCTGCTCTTTTAACTTACAAATGATAAAAAAAAAACCATCATGGCTTGTTTTCAGACTGAAATTAACAGTGGAATTATGGCTTTTAATAAACAGGTGCTATGAAATAAAATAAAAAAATCCGACATTACAGATAACATACATGGGAAGCATATCTGAGCATTTTCTTGGATGAAACTGACTTTTGTGGTGGAGAAATTTTCAATTTAAAAATTTCTGTGTGGCTTTTTCTATCTTGTATTCATATTATTTGTTATGACCCATATGTTTTTGAGGAATACGCTGTTGATCATGTTGTATCATTTCTTTTAACCAAAATATTGGGATTTACTTCATTTCAAACATTCAAACATTTCCATACTGTAACATGACATTGGTTTCCTGTCCAGTCGGCTTTAAGCGCATTCACAGTGACAAAGAAACCGTGTCCACAGTAGATGTCTATGATCTGAAACTGGACAATGTATGGCATCTAAGCTGTTTCTGTGTACAATAAGAGTGTTGACAAACATGTGGCATAAGACTGTTTAGGCATTTAAGTCAAGTCTCAAGTAATGACTTTGGCAAAAATTAACATGATCATAAGTTAAGACTGTGGAATCACACGTCACACACAGTGAGCTGTAAACTCAGACTGCAGGGCTGAGGGAGCAGTGACTTCACAAAAAAAAAACATCTTCTGAGTATTTAAGACACACCGCCGGCTAATTCAGCACTGCAAAAAATGTCCTTCGTTCTCTTACATTCCCTGGAACAACTTGCCGATTGAGAAAGCAGGTAGTGTATGGGATCCTTTTACAGTGAACTGCTATTACTATATATTTAAAAAAAAAGAAAAAAAAAAAAAGAACCAAACTTATGGGCAGGTAAAAATACTCACTTCCACTAAAACAAAATAAAGTGTAATATTAAGACTAAGTAGAAGATTTAGTGACATTCTTTGCAGTGCAGCTATTTAAGACACACCATTGGCTATTTTTCTCACTCACATTATCAAGTCAAACCAAGTCAATGAGCAGGTGACAAAGGAAACACAATCTGCGTGGCCTGCTCATCAAAGTTCACAAAACATCACAGCAAACACAAAGCAAAACACACACACACAAAAAAAAAAGATTGATCTGTTAAGACAAAATCAGAGTGATAATGGCAGCAGTCTTTCAGACGTCTGTTCCTCTTGTTGAGGCCGCTGTGGCTGTGTTGAGCTTTATGACAAAGTGGCGACAGGGCAGATACGTGGGTTTAATGGCAAAGTTTTGGGGTCAAATCGTCTACAGTGAAGCAGCTGTTGGCACCCAGTATTCACACACTTTTCTGTGGGGATGACGTAGTAATGGCTTCAGTTTAATTATGTACAAACCAGCTCCCAGAATCAAACATCATCTTTATCAGGGTGCTCACTGTTTTTAGAAATTAAAATTCCAGACTCATATTTTTTCCCTAAGATTTTGACTTGATGCACTTTTATACTTGTGTGTCTACTGTGTACTTCATTGCACAGATACGCTATTACTACTGATTATTTCATATTATTATTCACACTTAATATAGTATATTGTATATAGCCAAATACCCCTCTATATAATCGTAGATATTTGTAACTTTTTATACTGTTCTTTGTTCTGTTACTATACATGCACAACTGCTAATGCCTGTACTGCTGTAACAACTACATTTCTCAACTTGGGATGAATAAAGTACTTTTATCTGTTGGTTGAGATTATAACAGTTGTGTTTATTATTAAAGTTCATTTTTATAGTATTGAAAGAACAAACATAATTCACAATATGTTTTCTATTTGTTATTTCATAATGATTTGCGCATATGCTAAAACTCTACTATAACAACCCCCCCCCCCCATACTTTAATATGAATTTCACCCAAAATTCAAGCCTTTTCAAGGTCTGGAAAACAGTGTTTCAAAATGCCCTACTTTTTAAGACTTTTAAGACTTGAGCAAGCACCCTGCTTTATGCATTTCTACAAACGGATATGTATAATCGCAATGTTTTGGAAACAAAAGTGCTCTGTTTCTGAGGATAGTGTCACATAGTCAGAACATTCTAAGCATTTCAAAGGGTCGGGCACCCTCCACTGTCATTCTGGAATAGGGGTAAAAAAAAATGAGCTGGTTTTGATGCTGAGCACAGGATGCTATGACAGTTTATTTGCATAATAGTTACATTAGACATGTTGTTTAGGTTAATCTGTGGTGTTATTGTTTCTACTTAAGAAGAAGAGCCAATCCTGCCACTATATAACAGTAACATTCAGCCTCACTCCACAAAGCCAGACTAATAGGAACATATCTCAGTCGTTTTCAATACTTTTAAGTGTTTCAACTCATCCAGGAATTTCTCAACTCTTTTCGAAAACTGAATTAAAACCACTGCTCATCCATTCTCAGCCTGAGTTGAGGTGCCAGGGCTGAAAAATATCTAACAAGATGTTTCCCAAATGAGTGTGGTTGTGACCGAAACACGTAAAACTTTTACAGAGTTTTGAGGGAGTTTATTTCCTTTTTTCGACACTTGCCTTTGAGAAATTGTGTTCAGATGTAAGTATTTAATTATTTTTATAGTTAGGTTGAGGCACTGACAGCACTTGGCGAGGGTTAAAAAAAGATACCAGGGCTTAGTTTAATGGAGTAAAAGTCATTAAGATGTGCTCATGGTATAAATAGTAATATTAAAACTGAACCTTGGACTTTTCTTAACTTTAACCACAGTGTTTTTTTATCACCTAAACTTACAGACTTCATATGCAAAACCTGCTTTGGTAACAGTTGTATAAATCTGCCTTGCGGCCCAATCATCTGCTGCAAAAAGGACATTCTTTAAGTTGATCGTACACATCCCTGGTTTGCAGAAATGTTCGTAACACTTGATTCTGGTGACTGAGTTATAATGTGACAAAAAAGATCTCATCTGTCCTTAACTGTCACTGCAGCGCGTCTGCTTTCTACTTCAATCTTGCATTTACTCTTAGTTTGTTGAATATTGGCTTCAAGACTTATTTACCCTTGAAAATGAATAACAGGTGGAGCGGTACAGATGTAAAAGTAAAATAAATGATTTGTTCAATGGCTAAAATTGCAGTATGAGTTTCAGAGGCAAAGCACCGGGATTCACTTCACGCAGCAACAGTGGAGCAGATCAAAGTGGATTTGGCAAAAAATAAGTCAAAGCGTGTGTGTCTGGTTTGGCTCGTCTGTGTCGACTGGATTTGACCCATCCTGCAGCATCTTCATCATCATCACCATCATCATCATCATCATCATCATCAACATCAGGTGGCTTTCTGTTCTTCACATTATAATCCTTCATTAATGAGAAAACTTCATAAATAGCAATCCCTTATGTAGGTTACAGTTCGAGGATGATTATCACACATTAATTGTTGCACAAAAAAAAAAAAGAAACAACAATCACTCAAGGGAGGAAGTGGATACTCTTGAAAATAAATACACTTCCTGTGTCCGTGGAGAGTTATAATGTCGGTGTAATGGGTTCTCCTATAAAAGCATCAAGGTGTACAAAGTCTAAACAACTTATATCCCCGCAAACAGTCTTTGTTTTTTGTTCGTCTGTTTTCTTGCAGTTGTTTTTTTTTTTTTTTAAATTTCATGTTAGAAAGGGCCTGAGATAGGTTTGTTCCTTCAGTTTGGGACGGCTGCTTCCATCCCCGACCGGAGTCTGACTCGCACCGTAATCCTTCGCCAGCGTCGGTGTGAGTGTGCTTGGTTCCTCTCGCCCACACTGTTTCACACAGACACACACACACGCACACACACATACACACAGTCCTGTACTCACACCTTTACATGGGTGGGACAATCATTCCCGGGATTGCTGTCGGGTGGAGAAAGAGAAAAAGAAACAGCAGAGAAAAAAAAGGTCAAAAACAGTGCCAAATATTTTCATACTCATAAAAAAATCCCTCATAAATACATCAGTATGTTTTCCCATCTGTGCAGCTGTGTGACTGCAGCGACATTTAAAACATCAATAGATGAATAAATCAGCAGAATCAAGTGGGGACAGAACATCTAAGTTGGCTTTAAGTGCACACAAACACACAAACATTTAATTCAGCATGGGAACAGTTGGCATATTTTATTGTATGCTTGCGTGTGTATATGTATGTGTGTGTATTTGACAGATTGCATCATGACGTGTGCTGTATTTAAACCCAAGGGATGGGTGTCAACATGGGAGAAGCAGAGCCCGACCCAGAATGACACACACACACGCACATATACACACACATATACACACACACACACACTTTCACTGAGCAGATTGGAAAAAAAGGATTAAATAAATGGTTTTGTATTTCATGGGAAGTGAAAATGGGAGTGAAAACTGTGAAGAGAAAAGAATTCAAACTGTTCTGAAATGTATTATTTTAGCTGAGCCTCCATTTTTTTCTCTCTTCTGTTTTGTCTCACTGCACACACACTCACACAAACACACGTTCACACACCATAGGGCAGGTATACTGACAGTATAAACTGTCAAGAGTGTCGAACAGCTGTCATTGTAGATTGCTCCCCAGTAAGCTGCCAGTGTGTGATCAGTGTGTGTGTGTGTGTGTGTGTGTATGTGTAACAGAGGAAAGTGTGTGTGGCTGCAAGTGGGGTGTGTTTATTTCAGCTGTGCTTTGAGGCTAAGCTTTTGAGTTCCCACACCCACGCACATGCTCTCTTTTTCCCTACACACACACACACACAAAGAAATGCAGTCAAACACACATACAGCTAAACAAAGCCACTGATGTTGAGAAATAAATGCTGAGTGCCAAATTTTTTATTTTTTTTTTTGTCTTTGTAAATATCAAACTTCCTGTGTTTTTTTCCCCAGCCAATGACATGGCAAGGAGGTGTTACTAGGCAACAGAATGGCTTGAAGCTGAAAAAATTAAACATGTAAAAATATATGTAAGATGAAGTATGACATAACAAGATGCATGCATGCATGAGATAAAAGACAGGAAACATGGGAGATACTTGCGATCGAATCAGTGTTAGTATGAATTTGAGGATGAGAAAGCTGAGGAACATACTTCAGGTGAAGGCCAGGCCTTGTAGAGAGCTGGCTGTTGAGTACTTGCTAGAGTCCACAAATGTTTGATCTGGTAGGAAGAGGCAGAGAGAAGGGAGAGAAAATGACAAAAGGTAAAAGATCATAGAGGGATAAAAAGGAGGAAGGGAAGAGTTACAAATTCAGGAAAAGATAAAGACAAAATGGAGCAGGAAGAAAGAGGAAACTGTTAATTTAAGAGCTGAAGGGGAGGTCTAATAAAAACTAATCTGACAGTAGTTTGAGTCCAAGTGATAGTGTTTCGGTTCACTCTTCAATAAACGCATGGGGATCTGTAATATTTGTGGCCCTGAATATTCTCAGAGGTGGAGTAATTCTAAGTGAAAAAACATGTATATTTTACAGGATAAAACAGCTAGCGTGATGTATTTTTGATAAGATAAGATAAGATAAGATAAGATAAGATAAGATAAGATAAGATAAGATAAGATAAGATAAGATAAGATAAGATAAGATAAGATAAGATAAGATAAGATAAGATAAGATAAGATAAGATAAGATAAGATAAGATAAGATAAGATAAGATAAGATAAGATAAGATAAGATAAGATAACCTTTATGTTCACTATTACAGCAGCTCCAGAAACATCTGAAAAATAGTGCAAACTTGAAGCTTAATTTCTGAAAAATTAACATGCTAAATGGTACAAATAAACAGAATTTCATTCTTTTATAAGTGAACATATCTTGTTAAATGTGGCACAAATCAGCTAGACATTTAAGTTAGTTGAGCAATATCTGTTGAAGTGACCGCCTGTTTTAATAAATCATAATGTATGTAATGTTTAGTCATTTATCTGCATGGTGTAAACCAAGTAGACATTAAGTGATATTGTCATACATTGCTACTACACAGAAGGATTCAGTGGAGGGTTAAACATAAAAATGTCAAAATTTGATATAATTGAAAGAAAGAAAAAAAAAACGTATTCGTGGCCAAAGTAACTGTTGAATTCCATTGGATGTGACTTTGCCCCTCTATAAAACTGTCACTGCTGTTCACAGGTCCAACAGAACAAATTCATTCTCATTAAGTTACCACTTAATTCTCACTCTGAGCCTATTTTTGGAGGAAAAGACAAATATATGTAGACATTTATGAGAAACTACAGTTGTACTTCCAGTCTCATGACATTTAGAAGTCATGAGACCGTACAATCCATCCAAAAATCTGATTTACCTCTGAACCCTTTTTAAAACATCCACTCTAATAATGCGTTTTAAATTGTTTCACTTAAATCGTTCAACTGTATTTTGACCCACCTTATCCATATTATCATTACCTGCACTGCACAATAGTTTGAGTACCATGAAGTATGTGAGCAGATTATAATGTTTTCTGGCTCTCAGCTAAAATATACAGAACATATAAATACTATTTGTACAACAGAGCCAAAGAGGAAGGTGAAAGTCAACAGGGACTCAGAGGTAAGTTTGAGAAATTCACAGGAGAAGCGGGAGCCCATCACATGCAGGGGGAAGCGCATCATCTGATTGGCCGGCTGCTGTCATGGTAAATACCTTGGAGTCCGTTGCCGTTGGCACTGGTGCAGGAGGGTGGCGGGGAGGAGGAGGGCCTGACCACCGGAGCGAAGGCGGACTTCTGCTTAACGGCTGCTGACACCATGTTGGCCGGTGAGAAGGAGAAGACCCCAGATGAGGAAGAGCAGTTGGAGGGGAGGGAGGTGGAGGAGGCCATAGTGGGACTGGAGGGGACGACTAAGAAAGGAGCGACGAGGAACATAGTTTAATATCGATTCATTCAACAGTAGCTCTAATTTAGCCAGAAAAGGCAATTTAGTCAAAATTAAATTCTGTTCAGTGTTATATAACTTGCTTTATTTAAAAAAGAAATGTGAAATATATCCCTATGTTCAACAAACCAAAAAGTTGTTTTTATAGGATGTCAGACTACACATATATTTTTGTGTACAGTACAGAGTTTTTTTTTATTCTTATTATTATAACAGTAGACAAAGAAAAGTAGAGGAAACTTGATTTACAACTACAGCTGTCTCCATCTGTCCTAAAGATAGGCTGAATATTAAGATGAAAAAAACCCCCACATCTATTGAAGCTTTAGTTTGCTAAAAGGTGTTGTGGTTGAATGTGGGTAAATTACTGGAGACAGCTTCTAAAGTGGAAATGTTTTATTTGTACTGGGTCAAACATGCATTTCCCAATTCACTTTCATTATAATCTTCATCAGCAAGAGAAATGACAACTCAACATCTCTCTGCACATTGTCTTCCCTTTCTCTTTATGTCCTGTGTTCTACTCAACAAAAAAGGGACACAATTAAGCATCAGGGAGAAGAGGTGTGGCTATCAGATGAAAAAAAAAACACGAGTAGATAGATAGTAAAGTTGACATGTGAGTGTTTTTGAAGACAGACACTGAAAGGCCCCTGGGGAAACTCCATACAGCACATATGAGAGTTTTACTATCTGTCCAAAAGCACATAGTCATATATGTCAGGTGGTTTGTACAAAAACAGCACTAAATTAAGTGCAGAATATAAAGTAAGGGAAATGAAAGGTAGCTTTTACTTGGTTTGTGTTTTTCAAAGTAAAGTAACTGACACTTTGGACGACTAACTTCATGTCCAGTATGAACATGTCCACTCACTGGCATAAGGCGAGTTGGCTGCGGAGCCATTAAGGAAAGTGGGTGAACCTCCCAGGTTGGTCATGCCGGCGTTGTTAGTGTAGCCGTTCATGGTGCTGGTGACTGAGGTGTAACTGGTCTGCTGAGGTGTGGAGCTGGGCACGTAACCATGAGGAGACACACTACTGCTGCTGCGCACAAAACCTACAGGAAACAGAACCGTGGAAGGACATTAGGACATTTAATAAACAATTCACGATTATCAATCCAATGTGGTCTGAAGTAAAAACAGTAAGGATTAAAAAAGCTGCAACTATGACTGTTTACTAATCCACACTGAGATCATTCTGTAAAATGTTGTCTCCTACATTTAAAATCAGAGTATTTTAGCAAAATTATTAGATGCAAGTCATTAACCAGGAAATGTGAATTGTGTAAATACATTTCTGGAAGTCACTGTTGGATCCATATTTTAATTTCCTGATGTGAGAAAATGACTTAAAATAAAAAGACTGATGACACAGCCAAGAATACTGAGTGTCAGAAAGTGTCACATCATCTTACATTTGCCATTATTGATTAAATGTTGTGCAGAAAGCAAAATCATTGTGCAAGTCTAACAACAATTATACATCTGGTAAATGCTGAATCTATTTAACCATACTGGTTTTTGTTTGTTTGTTTTTATTTTCGTGAAGTCATACCTTGGTTGGCTTGTGTGGGTTCAGAGACGTTGACAGACAGCTGCCCGGGGAAGGAGTTAACCCCCATCATACCGGTGTGGGTGGAGCCAGAGAGCTGAGTGTGACCTCGAGGAACACTGTACAGCGCTTCTGCAATGTCTGCGGCTCGCTTTAAGATGATCTCCTACAACAATAAATCAATATGAAAACAATACTGACACTGAGTTACCTGATATTTTCCTGTGTATTTGCATGTTTGTGTATAAGGTCTATTACCTGGTTGTTATGAGGCAAACCGTAGAGAGCTTCTACAAGGTCGGCTGCTCTTTTCAGAATGACCTCCTAAAAGGAAGATTAGATTTGCTTCAGTCGTAGCAAATATATGTAATAAAGCTACACTGACTTATTTCTTCTCTTGAAAAATTGTCAAATATTACATGCACTAGAAAAAAAAACAATTCTTACAGAGTGTGTTTTACTCATTTGTAGTCAAAATATCTCATCACATTTAAAATAAGACATCATCATCTAAAGAGCAGCTTTTACATGAAATATAACAACTTATTTTTACATACTAGATATTCAAAATCTTATTTCAATGAATTTTCCCAAGATAATATTTACTTGCCCCATTGGTCGATTTTTTTTCCCCTTAATTAAAGATTTTTGCTCAATTCAAGCAAAAAAATAAAATGAAATAAAAATAAAAAAATCGGCCAATGGAACAAGTGAAATGTATCTTATCTTAGTAAGATTTCTTGAAATAAGATATCCAAGATCTGCTGAAAACTGAGTGAAAACACACACACACACACACACACACACACACACACACACACACACACACACACACACACACACACACACACACACACACACACATATATATATATATATATATATATATATATATATATATATATATATATATATATATGTATAAACGCACATGCAGCCATCCTTCCCCCAGTACACAATCAGATGATGCACATTCACTATCCATTCAAGATAAACAAATTGCTTTTCAATCTTTGTAAAGACTAACTATCTGCTGTCAAGTCAAGTGCTTTCATGCATCTGTGCATCTGAATGACATGTTCAAGTGACAGGCATTTATAACATACTTTAAAGTAAACCTAAAGTGCTCTGTTCACATCTCAGACTACAGTGACTACATTAGCATCTACTACATATGACAGTTTTTGGCTTTATTCCAGAAAGGTAATATTTTAACTCCTTAAAAGGCTGCTTCTGTTTCATTTGCAATATCCAAAACCTGTTGGCATCCACGTTGGGTCTTAATGTTTAAAACAGGTGAGGTACTCCATATTGAAAGAGAAATATGAACTTTTCTTTTATGCATTCATCTATGATCTAGTCTAACAAAGTTAATGCAATTTGGATGTAAACAGGAAAGAGATTATGTGTCACATCTGAGGAGTTGTTCACAAATGTCCAGTAGGAAAATGATGGAATAATCCTGATATGGATGATTATTTCAGTTGGTATTCTCCTTTCTTATCTCCCCCTGACTAGACCATGGCTCACTTCCTTATAAGTGTGATTCAATTAAAAAAAATGCTAACTAGCCAAACAAACCAAGGACATGTTTCTGCTGTTCCACATATATGGTGGACTGATCCAGAACCATCATAACAAGTGATCCCAGGCACAACAAACCTCGCCCATCGCAAGTATCGTATCTTATGTTGGCATTGATCCAGGTGATGTTATCATGTCTATGTATATGCTGATGCCAAGTTTGAAGTAAATAGAAACAAAATTAATGTTTTGCTATGATTTTTTATTTTCACCCATTATAAAAAAATTTATTTTTTCTTTTAATTCATTAAGAAACTGTTAACTTTGACTTACTGTTCTCAAAATGTAATCAGATCTATTCTGGGTGACTGGCAAATGGCAATACATAAACCTAATTAAGTATGAATTCAACCAATAATTTTGCTACAAGTGTTAACAATCAAAGAAACAAACTGGACCAAAAACAACACCCCTCGCCTCCCCCTTGGGGGATGGGTAACAATAGAACTATAGTCTTATTATATGGAAGGAATGCTTCTAACACCAAAATAATATCCACTACTTGTAATCTTAACCACCTAATTGCATGTATGCTGTTTACATGACCTCAAATTCACTCTATTCAGAATGACAGTGGAATATGTGTTGGCATATTGACATAGTAAGTGAGTTGAAATGAGCAGATCTGGTTCAGATCCCAAATAGAATTAAGTTTTAATTGTATAAAAAGCTTAAAGCATTGCAGAGATTATTTGGCAATGGCAATGTTATCAATTTTCTCACAAACTGACATCTTTATTCGCCTCTATTTTCTTATCTTAATCTCTTCGTCTTCCACTATCCAGCTCCATTTTCACCTTTTCCTCCACCACTCCCTCCTTCATGCTTCGACTCCACACTGGGAATTGTCTCTCTTATCTTCCCCGCCCACTAATCCTCTACATCTCCTCCTTTTTCCTCGGCCTCTTCATCATTTCTCCTCCTTTCCTCGCCCGCCCACCGCTCTCTGTCTCTCACCCAGGGGTCTAAGGTGTCTTGTTTAACAGTTAATGTGTTGTCGTTTCCACAGCATGAGGCCGCACAGCGACAGAGGGAAAATTACTCTGTGCTTCACAGTATTAACCTGCACTGTGTGACACACTCACACACACACTTATGGTTGACTGCATGTGTGCCCTCCTGTGAGTTTGTGCCTGATGGAACATATTGCCACTCTACCAGTGAGTGTGTGTGTGTGTGTGTGTGTGTGAATATGAGAGGTCACACAGCCAGTCAGCAGTTTTAGTGTGCCTGTCCATGGTGCTAAATTCAATCTTTTACACATTATTATGGCCAAGCTGGCTCTCTGTTAACCTCTCATTATTAGACTGGTGAGCTGAGCAAAGCACACACATACACAAATGCGCGCGCACACACACACACACACACACACACACACACAGAGAAACCTGATCCCAAGTGTTCAAACGGTTCCAGTAAAGCAGTAGCTGATAAACGGGAAGGAAAGATGATCCTCTGGTAACATCATCACTATCAGGCCTGCAGGCTTCTCCTACTACATCACTCAAAGCCTCTGTCTGCTGGGATCAATGCACTTTCAATACTTTGCTGGTTTATATCTTTTCATATTCAGATACATAGTGCAGATCCTCATTGTCTAATTAATCTCTCCCATGGTCGCACCTGTACACGAGGAAGTAACCTTTTCTGGTTTACAACTCTTCAAGATGAAAAAGGCTTCTGGCTGTTGTGTTGATATGAATGAGGTTTAAAGTGCTTTTGCTGATCTTAATGGTGTAATGTCTGTTCCACTAGGACTGAAAGGCATGAGTTTTGTTTCACTCTTGCGCAAAGTAAAAAAGACTTCAATACAAGAAATGAAAAGTTCATTCACAGTTTTTGTGATTTTTCATGTTGGCTTCCACTACACTGTTAAAGAATATATTTTGTTGGTGACAAAAATATCTAAAATCAGATGTGACGACCTGAGGGTTTAACATTTCAACATTACTGTCCTGATCAGTGACTTTATACGCTGAAAACATTGTTCATGTTACAACCCGCTACAGTGAAATAGCTTTTCACAGTTTTTACAAAGATGTGTTTTCCAGTGTGCCTTCAAATGATCAGTTTGACTGGTGTAAATGTAGTCACAAACAGCTTCCATGTGGAGTCATCAAACATTGTTTTAGCTACATTACTAAAGAGACACCCTTCATTTGCTTTTTTACTAGTTTTCTACGTGATGATAAGTTGAGAAAGAGAACATATTTATTTTTAAACCACATCATCTTTGATTTCCCTAATTGCTCTAATTTAAAACTTTAATCTCTTGATAAGTGTGGTGATCTTACATTGCCTTTATTGTCAATTATTTATGGAATGTACACTTGACATGTACTTGTCTGTCAATTATTTTTTACGTCTCAAAGCCATCAAATCCTTCTGATAATCACTGCTCATCCCAATTGTTCTTTTCTTGATGAAGTTCCTGATGTTTTTCTTTATCATCAAGAGTGGTTTCATTTTCAGTATAACCTATTCCTGTTGGGTTTTACCTGGTGGCGTTCATATAAATATGGAAACAGATGAGATGACAGAAAGTCAGAGGATGAGTGAAAGAAAAGACAGAACTGCTGGCACAGACAAAGAATAACAGTAGATGTCTAGGTGCTTTTACTGTCTGAGTTATGATCAGGCCTAATGCGATAACCATACATTACACACACACACACACACACACACACACACACACACACACACACACCACACACACACACGTTGTATGCATTAGGCCCAGGAAACGCTGAGCCGAGTATCCGCAGGGGTTTGATGTGTGTGTAACGTGCGTGTGCCAGGCCAGCGCAGACATGACACACACATGACTTATTCCTCACTAATGCTGGTACATTAGCCGCTTGATCCGCTTCTAATGTCCCATTAGGGATGCCGTACATGCAGGGTCACACCTTTGCACAGAGATGATGTCATACTGTACATGTGGGCTCAGATGGACGCAGAGACAATCGCACACACATATACACTCACACGTGCACACACACAGGCCCTTTCACTAAAACGTTTTGAGATGATGTGCGGTTTCAGATTTCATCTCGTCTTCCTGGTGCTGAGATGAACCTCCACATGTGCCGCAGATACACAGTACATTAAGCAGATATGCAGTAGATTCAAAGCGTATACAGCTGTGTTCATGTGTCACAGGGATTACTCATTTTGGTGACCTCGGTACGATGCATGACATCACCAAAATGAGGTGCATAGCGATGTTAGTCATGTGAGTCACTAACAAGGATGACAGATACTGGTCAAACCCAAAATCCTCCAATAAAGCACAAAAACTGACAGAGGCTGTGTCAAAAAATAATACAATATAAGATGTTCTCCACTAACACCTTGCATCCTATGTTTCTCTATCCCTAAAACTAAGACTTCTGGAAGTGACTCTGACTCTGTTTTATTTGAGGTTGTGATGTAATGTGTGATGACCTACACTGTAGTAATGTGATCAGGTCTTATCAGTACCTACACATCCTCTCCCTGATTCATCGCAACCCTTGGACATTGACCTTTCTGGCAGAAAACAAGACATCATCCTTCACTACAGCTATTAATTGAATGCTAACACAAAATTACAGTCATTAATGTTCCAGGTGTGTTTGTGTTGCAGAAAAAGTCTACATTTTGCACAGATTCACAGAAGGAAAGCGGTTAATCAAACTGTCATAGAGTCAAATTTCCTGTACAAACCATCATAGTTATGTCTGGTATGTGTGTCTAAATGATGACATATCATTAGTGTAACTTTTTCATTATTAATAAATATCTAGTGTGGATGTAGCCTGGGTCTCATCTAGCCTCTGAGTACAGTCTTGGAAACCTCAAACTCAGCTGAGTACAGACAGACACCACCTTATGTTTGTAAGATTTTCCATTACCAAAGAGAACTCCTCTTGTCTTTTCATACTTTTTTCTTCCACCATTATTCTCCAACAGAGAAGAGGGCACTACAAGCCAAGAGAGGTGATTGATTTCTTTGTGCATCCATAGAGACATTTCGGCTTCCTACCCTCTTAGCAACTGGCACTTCGCCTACACAGATGATTAGTAGCTGGTCAGAGCAGAAGAAATGTTTCATGCAGGAACGGTTTTAGTTTTAGAGAAGATCATTATTTGAAGAGTCTAAAAGTTTCAAACAAGTGTATGGGATAATCTGTGTGTATTGTACCAGTCCAGGTGTGTTAGATGCATGTTAAAAGAGCTGGAGACCATAGATGGCATGAGCAAAGATCAACACAAGCGACTGACTTGTCATTGTACAAGCCCTGGGTTTTCATTTGGAAACCTTCACTGTGAGTCCAGTATAGTACAGTAGTAGGCCTCTCTGTGGTTCTGTCTGCTGTATACAGTTCCCTAATGTGCACATATGGACATATGCTGAACAGAGGCCTGTGACACAACGTGGCAGCTAAACCGCAACATTTCTGTTTATGTGTGTGTATGCATGGAAACACAATGTGTGTGTGTGTGTGTGTGTGTGTGTGTGTGTGTTTGGCTGCAAAATCCCCTGAATGTTCACTGAACAATTATAGAATCGGCTGTCCACTAGTAATCCTCTCATACACTCCACTGCCCCGTCTGCCTGTCTGTTTATTTGTCTGTCTTCTTTATTGTGACTGGTTTGACTCTTTTAGTATTTTCTGTTGGCAACAAACACTTTTAACTTCAATAAAAGCACTGGTCGATACACAACAAACAGGAAAGAGAATCTGTGGCACCAATTAAAAGACTCCACATATTCTTTCATGGAACTATCAGCACATACACACACCCACACAAACTTCCTCATGCTTATAAATGCACACTTCTGACGTCCAAATAAACACAAATAAAAGAAAAAAAAAAAGCTTAGTCTGAAACACATACATAAACGGTTTGTGGGCAGCAGTAATAAAGCCTCAGGGTTCGATCGAATGCTGGTCTACACCATGATGAATGACTCGCCACAAAACACACATACAGGACACACACACACACACATGCATGTATGCACGCACTCACACACACACACATATGCATACTCGTTTACATGTCTCATGAGGACCAAGTTTGTAATCAAGTAGCCATTGGATAGTGAGAACACATCTATTTTTTAGTAAAAAAAAAACAAAAAAAAAACATAATAGTACAAATTTGAAAATTAAATAAAAAACTTAATGAATAAATATATATATTTGACTATTTTACTAGTGGGAACCTTTATTTATATTTAACCATCATGGGGACCTGAATTTTGGTCCCCATGCTGTTACTGTGTAAACATATCAATGTCCCCAAAAAAATAGGAATACGAGCGTGCACACACACACATAAACACACACAGACACAAAACAGATACTAGTAATGTAACGATGCATGTAAGAAGAACCTTGTTCTAAACTCAGCTCATTGACAGACTGACACAGCAGTAGTCATTCATGTTTTTTTTGGAGTCATTTGTCAGAATTATGTGTTGACAGAGTCTCATTTTAAAAACTGTGTAGCTCTGTAGTTGTCAAATATGTGCTCTCTTGAATCCTACAGGTGATCTGAGGTGGGTTTTTTTTTCTCATGCTTTGGTTTTAGTGTGTTCCATGGATGCAACCTTTTTGTCGTCAAGGGAAAAGCACTGACTATTAAAAACATTAGTAGAAGACACTGGGTCAAAAGCATAAAGAAATCAGGTGCACATCAGTGACAGCAGTGGAATTAATGAAAAACAGGAAAAGTAAAAAAGACCTTAGCCAGTAATCATGGTTCAAGGTTTTAAAAAAAATAAGCAATGCAAAAGAAAGAAAGAAACAAACAAGAAAACATGATGAGGTGTTCTGATACAGAAATAGAAATCCAAAATTACCTACTGGGTCACCAGCACCCATGTGTTTTGACTTCACATCACTCATTCCTCTGGGCAGAGCTCTGAAAGTTACCCGAATGTTTGGATCTGATAACTGATCAATGCGTCCTGCTTCTCTGGTTGCACTGGCAGCAGACAGACGTTCTCCATTTTACATTTTGTGGAAAATTCCGATAAGGTTTCTTATAATAACCCTGACCAGTTAACATGGAAAAAAAGACAATACAAATAAAGAAACATCATCCCAGCAGGATCTTTTAATAGTATTATAGTAGTTAATGGAAGTCAGAAATGGCATGAATGTTTCATTTATTAAGAGATTCATGTAATCATTAACATATAAAGACCCAGTGCTACTTTTGTGGCAGTAATTTCTCTCTCTATTTGACCTTTCCTTAATTGAATTATCACCATCTATCATAATATTATGCTCTGTATTTTGCATTTTTCCCCTTGTGACAATCTGGTATTTGCCTATATGTAATTTACTGATCATGCACTTCATCATGGTGAGACATATTTGAGGGTTCTTAAATCAAAACTGAGAAAACTGAAGAAAAAGTGATTTTTTTCAGTAAAATGTATCATTAACTGAAGGTAAAAATAAGTGTCTTCAACCACTGTCGTTTTTCAAATCCCATGGGTTTCACAGGTGAATGTGTTTCCACGTTCACTATCGAGTCTCTCAGCATCCAAATGGATCAAATGTGATGATCATGAAAAGATGAAAAACTGCATTTTACCTGAATTATTGACATATTGATAGGATTAATAGCTCTAAAATTATAAAACATTTTAGATCAGTCGATGGTCACAGCTGGATATTTGGGTCTTCATGGGTTAATGTGCTCTTCGCAGGCAAAAGACACAAACTAAAATGCCAGTCAAGAGTCAGTTTTAACATTTAATGCATATATTTTATCTGTAGTAAAGTCTGTTGATTTGGCCAAATAAAAAAAAAAATAATAAAAGAACAAAGTGAGTAATACACTAATCTGTTTAACAAGCAGCCTCTTGTCTTTCGTGGAGCGTGAGAGCACATTGGAGCAGGTCTGGTCAATTAGATTGCTTGGATCACATAACTCTTTGTATAAATCCATTTATCAATATGTGTGGACAGCTGCTAAAGGTACAGTTTCCCTTTAGATTTGCAGAAACTTCAGCAGAATAAGTGAGAGCATTATGTATTCTGTGCTAACAAGGTCCGTCCAAATACAAACGCACACAAATAATCCATTGTGTTTGTGAATCGTGGGTGCATGTGTGTGTTAGTGTCTCTAAGTAAATGACTTCTCAGCTCTGACTCAGCCCTTACCAGAAGGTGGAACTAACATCAATTATGGTATCAAGCACTTTAGGTCTCTAAAATTATTTCCCGTACTTCCAATTCCACAGCATTAATTTAATTTATTGTAAAACAGGCTACACACGTAAAGACAAACGGGCTGATTCTGTTCTGATTTTCTCCATTACCTTATGTTTCATAAAACCATCCTATCAGATTATCATGTGGTCTGAGGTGTGCTAAGAGTAAATTTGTCCCAATAATTGGCCCTGAAACTGGACTATAATACATATTAAAACATGTTTAGTATTTATAACTAAGAATATTTATGTGTAGGGAGTCATGACTATGTGATTTGTGATGTGAAATAGAAAGTAGCCAATGAAGAGGCAGGATGACTGAGGAACAAGGAAGGAATAAAAACAAGCATGGACAACCTGAAGCATAAAGTTCGGTGGACCTCAGAAATGGAGGACCAGTTAGTGGAGTTGTGGGGAGACTAAGAATGTCTATTCAACGTCTGTGCCAAGTCATACCTCAACTGAAACGACATGTTGCGTGTTGTGTTTTCCAGTCGTTGCTATGTTTCTTCTTCGTTTTTGTTAGATCTCCTTTGATCATGTGAGATTTCTGGCTTGGAGGACGAGATTCTAGATCAGTGGAGGGACAGAATCGTTATATGTGTAGTGCTGTGTTGTTGATACGCCACACAGTGCAATCAAAACTGTACAGTGTCGGAGTTTTTCTCTTCATGTGTAGGGTCTGTAACATCAAAAAATCTCTTCAGATTTAGACATTTTAATGTGTGTACCCCAATTTAGTTGGTCTAAATGTGACAGAGTTCTGAGAGACTCAAGTCTTTTATGATGTGTTATATGTACTCCTCCAACAGCTACGGGTTTGTGACATTTACACTCGTGATACCAGAAAAGGAAGACGGAAGAGTTCCTTACAATTCACTGTTTGTTGCTGACTTACTAAGAAAGCAGCGATTTAACGATGTCTTATTCTTGGTTTAGATACTTTAACTGCAAAAAGCACCACTGACAGTTATGAAGTGCATAATTAATGTTTAATAAATGTATAATAAAGCAACAGAAGAGCTAATACCCAATAATTTCCCCCCAGGAACAATAAAGTTTTTTTTGTTGTGATGATTGTAATAGGAATAGCATAATAAGTAACACAGGTAAACACAATATATGCATTTATGATAATATTATTAACAATTATAAGTCACGTGACATTCTCAGAAGGGTCATATTTTGCTAAAATCACCTTTATTAGTCTTTGGTTCATTTATTTGTGTATTTGCACCCTAATAATTCAAAAAAGTTTGAATTTGAACCCTTCAGGTGGTGCAAAGCTATATTTATATTCATTTTGGCAAACATTTAGTGGATTTATACAATCTGTTTCAATTCCTTCTTAATTTGTTACATATATAATTAGTTATGCAGAGGTTGTAGTCCATACCAAAAATGTTCAATTGCTGGTTGTATTAACCTGCACTGTATCACTTTATGAGTCATACTTTTTATAATATTCAGGGGATGATAGAAAAAAACCCCATTCAGTCCAGAATGCTGATCCATAAGGCTGGTTCAGATCATTTAGTATGATGTGACATAATTAGATTCATCACACACACATGTATAAGGTTTTATATTGTTCATATTTGGAAGAAATTATATGCACGGCATGTGCGCATGACAGTTTTTCTCAAATCATTAAAAACTTGCAAAAGAAAAATATGGGTTTTGGTTATAAAGGCGTATGAATATTTGCCTGTATTTGTACTGTATGGATTTAATGTCTAAAATATAATATGAAGTTTGTAGCTTCTTCTCCAGAGAACATTCTCCTGTAGCTGCAGAGTGACACAAATGACAACATTAATCTAACTTTTATCACAGGGTTACAGCGAGGTTACAGGCTATATATTGATTATCCATTTTTAACATCAGATGACGTAACTGTCACATCTTGAATGAAGACAGAATTCTTAAAGAAGTGAAATTTTTTCCACAACTTCATAGGTTACAGTCTTCAGATTTCTTTTTACAACACATACACATACAAACACAACTACATTAAAATCTTTTACAGTTTGCAATAAGTACTTGAACTGCAACAAATACTCATTCACTATTTCTTATTTTATTTTCAAAAACACTGTTGAATTGTAAATATAATATTGATAATAATCTTAAACTCAAGTTTCCTTATTATGATGAACCCTTAAATTGTTGATTTTCTAAACTAATTATAACACTTTAAACAAATAATCATTGAAATATTTTAATAAATCCACCATGCAGTGTTTAATTGTGTTTTGACATCAGGGAGTTTATTATAAACACTGTAATGTACTCTATTATAAACAAGTTCAAGTAAATATTCACCAAATTAATTCGCAGGTGTCTCACACACACACACACACACACACACACACACACACACACACACACAAACACAAACACACACACAAGGTTGGCGTGCGATACATTGAACACCATCCCGGTGATCACATTCGATTGCTAACACATGTGAAGGAGCCGGCACGTCTGTGATGACATCACGTCACGGTCACATCATCACATCATGGCTGACGCCCACACATTGATGATGTCACAGCTGCGGCAGCCAATCCTGGATCAGCTCCAGTGTGAATAAGGAGGGTGTCGACCGCTCCTAAGGTCACGACCCCGCCCACCCAGATGCAAAATTTGAAGCAGGTCAAACACACATGCGCTTTGAAATCCTGGCTCATGTACAGACTGAGATGACAGCGTTATGTATCAAAGAAGAGCTCATTGTTCACTGCTAATTGTTTACATGTGTTGATCCTTTTAAACCCTCTGTTTGTTCTGCGTCAGATAAACAAATAGTAAGATATGACTGTGTGATCAGGAGAGGATTCAAACACACTGCCTGCAAACGGGGTTAAACAGCGCACACACAAAGAGTTCATGAAGAGGTACACAACCCACAGGAGATTTGAGAACACATGGTCTAATAACAAAATAAAAGATATAAAACATATAGTAACATAACACATCTTCTGTTCTGAGGCTCTGGAGTCTATGTGTGTGTGTTTGTGCACTTGTTCTTTGATTCCAGTGCAGCTCAGCGTAACGTAGAAGCTGCAGGTCTGAGCAAAAACACAGACCTCATTTATTTCACATTCACATTCACTGACCACAGATCATATATATATATATATATATATATATATATATATATATATATATATATATATATATATATATATATATATATATGTATATATATATATACAGTGATTTACCTGCACTTTAACAGTCAGTGTAATATTGAAATATCTTCACTGGAGTCATTAACACAGTGTCATGCTAAACACTTTACACTCAGTTTGGAATTCACACACTAACAGCGAAACTGTCAACATTAATATTCATACATGTGATGTGATTAAAGTCTTTAGAGAACCATTAGATTTACTCTAATGTTTCTGTTTTTTATTTTCTTTTGTATAATTCATATTCTGGAGTGTCTTATGTTCACACTTGTGTACCTTCAAGTGTGTTTACTTACTGCATGTAATAAAAAGCCAAACATTGTCAGTGGATGTTTAGTGTGTTTTCTACTGGTACAAAACACAAGAGTGTGATTGATATTGATATTAAGGTATTGAATATCTTAGGTGGTTTATTGTATGTTTTTTTTTTTTGGGGAAAAAAATAATCTATAGCTTCAAAGATGGAGTCTCTAAAAATCTAAAAGATCCTGTAAAAGAAGCGTTCAGTGGTACCTTTGGCAGCCTCTCCGGGTCCCCAGGGTGCCGAGGGATGACTTTCTGAAGTCTCTGGAAACCGTAGTCTATGGTCGGTTCATTTAACGCTGCGAGAGATAAAAAGAAAAACAGAAGGGTAAATTAGCAAACAAACAGCTTTTTAAGTGGGTTTACACATTTACACTGTCGTTATCACATTTAATCTTTCTTAAAATTACATATCTTCTCACTTATTTTAATTAACTTTTCTTTGCTTCTTTAACTCTTTCATTTTGTTTCTTGCTTTTGTCATTCTCAGGGTAATGTTTACAGTATGATGACAAAGCCCATGCATGTCTATACTGCTTCCATAATGTTTAATCAATTAGAGTTTGAGGACGTTTAAGTTGAAGCCTGGATAATTGTTGATTATCATGTAGTAAAGTTTCAGTATCACTAAATGTTGACATAATGTTGTAGATTATGGATATGAAAATGTTACTTTATGCATCATTTCCCTGTTGAATTTGAGCTGAAACACATGATAAACACATCAAATAATTGCATCTGTGCAGAATTTAGCTGCTTAAAACAGCGTGACATTATATTTAGAGACATTTAGTTCCCAAGAAACACAATGCTTTTTTTGTGGAAATGGTTTGGAAAATAATGAACCTGCTCAGCATGACACTGAGGAATGAGTTTGGGGGTTAGGGGGGTGGGTTTGTGCCTGGAAAAGGGCCCGTTCAGAGTCAGGCTGGGAAAATGAGCAGGAAATCACATCTCTCAACGACTGCTGTGGAAATCCTTTAGAAGCAGGATGTTCAGACCGCTCCCCTGCAGCTCCTCCATCAGACATGTGAAGATATAAGACCTCAACCGCTCATGATACAAATACTACTGTTAAAAAGTCATATTTTAACATTAAAATGATTGTATAGAAAACATGCAGCTGAAAAGCACAGACTAATTATTGTCTGTCTGACATTTGAACTGGTTTTATCACGATATTTATCACATTCATAACCTTTGAAAATAGCTTTACTTACATCTATAAAGAAAGAGTACATTTTAAACAGAGACCAATTGTTGTCTTATCCAAATTCAAGATTTTATAAAATTGGAAACTGCGATAGATTATTTTTATTTGCTTGTAGTTTTTTATATCTATCTCTGAAAGTCATGCTGCTACTTAAATTTAAAGCAATTGTTATTAAACCACAATTAAGTATAATATCCAGAGTCAGGAATTTATGCTGTTAACCTATAAAACCATCCGTATCTACGCCAGGTTCTGAGACCTTTATCATATCATCAAGATCAATAGACACCCTAAGTCAAGCCCCTTCCTGCTGCTCTCATTGGACATAAGACCGAGAAAAAAATGAATGATAGTTCCTGATAGTTATTTTCTGGTCCATATCACCGTATTCCCTGAATCACACATATATGTATGTTAATTTAAATGATAAATAATAGGATTCAAGCCTGTCTTTGTCATGTAATTAGTGATTTGTGTACTTCTGAAAACCCATTGTTAGACTACAAACCACGTCAGTTGTTGTAGGTTCTTTTGGCATAACAATGCCAGTGTGCCACAACAACAGCAACTCAGGTTGCTGTTTTTATTGTTTCTCACCTGACCATAAAACAAGGAGCAAGTGAATCATTCGACATGAATGGATTTGTAGTCATTTTCACCACGGTTGATACTCTTGACTTCATCCTGGAAGAATGTCGTGAAGCTCAACAGGGTCACAGCCATGTTTTCTCACTTTGATTGTGACATAAATATTATGAGACAAATGTTGTATTTCACTACCTGGTCTCATGCAAAACTTAAAGTAACTTTTGGGTGCTGTGAAAAGTCTAATTTCAAAAAGTTGCATTAAGAAGACCATTTATATTGTTGTTAATTTAAACAAAACCAAACAAAAAACGACTTCACGTACTGAAACAACTTGACTCTTTATAGTACGGTTAAATTGTGTTGAAAATGCGTGTGGAATCGAATAAAATTTGCAGGTAAATTGTGTATTTTATAAAAATGTCCAATGTATCAAATGTGACACAAAAATGGATTATGAACACAATTATTTAATTATCATATCAGTTCCAAAACTATTTGAGTTCCATGGCTTGTGTTTGATGGGTTATTTTTTACAGGGTTAATTGATTAAATCTATGCCAAGACACAATCACATGCAAATAATAAAAAAAAATTTAAAAAAATCTAAAACAGATTAAATTCATAGAATAAATTAACATTTTTTAAATATAATATTGTCTCCTCAGCTGCCTAGAAACCCATTGCTGGCCATCCTTCTATCCACCCCTGAAACAAGGATGGTTTAAAAAGCACATACTAACTGCATACACTACTTACAGGAACTATGTAGGAGAGCAATAACTCTAAACTGACTTAAAAAAATATTCCCTGCCATTTGATGCATGGCAGTCAGTGGTGAGGAGAATGTTCATTATGGAAAAGATAACATTTATGCTGAGACTCCAAAACACAGTTTGTGGATCGGTGGACATCGTGGCTGGAGGTAATGGGTGAGGAATGGGGTTAGGTGAGGGTGGAAAGCCCATAAAATCTAGAAATATGTACATCTGGTCCTGGAACTGTGAAAATAGTTTCCTCTATACTGTCATTTCTGTCTTTGTTTATATTACTGATCGACCAATATGGATTTTTTGGGGCAGATACGATTTTTTTGGCATCAGCCTTAGTCGAACACAGATACATGCTGCTGATATTTATAAGCCAACATTTGTAGCCAATATTGATTATTTTTCTCTGTCAAATGAACACAAATGTCAGAAAATATTCTTTAATTACAATTAAAAAATATATAAAATAGCGACACCTAAAGGTGGGGTGGTAGATCTTTTTTCGGATTTTTTTTTTTTTTTACCATATTGCTTGAAAACCTCTTCATGATTCCATACCACTCACTGAAGTAGAATGTTTGCAAAAAACAATGTTTTAGTCCAGTCTAGAGGGTGGAACCAGAGGAAAACTCTATGCAATCAATCTTTATAATGATTGATTTGCTGATACGTCCATCAAATATCAGTCCACTCCAACCCCCCCCACCCCCCCACTCTCCCCCACCCCACCCCTCCCTTCCCCTTCTGCACGTTCACATAAACAACTATGACGGAAAAGACGACAACCAGCAGCAAAACCAAAGTAAAAACTGTGTTTGAAAAAGCTACGGCCATGAGGAAGCTGAGTGAAGAACGGAACAGGACAAGGCTCGAAACCGATGCTGAGGTGACCATGTTTCTACTCAATAAACAAGATGATACCATTATGATTTTCTAATATTTCAACATACTAATCGCTTATGGGTATCGTATTCATGTCAGTGAGAAAATGTCAGATATTGACCAAACATAATGTTCCAGCAGGTTTTGCTAAGTTACCAAAAGTGTGTGTAAACTGCTGGTTCAACACCATAAACTATTGTCCTTATCCCTTAGTTGCCATGGTGTTTATTTCATGCTTCTAAACCTTTTGTTAGCTAAGCTTCATCTGACACAAACTGATAAATGTTGCTTATTTAGTTATTTAGGATGATAATTGACGTTGAGTTCTCATGAATTTTTGTGATCGCTCCACACAGCATGTACGTTGATGTATTTTTGAAGGTGTGATTTTGAGGGGTGGGCTAATGAAGAGGCATGTGTGTGTATACTTTCAAAATATAGCTTGAAGATAGCTCCAAGATCTTGTACCCTACCTTTAAACTAATAAATAGGACCAAATGTACACCTTCTGTTTTTTTCCTTTTTTCTTCTTTTTTCTTCTTTTTTTGTTTTCTTTTCCCTTCTTTTTTACATTTTTTTTTTCCGCTTTGGGTTTTCTCTTTGCTTTCTTCCCACAGTTTCATCTTCTTTTTTCTTCTTTTTCATTCACCCATTAGTAAATCAGGGAAAAAAGAGTATATGAGCAGAGCCGATATTGATACAAGAAAAAACGGTTACATCCTGATATATTTGCCTATCAGTAGTTTATATCTTTGTTCTTTCTAGAAAAATATGAAAAAAACCCCCCAAAAAACAAATGTAACAACTGGAACATGTATTTTTCTGTGACAGTGTTATTTAATAAACAAAAATAAAGCTGAAACAAACAAACAAAAAGAACCACCATTAATGATTTCTGAGGATTTTGCTTTTTTCTTTTTTTCTTACATCAAACCTGGGACAACACTGGCTCACTGCTTGATTACTGAGCCCTGTCTCTTTACTATAAAACAATAAAATTTTAATTAAAATTGCAAAAAAATAAAAAATAAAAAATTCACTCTGCTGTAATCCTGAGACAAACAACACACCTTTAAATGCTACATGAAAATGTTAGGAGCTGGATGGTGTCATTTTTTGTCTTCCTCTCCATGGACATAAGAGGAGACAAAAGCCATCTGTATAACAATAACTCTGCAGGAATAATCTAAAGGGTTTTACAGAACACTTAACGTTCCCTTTAATGTTGCAATTACCTCCTTCTATCATCTTTCACCAATCAATATGTCAATCACGTCACATTGAAAGCTCCGTCAGTCCAAAAGATGCTACGAGGCTTTAGGTGCATGTATATTTATCAGTACTGTACGATGTGAAAGTTGTCGATCTGCAAAGCCTTACACATGTGTCTGAGTGTGACAGATGGAGGGAGGAAAAAGCGAGACAAAAGGAAGAAATAACGAAAGAGAAGCTACAACAGACAAAAATATGTAAGTACACACCGTGTTGGGAGTCGAGGGAGTGTGTTTTGTGTAGCTGGAGTGATATTTGGTACTTTCCAGACCGTGCACTGATAAATTACTTGCAGCTGAATTTTTTTACGTGTTGTTTTCTATTATCTTCAAGCATGTGTGTGTGTGTATGCGCGTGCATGTGTTTTATATGTTTGTCTGCTTTATTATCACATCACACCCAAGTTTCTGGTTTCTGTTATGTCCTAAACCACTCAATTTGTTAGCAACATAACTTCATAAATTGTGAGCTGTAAAAATCCCAGATGTTAAAACTGTCAGGAATGATTCATCATCCTCTCAAAAGAAAAATTCATATTTTCATTTCTGGACAAATTCAGATTTTTTTTAATGATTCACATGCAGGATTTTTACAAACGTCATATTGAGTGATCTGAAACAGGAAGGGAGAAGAAAATAGACGAAAAGTGAAAAGACAGAGAGAGTAAACTTGGAGAGAAAAGAGAACATTTGTTTAATATATATAAGTAAAACTAATTACAGTTATGGGTGAGAAAAACAAAAGTGCAAAACAGCTGCCTAACAGTCAGTGGGATATCAACTGTCAGAATTAACTGCCAGTGTCAGATACACACTCACTCATATCTCTGGAGACGTTTAACTGATGCCGACTCTAATAACACACACACACAAAATGACACACACTTAACAGGATGACTTATAGTGGTTTCAATCCCTTAAGTACCTCCAACTGACTCTTTAGTATTAATAGAACAATATGTACTTGCAATGCGTTGATGGTAATATTCATGTGTAAACTGACACTCATAGTGTGTACATGTGCACTTGAAAACCAAAGGTCAGGTTTCTTTCCACATATAGAAATAGAAATAATACCAGTGGAGCAGAAACCATCCGATTGATTACACATCAACTGTTAAAGGCATCAGTAATTCCAGCAGAGGGGCATTTACAACAGAAACACTGGTCACACACCCGCCCACAAACACCAAATACGCTCATCTCCGGCTTTACAAATGTGATTCACCATGTCCCAACTCTGAAATGCAGAAATATGAAAACAATGCAGAAGGGTTGTGTTGTAAGACTTAAAAAATCCTTAAAAAGTGTAAGCATCCCAGGAGGTGAATAAAAAAATGTACTGTATGTTTTATCATATCTTAACCCATAGTGACCCAAACAGCCACTGGCAACCAAAAGCACCTACTGATCTAAAATGTTTAATGACTTCTGAACCACTAAATCTACTACTATGTTGAAATATTTGGTGGAAAATGCTGATCAGATATGATCCATTTTGATGTTCAAAGGCTCTACAGGCTCTACAGTTACCAGTAAAACCCATAATGTTGGATCAATGACAGTGGATGGAGACACTTGGCTTATGTTCATATATTGATATATTCATTTTCTCAGTTTCTGATATAACCCTCAACTTTAATATGAGATTTTAAGTAAATCTACATAATCAGTTAATTAAATATAGGAAAATAAATGATTTGTAATAACAAAATGCAACACACAGAGGGTAATATATTAATACATGGTGATAATTAACTTGATAGAAGTTAAGTATAAAGAAAAAAATATCTTGGAACACCCAGAAAAATTGAAGTCTTTATGGTTATATTTTGGTTTGTTTTATTTTCTTGAACTGATGGACAATGACATCTGCCTTTGGGGCCCAATAAAGCTAACACATGGAAACTGTGTTGGAGATACTTCATCTGTTTCATCCTGAAAAAGCCATTTTCTTCATAATTTAATAATGGAAATGACAACAGAACTACTTGTTTCTGGTTAAACTAAACACATAGAAATGTTTTCGGACCCAATATGCTCTTGGACTGGAAACAATCTGTATTTTACAAAGTCTATTTTTCTAATTTCTAGTCAAAATATCTCATCACACTTAAAATAAGACATAATCAGCAAAAGAGTAACTTTTGAGTGAGACATAAAAACGTATTTTTCGACAATAAATCTGGAAAATGCTATTTTAAGAAATCCTACCAGGATAATTTTCACTTGTTCACTTGTAGATTTAAAAATAAATAAATAAATAATAATAATACTAATAATAATTATCCAGTAATTATTAATAAAAATGATCTTGGCAATATTTCTTGAAATAAGATTTTCTCTATCTTTTTTCTAATCATTTCTGAAATTTTATCTTTCCACTGTGTACTGATTCTTCCTGTTTCTTAGTTGAAAACAATGGAGCTTCCATTGATGTTAAATGATAAAGGTTTTAAAAGTGTTCTAAGTGGAAACTCAGAAGATTGGTGTCACAATGTACCATAAATATTCACACAAAAAGCAAACTGACATCATTCAGAGGAGCGACATCTGAAACAGTGGATTGATGACATGCATGACAGCTATAGTAGGAACATTTCTTATGTTTTTCTACAGTTATCTGTAGGTGGTGAACCTGCTCTTGACATCAGAACTGGAGAAAAATGTCAGTACATTTGAGTAAAAAAACAGATGTCAAGTAACCCATTTGAATGCACTGTATAAATTATAGATGTTAGTGGTTATCTATCTATCTATCTATCTATCTATCTATCTATCTATCTATCTATCTATCTATCTATCTATCTATCTATCTATCTATCTATCTATCTATCTATCTATCTATCTATCTATCTATCTATCTATCTATCTATCTATCTATCTATCTATCTATCTATCTATCTATCTATCTATCTATCTATCTATCTATCTATTTGTTCTTTGCAGTGTTGTAATTGTCCTTTACCCTATTATTTATGTATTTTTACTGTATTTTTATTGTGTTTTGACCGTGTAACAGCTTTTTTTGGAGTTCGACCGAGTGCCAAAAAGCAGCGCCAAACCAAAAACTACCAGGCCAAAATTCAAATTCCTGTTCTTATTCAGTATGTTTCAGTTCAGAGTTCAGGTTAAACATCCTAAATCTCTTATTGATGTGCATTCTGAGTGCCTTATTTAGTAAAAACCTGTAAAACATCAACATTTTTGTGTTATTCCACCCTTTGACCCTAAAACCAAACAACTGAAGAAAAGAAACTCTAGTACAAACTCTATAACACACTTCTATGACACTCACTGAGATTATGTCTCAGAGGTTAAAGGTTAAGTCTGATTGAGCAGTGAGACTAGGTTCACACAGATTATCTAATGAAACAACACCAGACACAATGGGAATGGGAAAAAAAAAGTAAAAGTGTTGTTGATTAAACACGAAACTCTGGTGAGATCCATTAAAACACAACAGCAGTCGCAGACGTATGAGACACAGTGAGTGTGTTTCCTGCAGCTATCATCTAAATATTGTATGAGTAACAGCAACAAAAAGTCAACACACCACAGTCTAAGAAACCAAGGGAAAACCTGTGAATGTAAGCTAAAGAAATTATGATTCACATCATCTCAAAGATCATAATACACCCCCAAGCCTTAATCTGCCATGACTAATGTTAGGATTTGGCAACAGAAACATGTTGGGTCAGATGGTTAAAGGAGAAGGACTCGGTCAGGGATTAAAATCCTCAAGGAGACATGATGTAAACAGCTTCCTCCGGTGTTAAAGTCAGAAGCCCATCTGGAGAACAGGGTCTGGAGAAGATCGGGGTGTGTGTGAGTCACGTTCATAGTAAGAATAAAGAGTGTGTTTCAGACTCGGGGTGGATGTGTGGTGACACCGAGGCTTGAACCCGTTTCATCTCGACTTATTCTGCCACCCTGCTGCCCATGAAAGCCTCTCAGCATGAAGCCCTCCTGCTCTCTTTACCTCCTCCTTCCTCCCTCTGTTCTGCTCCTCCTCCCTCCCCCATTCTTTCTTAACTACACCTTCTGTCACCTTCACTCATCCATCCATCTATTCTACCATCACTCCTCCTTGAATCCCTCCGGCCCCACCCTCCTCCTCCTCCTCCTCCTCCTGGAGTCCAGAGCTGCCCACAGATCAATACTCATAGAAGTTTCATGAGGACAGACCCTCCACTCCTGTTTCACAATAAAAATGTGAGCAGAGGAGGGAGATGAGAAGAAAAAAAAAGAAAAAGATGGGGGAAGAAAAGGCGGTGTTGGTGATAGCGTTAATGCTGTGCGTCTGAGTTTTGATGTGGATTTATAATAAACTGGTGATGTTTTTTTTTTTGTAGTTAAGTGGAGGAAAGAAGAGAAGGGGAAAGGGTGGAGGAGAGGGATCATCTGAGTGGGTGAAAGGACAAAGAGGGATGAGGTAAAAGGAGAAGAAGGAGAAGAGGAGGAGGAGGAGGTGTGGCGAGATCGATACTCTGGCCAGCTAGGAGTTCAATACCACTGAATTATTGCTTCATTCTTCCCCTTATGAGATGGGATCTATTTCTCTGCAGCTCTCTTTTCTGTCTGTGACTTCTTGTGTTTGTACATTCGTGTGTGTCTATGTGTGTATCTGCATCTGTATGAATGCATAGGTGTCCGTGTGTGTGGGACTCACTTTGGAGTGGATCGATACTTTACAATCTGCTTTTAAGAGTGTACCCTTATAACAGTCTGTGTCTCTGCATTTCTCTACTTTCCTTTTTTGTTGTTTCTGTGCATCTGTAAAATCAACAATTTCTCATGTAGCTGCACCGATAAAACTGTGGAGGAGTTGCAGAATGCACCTATTTAGATACGGAAATATGACTGTATTCAATTACAGGCTGGATAAATGGTAGAGTTTAAAGCTTTAACTCTACATTATTGTCTATTACCACTAGTTCCCATAAGTCTCTGATTAGACACAGACATGGAGTATATAATCAATATAATATATATAATATAATATAATAAGTCTGATGGAACAATTATCAATTTATTTTGCCTCTTTAGCCTTTTCATACTATGAGATAACAAAGAAGGTAAAAAAAACACAGCCTGTTGTACGTACATAACATAATACACACCACAACCAAAATAGAGTAGAGTATAACTGTAAATTCTCATAAAAAACAATCAACCTGTGATCAAAACCATTTAGTGATATAAAAAAAATCCTATCAGTCCATGGAAGTAATTGGTGTAAAATGTCGTCTTTTCATCGCCATCAGATGTGACCCATTTGGATGTTTAGAGGCTCCATAGTTACTGTGGATACCCTGCTTTTTTTCTTAAATGTTTTCTGTTTTTGGTGCAATAACTGTCAAATGTAATCTCAGCATGATGATTAAAGTACATGAAAAGTAAATTAAATATTGTAAAATACCAAATTTTTACGGACAAAATGCAAAATGGAAAGAATATGATACATGCAGATGGATTCTTTCAGAAAGGATAAATAATAAAAAAAAAATAGTCACAAGGGTGAGACTGGGTCTTTATGTTTTTTTTTTAACTTTGACTTGACACTGTGTAAATGGTTTAAAAAAACACAACACCTCACTGCTATGTGTTTTCATAGACTTTCATATTATGAGCATAAATCTACAGCTCATAGGATTCTCCATCCACATTTTACATATTGTTATGATAACACTGCATGTTGATGATAACACTCAAATTAATGTCGATTTTTTTTCCCCTGTTTGATAAGTTGAGGAAATCAAATAGTAACTTAATTATAGTAACTTAAAATAATTAGTAAATTAATATTACAGCAAGAATGTGGCAAATACTGAACAAATCTACAGGTAAAACATTTATATTAAACTCAGTGTTAATATTAAGCAAAAATAAACTTTGATGCATGTAAAGCCTTGAAGATCTAGAACTGTTTTGTAGAAACTTCAGAATATGATTTTTTTAATATTTAACTTTTTCTTAGTGATTTATCACCAGTCCTCGTGACATTATTCTCTCAAAGTTATTTTCTTTAGTGTTAAGTAGTTTTTTTAAAAAAAAAATTTAATTCACTGACTATGTACATGTTCATAAGAGCTCAGAGTAATTTGAGAGTCATTAGTGGAAACAGAGAACACTGAAGCTAAAGCAACTTTTCAGGCAAAATATTTGCTTAATTGAAGACAAAAACAAGTGTCTACAAACGCTGTCATTTATCAAACTCCATGGGTTTTACTAGTCAAGCAGAGTTGTAGAGGATGACATTTACATATTTACTGCAGGTCCTCTGAACGTCCAAAAGGGTAATACCCTAAATACCATCAAAAGCTGAAAAAACGGCATTTTACCTGAATTATTTCAATTCATAGAAGTAATTTTTACAAAAAATGTTGTATTTTAGATTTTATTTTAGATCAGTAGATGCATTTGGTTGCAGACGGTAGTTTAAATCTTTGAGGGGTTAGCCCTAAATATGAAATGAAAACATTTAATGTTGATATTTATTACAGTGTAAAGTTATATTAAGCCATAATAATTTATCAGTCCTGTTAGCATTGATATACCTGAAATCAATATGTCCAGATATGTTTGTCCATGTAATGTTGCTTCCATTTTCAGAGTTAACATTCTAATGCAGTTTACTTTAGGTAACATTTAACAGTAACTACAAAAATACAACGATACAGAAGAGACTCCAAGTAGTGCTAATACAGTGTAATCTAATAGCATGCGCTACAAATTACACTTAAGAGCATGTATTCGATAATCTGCAAAAGTGCTGATCAATCAGGAGAAATGTGTTTTGTGTTTTGTGTGTGTGTGTGTGTGTGTGTGTGTGTGTGTGTGTGTGTGTGTGAGAGAGAGAGAGAGAGAGCATGTATTGATTGTCACTTTGTACCATTATGTTTTTTATGGGAATGTGTGATGTTGAGAATGTTAATTTTTCCCACCAGGCAGATGAAGTAGACATACGGCACAATGCGTATATGAGTGTGTATAGTTTGTGTGTGTGTGTAAATGTATGTGAGCGACCATCTGTTTACCAGACTACTCACCATCCCGCCCTCATATCTCTCTGATTTACAATTACTTTCAACTCCTGCCCCTGTTTGAAAGTGTGTGTGGTAAGTTGTGTAACACACGACCCCTTTGCAAGTGTGGCTCTGTGTGTGTTTACATGTGTGTGTCGATGCTTGCGTGAGCTTTTGAGCATGTTTAATTGCTCAGGCCTTTACACCCAGAGGCAACTACAGCTAGAGCATTGAAAAACCACAACAGCCAATCAGCTTCCACCGCCGTGACCTTTTACCAGCGACTTCCAGAAAGAAGTCGACCTTGAGGCGGGGTCAGGCAACCGCAGTAACAGATCTCGTTTCCTGGGTCACATGTTGAAGCCATCAGCCAATCGTGAGGTCATTGGGGGTCATCTTCGCCCAATGGCAGAAGCAGTTAGACACCAGACGGACCAATTACCAACCGACTCGCCTCAGGGTCAAACCAAAAATGTTTTGACTGAGGAACATTGAAGGAGGCACATGAGCTTGAGTACCTCTGTGTAAAAAAACCTCAACATTACAACTCAAGGACATAATAAAGAGATGAAATAACTCACCCTGAAAACAGATCATTTATTACGTTGGCAGGGTTTCATCTGTCAGACTCTTTGAGCTGAAGGTGACAAACAGAATCTTTTCTGTGAATGATCATCTATAATAGACATCTTCATACTTCATACTTTCAACAGCATGTGTAACTCTGAGGCTGTGGAATTGAAACAATAACTGATAGGGAGTAAGATTACTCCCAGAAAGGCTTGTAAATAATAAACAACTTAATGATACAAAGCAGGAACTAATGATGAAATGATGATTTATGTATATAATAAATTCAGTGCATGGAGTTGTAAGGTAAAATTGTTATTAAACATCCTCTACAATATAATCAGGTCTATTTAATTAAATATATAGCGATTCCTCAATATGTTATAAGTGATGATGTACTCCATCCAGTTAAAGTTGCAGAAAAAAAACCATTAGACAACGCTTGTTTTTCTTCAATTTGTTGTTCATTTTAATAAATTTTTTGGACAAATATAATGTTAACACCAAAAATAGCTCATAGTAGCTAAATTTCAGAGCTAATATCTATCCATTTCCATGTTTTCTTGATAATAACCAAAATCACTTAAGTTCTTAGATCAGTAGCTATGTCATTGTATTGACAAAAACAGTGCTTTTCTTTTCTGTCTGTTTTAGTCACATGATACACACAGGAGTTAGCACTTCATTACATAACCTGTGATTTGATGACTTTTGATGGTCTAGTCATTTTTTCTGCGACTATTTTTTAAGCTATTGTGGATTTCTATTGAAGACATTAATATTCAATTCAACTATAAACCATTTTGGGTAGATCCTATAAAATTGAATTCAGCACTCTTTAAACAAATACATACATCCCGACAGGTAGAGTTGTTTTGTACATTTAATCTACTAAGTTATCCGTTGTTTTTCTTAATGGATGTTTTAAACACCAACAATCATTCTTTAAGCAGTATTTCTATAATCAGTAAGATTTAAAACAAGTGCATTTACAAAGAAGTAAATACAGAGTTTTGTTTTATAATCATCTTGTTGCTTTATAACAGTGTTGAATAAAACCGTAACCATAATGTACTGTTTTCCACTCAGTTTCATTGTATATCTTTCTGAAAACCAGCAACACATTTTTGTCCTCTGTAGGGGACAGGAGTTTGACAGCTTTACGAAACAAAATCCTATCCACTGCAAATTATATTCCATAAAGAAATAAAAATTGTATCTGAATAACTGTTGCATTATGCTTTTTCCAATCAAGACAATTATTTAATGTAAAAAAAACCCCAAAAAAAAACATTTACTTTCCTGGTTCTCAGGAGGATATGATATGGAAAAAGTTAGTGTCCAAACCAAAAAAGTAGGTGAAGTTTTCATTATTTTTTTCTCCATTACAATCTTTGTTACTGTGCTATGCTACTGTTTTTGAGGAGTCAGTAGAAAACCATAGGAAAACTAAATACGTCCCGGTTCTCTTTGTCGTGATAATGTGCTGTTTTTGTTGTTGTGAATACAGAATCCATGCAAACTTTACACATATGACAAAGCTTTACTGCAAACTACAATGCCATGCAATCAGTAAAAGCTACAAGTGTTTATTGGTATAAAGATTTTTGTGTACTGCACTGACGCAAAAAACAAACTTTTTTTATGAGAGTTTGACAGGAAGTGTTTGCTTTTGTATGAGTTGTGTAATGTGTAGCTAGTTTGGTGAGAGAGTTTTAATACCATGTCATTTATATTTGTTTATGCAGAACCTTGCTGTTGTGTATATCTAACAAAAACTCTGGCTTCAACTTAGTATTTTGTGAAAAAATTTAGATCTCCTTCAATTCTCCTTCGTCCAAACATGTCAGTGTGGTCAAAGCTTGAAGGAGAAAGCTCATCACCAAAACAAAGGTGTTAGAACTCTCATAAACTTTACGTGAATGAGCCAAACTATGGGTTTTATGTTGAGGCTAGTTATTTTTTTATTTTATTTCTATTGATCAGTTTTAAATCCTCATCTTTATCTTTCGTTCATTACTTTGGTCATAAATGTGACAAAGACTTTATACAGCAGCTGTTTTTCTCTGTGAGTGACGTCATGATTATGGTGTGATGGAGCCATGTTGAGCGGATCAATACTGAACCAGACATCACATCACCTCCATCCGTTTCTACATGTATGTGCAAACACACACGTGCTTTTGTCCTCGTGTCTCTGTCCAATGGCTGCAAGAAAGCGCTCATTCCACAGTCAACAAGCACACACACACACACACACACACACACACACACACACACACACACAACTTTTCCAGCTTTGTATGTGTGTGTGTTGGTAAACTGGGTGTTCTGGATGATTTCACTAATAGTTTCAGTATGGAGGGCTATAAAGAGCAGACTGTTTAATTGTAGATGGTTTTAACGAGCCTCTGATTATGGCAACATTCTACCGAGTGTGGGTCGTTAATGTTGACTAATCTACAGTCATTAGTTCAACACTGTCTGGCCTGAGAGTGAACTGCAGCTCATAGACATTATTCACACACAGGCACACACACACACACACACACACACACACACACACACACACACACACTGGCATGAGTTCATCACATACAAACAGATTAATAAAAGACAAAAAAAAGCATAAACATTCATACAGGGGTGGAAAGTAACTTAGTGCATTTGTTCGTTCTAGCGTTTTACTCAATTGTGGCTTTTACTTTACGTAACCCATAAAGACTTAAACATCTACTCTTGATCCATTAACCCTATCAACAAATAAATAACTGGTGTAAATACAGTTTGTCATCTTTTCATAGTCATCAGATATGACCCATCTGGATGTTAAGAGGCTCCATAGTGAATACAGAAACATTGTCATCTTCTATAACATTGATTCACCAGTAAAACCCATGGAGTTGGATCAATGACAGTGGATGGAAATGCATGGTTTATGTTCAGTTAAGGATATATTTTATTGTCACTTCTTCAGTAGTTTTCTCTGTTTTTAATATAATCACCATCAACTTTAATCTGAGCTTTTATGAACGGCTACATGATCCGAAAATTAAATTTAGGAAAATACATTATTTTCATTGAAAAAAAAAACCCCACAGAGGGTAATATTATAAATAAATAATGATGAATTACTGACACTGCCACAAAAGTCACACTGGGCTCCTTAAACAACCGGTGCAGCCAGGGTTTAAAGGTTTCGAGAAGCAGCTGTGACTGTTTGATTCCCCAGACTGGCAGAGAAGTTGTTAGCTGATGTGCAGTTGAGCAAGGCACATAACTTAACCCCCTATTTGCTCCTTGTCTGCAGTGTGTGGTGTGCTCCTCCATGCAATATACTGAAAAACAAAGATTCTTCTTCTAAAACTGCAAAAATTGAGCTAAAAACATCAGCATCTGCAGCTCCGTCCAAATCAAAAGACTAAATATAAATATAGACGCACCTGTTGAAAAGTGAACTTTTTGAAACTCTGGTGTTTAGACGTGAAAAAGAATCATAGGTCATGTTTGGTCATTCTATTCAGCATGTACAGTACAGGACTCAGTCATGTAGTTAACCAGTCTAAAAATCTGCATCACAGCATGCATTTTAACAGTTTGAGAATACAGGCCAATAGAAGATGCAGAAGTACTGTTTTTAAGGGTTATCATAGAATTATCATGGAACAAACTATGAAGAACTACTGATTTAAGTAATTTAATTGGATTTCATACTGTACTTCTCCTCCACTACTTTTCGAAGGAATATTGTGCTTTTTAATCCATTTCATTTGTTTGATAGATCTTGTTACATAGATCTTACACCATGGTTGATGTACTATATAATCAGCTTGTAAAATCGCTGTCACACTGAACGACAAACAGTGTAACCCTGTCTTGCATATCTCATGTCTAATATTTTGTAATTCCACTCTGTTGTAAACATGTATATATTCTGAGTCTGTATAATTATTACAATTATTATTATTATTATTATTATTATTATTATTATTATTATTATTATTATTATTATTATTATTATTATTATTATTATTATTATTATTATTATTATTATTGGTAGTAGTATTAGTATTAGTATTTTATATTGTTTTTGTAATATATGCATGCACACTTTTTCTTGCACTGTATTCTGTTGCTGCCATGATCAGTGAATTTCTCCGTTGTGGGATCAATAAACTCTAATGTAATCTAATCTAAAATACAACACTCAGATATATGCTTTAACATTTTGCAGAGAGCAGTATGTAGTCAGATTCTTATTTCTGATGTTAATGACTTGACATAAACACTTCATCAAATACTGATTTCCTCTCTAAAGTTCTCACATGGTTTCATTCAACTGAGGTAAAAATTATTGCCAAAAAAAAAAAAGAAAAAAAAAAAAAGAAAAAGTATACAAACTCATGCCACATTTCAGATATAGCTGGACTTCCTGTTTATAAAACTGGATACAAAGGGCTTCAAAATACTTCCAACTCCACAAGAAAGAAGTATCTGCAACAACAGTGATACAGTAATTATAATTATAAGGGGTGTAGTGGTATACAAACATCTTCAAGGTGTCATTCCACACTCTTTTTGGACTCTGATGGGTCACCCCGAGTTAAAAACACATGCTGCCTTTGAAAGTGGTTTGTCACCTCCACTGGCTGTATGCCCCATTCATATAAAACAACAGAGAAACGAGCCATTCAGAAAAAGCCTGTCCACTACATGTCACAAGTACATTGGCATCAACCATGTGGGGTTAAGCCCGTCCTCCAGTGCAGTGAATCTGAAGTAGCATTAGCATTAGCATCTACAAGAGAAGATGGCGCCACAGTAGCCACAGAGCCAGAGGGGAGGGGGGAGTGTTCCTTCATGCATTCTGAGCCAATCAGAGACTCCTCATCACCGCGCCATGAATATTTATACAGAAGTACTGGTAAACGCTGTTTTTCCACCTCAAGTCTTGCTTGTACCGTCACCTCATATGCCATATGCACATGGTCAGATACAAACTGACTGTATTCATTCGATACAGGCCTGTACCGAACCGAACGTCTGTTTTCAATGGTTCGACATGAATATATATATATATATATATATATATATATATATATATATATATATATATATATATATATATATACATATATATATATATATATATATATACCGTTACGGCCTTAATAATTATGTAATGGACTAGTTTCCCACGCGTGTTCCACTGCTCCCACCATCACAACACAATAAGAATTAACCTTATACTGACACTCCCATGTATTTCTGTTTCGTCCATGTGTGTCCAGCAGACTTACCTGTGTATATGAACCGCCCAGGTGTGCCTTTGCAGAACTGTTTGGATTTGTACGACAGAGTGACCTCCACAACCCCGGGAATGTGTCTGGGAGGCGTCTGGACCCTGATGGCATGTGGCGTGATTAACTAGATTTAGAAACAAAAATAAAAAAAAGATCAAGTCACACAATGACTCATAAATCACATAATCCTTGTAAAATCAGTAAAATTTAATTGTCAACATGCATCTTGAGTCTTGATCCAAGACAGCCAGGTCATGGCATACTATTAAATCCCTTTTTTAATTTTTTTATTTTTACACACATCCGATGCATTCACTGTATGTTATTCTCCATGTTGGCAACTTTTTACCGTGACAGTCTCTGTTGGAACTCCAATGTGAAGTTTATTTAAGTTTCTGATGCATTGCATTTACACGTGTTCAGGCGCTGAAAGGCATCTCTGAGTAAAGTTTATTTACATTTAGATTTAACGCGTTTTACATTAAATCAGATTATGCATCCTGAATCTAAATGCTGTTTATGTACCATTCAAAGATATGTACTGTAGTGTGCAGAGTGTACGGTATATTAGAAATGTTGCTTTGTGAAAAATTTCTGTCTACATGTCCTACAAAAAGATTTATAAGTTCATTTTAATTGTTTTGTAATTTGTGTTCTTGTTGTATTAATGTGCCTTGTCTCTTATTTTGTGCTTCACTGCTACATAATTAACTGCCCTTTAGGGACAAATAAAAAATCTGAACTCAATGTAGGATGGGTTAAACGTTTGGCATGATGCAAAAAACAAGTGGCTACTATAACTAAAATCCAATTGGCCTGCACCTCTATAGTTTCAGTGAATCAATCTATTGACCTGAATGTGGCAAACATTTAATGCCAAACTTTTAAGGTTGGTTTTTAAAATTCTTTTTGGCTTGTGTTTGCAAAAATCTGCAGGTAGGAGGAAGAGAAGCAGACAAACACAACTTGGCAAAAATGCAATCACTTTCCGCCGACAAATATTCAAAATGCGTTTTCTCAGTTTGGAATCAATAATGAGGGTGAGTGCAAATGCAACATTTATTTGGCCAAAATCCACTAGAAGCTGGTGTGAGCAACGCCAAGAGAGCTGAGTCAGTTTGAACTGAACTGAACTGAGACTCTATACACATGTTAGTGTGTCTAAGTGTGGCTCTCAACACTGTAAACAAACCCCTCAGCCCTTAACACACACACACACACACACACATATCCATGTATGCCAGCATGTATACACGCACACACATTCAGTGTTGTTGTTGGAAGGGAGCCATGGTCGCTCAGCACACACGGTGAGTGGAGTCAGAAGACAAATAAACATACTGTAGAGGAGTGGTGCTGGGGAAAAGTATGATAGGGAGTTGTGTGTGTGTGTGTGTGTGTGTGTGTGTGTGTGTGTGTGTGTGTGTGTGTGTGTTTCCCTGAGCATTAAGCCAATGGCTATCGCAAATCTGCTGATTTGATCAGTATTCCACGAAGAAAGAGACAGAGGGAGAGTGGGTGAGGACGGCAGAGAGGGGCGACGGCTGCATGTTGGTGGGGACTCATTAGAGAAGCAAACCTCATTTACACCAACATTAACACACACACACACCACACAAAAACACACATGATCCCACACTTAAGAGCTGGACCGTAAAGAAAAGTATGTTTTCATATTAAATTACTTCCAACGGCCCAAGGACAAAAACACACAGTTGAGGGGTTGAACCAACATGGAAACAGGCAACCGCTGATGAACTCACCTCACTCCAAACCAACATGGTACCAAAGATGACTTGAAGACCGTCAAAGAAGTTGTCCCCTATGATGATGACTGTAGCGCCCCCTGTGGTCCACCCCTCACTGGGACTGATGGCTTTAATGCAAGGAGCTGCTCCTAAAGAAAAAAAATATATGAGAAAACCATGGTAACAGCCAAGAAAAACGGCAAAATATCACACACTATATGTTTGCTAACCCCTGTTATCTAAATAACTATGAAGAATGTTGTTGTATTCTTGGCTACATTTGACTTTGGCGTCGTCCTGTTACCATTTTATACCTGTTTTAAATGTTTTTACATTTGTTACAGATTTATTTAGTGTTATGACTGTGTGTTCTTAATCTAAAATGGATCTATGGTGTTTCTTTCTTTTTTATATGTAATGTCAACCAGACTTGGATAATACACCAGAAATGAGCTTTTACTGTTTTTTAATGGTTTGTTTTTCCTTTATTATTTCCTGGTTCCACTGGATTTGTGCAGTTAGTATACTGTAGATATTTGGTCTCATACTGGGTATGAATAAAATAACCTACTTTTATAATATATTTGCCAATGAGAGTTTAAAAAAACTTTAAAGACCAATGGGTTTCTTAACAGGGAGGGAAATCTGGTTTGAAGCTGTTTCACCCTTGTTGCATCTGCACCTCATATTTCTTTATGCAACGCCCTTGGAGTCTGGCTAAAATCCATGTCAGCACACCAAGTCCTTCAAGTTTTAAAATCTGTTCCTGAGTACAGAGTTTTACTCTTGTAAATCATGTTTGTGAGAGAAATGAGAGAGTAAACAAAGCAAGTAAGTGTGAGGGTTTAATGCCAATGTTCAATCTGTGTCTTGTTTTTGTTTTTGTGCGATGCCTTCTCATGTCCTATTGATACCTAATGGAAAACACAGCAGTACTGTTAAAATGCCATACAGAGAAATAAAATATGATTGAACAACAGATTCCATTGTGGTAGAACACAAACTTACATGCACACAAAAGCAAAATAAAAGCTCAAAAAAGAGGAGTTTTGATAGAAACTCTGTACATTACAACAACATTACAACTGTAAAACTGTGGTATGAGTTGGAGCAGTGATTCCCAAACTATTCCAGCTCAAGACCCAAAGTAAAAAAAAATGGTTAATGTTAATGTCCTGTTTTTGCTATACCTTTTTTAATCCCCCATCTAGAATTATTTTTGAGGCAACTATATATAATAAATATCTCTAAATTTAGTGTTTCTTTCAGGGGTATAGCACCATTTATATCATCCTTTTATTTTTTTTTTGGGCATTTTTCATTGAAAATCATATATTTTCCTATATTTAACTGATCATGTAACTATTCATAAGAACTCAGGGTGACTTGGAAGTTTTATTTTATATCAAAAGAAACAAACAAACAAAAAAGTAATAGTGACCTTTTCAGCCAAAAATAATATTAATGTAACAGGAAAACAACAAACAATTATTTACATGCTTAGATAAAATTAGTAGTTCAAAAGTTAGTAGATGATTTTAGACACAATAGGTAGATGTTTTTGGTTGCAGCCACTGTTTAGATATTTGAGGGTTAATCACTTAACACCTATCATTTCCGATTCTGTCTATATACATATATTAATTTCACACGACTATGGTGGGGTCAACATTCATAAACTCTTTCACAGACCAATTTTCTTCTGATTTAGCTTTGAAAAAAAGCATTTGCATGCCACATTATCTTCTTAGGAGCCCAAAGAAAGACATTACTTAATTAAACGCTCTTTCAAAATACTTTTCTGTGTGTATGAGGATGTTCTGTCTTGACACATCTGTGGTTTTGTGTTTATTTTCTGCTTTTGTGATTCAGTTAATTTATGAGGCTATGGATATGACATGGACAAAAACATACAGACAGCTCACTACATGGATTAATACAAAAAACAAACTCAGTACATCCTGCCATATATCACATTAACATTGTCTGGGCATTATGTGTATAATCCAATATGATCCAATCCCTGTCACACCAACAGTGAAAGCTTGTGTGTTAAAAGATGTCTTTCATCAAGGATTGTTGGCGTACAGTTGGCAGATTATAAGTATTCCTCTAAACCTTCAGTCTGGGTTTGTTTATGAGTGAGAAGCATAATGATATTAGACCTAGCAACACACACATGCCCAAAACACCACACCATGCTTTTTATGTGTGAACGTGTATATGTGCATGTGTGTGTGTGTGTGTGTGTGTGTGTGTGTGTGTGTGTGTAGTGGGTGGGATTAGCCAGATGGAGGGGCAAGAATCACCTGATAGGATTAAACCATCAACCATCTGGTGGCCATGCTGCTAACACACAGACACACAGACACACACACACACAGACACACAGACACACAGACACACACACACACAGACACACACACACACTCTCTCTTCTGTATTACCGTGCTCGAGGTAAGATGGCGTTCCTTCCACGGGGTCGAGCCTGCGGGCCCGTCGGCCATGTTTGGAGTTGTTATGGACGAACATGTTATCGGACACTGAGAGGACATGTCCCTCCACGCTCACTGTAGTCGATACCACGACCTGAGGAGAAAGGAAGGGTGACAAAAGATGGGGTTAGGGACCAAACATGGAATGAAGGGGACAAAAAAAGTTCAAAACTTACAAAAAGAAAAACTTAAAAAAACACACACACACACACACACACACACACACACACACACACATACACACAACATGCAGAGTGATTAAAAAAAAAAAAAAACCCTAAAAGGAAGAAAGAAAATGAGGGATTAAAGCGTTTGGGGTCCAGAGATCATTGCATGAGGAGTTAAAACCATGAAACTGTGAAAAGCTCTTTAAATGTAACCCGTTATCACTGCTATTACCAACACACTCAACACATATTAAATCACTGCGACTGAGCGGTGTGTGTGCTTGTGTATATGTGTGTGTGTGCGGTGTCTATCCTCCTCTGTTCAATAGTTCCTGATGGGTCCGGCCCTTAATTATCTCCCAGGGAAACAGAGCTGTCTTCTCTGGTTCCACTACAATAGAGCTGCACAATTAGAGGCACAGATACTGTCACACACTCCCAAGTATGACTCTCTTACTCTGTCCTATCACACACACACACACACACACACACACACAGAGACTCACACGGAGGAGCTGCAGAAATACACATATATACATATCAAACACACACACACACGCATGCACACACACACGTGCCGAGGTAATAAATCAGTATCAGTATCTTCTGGGCGTCCACTATGTCCACTCATACTCAAGTGCTGTCTTCCTGATTGTGTTGTGGTTGTGCAGATAAGGAAATAATAAAGACTGCACTGCTCTAAATCTCAGTCGCAACCCTGACAACCTCTTTCGTTCCTTCTTGCGTCTTTTTTTTCTTCTTATTCTGTATCTCGTTCTCCCTCGCTCTTCAACTCTGTGTGCATTGTGTGTATATTTATGTTCTGACTGTTCAGGGTCAGGATCTCATGTTTCCTGTGAAGCCGCTGATAGCTTATTTACCCACAAAGAAACACGCACACACTTACACAGACACATTCCTGTGTTTGTGTGCTGTAGTGCCATAAAGTTATGTGAGCTATTGTGAAGAAAAGACACAGGAAAAAGCAGACAGAGCCCATTAAGAAAATGACAGAAAGGAGGGTCTAATGCATAAACAGAAACAGAGAGTTTAAATGATGAGGGTTAAAAACAAAAACAGTGGAGGTTTCTACCTGGAACCTCCTCATGTCTCGTGGATTTCCTGCATTCTTTAGACAGTTCTGGTTGCACTTGAGGAAAAACTTCAGGAAGAATCTGCAGAAACACAGAAAAACAGGCAATATTTGAGGTTAACAGTTTAGATGACTAGCATAGTGTTTTCCCTCTTCAGACATTGACAGATCTACCTCAAAAAGGAATTTACTTCTGGTTATGTAGAATTTAACATGATGCATAAACACACAAGAGAAGTATATAAAGCAGCCCAAAACTGATGTAAATATGTGGCTTTTTCAACTGCTCTGGGAAATATCCAAAACCACTACATAAAACGACTCTATGTCTACTGTTAAAGTTTGTATTTCCTCCGTTTAGTCAGTATTTCTTCTTCAAATACCACTAAAATGTAGGCTGTCATTTCATGCTGGCAGCTCAAGTATTAGAAAATATTATAGGTTTGTTATTCTTAGATATTAAAATACTAGTAGACATGAAATTCTTATTCGCACACTTATCTCTCAAACCACAGGAAATATATTCAGCAGTCTGCCCTTTGTAGATCTGTGTCGAATGTAAAAATGATCTTAAATCTTAGTAAACTGTCCAATAAAAACCTCGTATTTATAGCTGGACTGTGTCTGAATAATGATTGTGTAAATACATGAAAAGATAAAGCAGGAAAATAAAGTCTAAACCGGTGTTGTAGAAGTTTTCTGATGATGTTGACACCTATGTGACACTATGTTGAGCATCTGAAACAGGACCATATGTCACGAATCTATATTACACAATAAATCGAACACAATAAACACACAGATGGCCATCGACAGCAAACAAACACATCCCGCTTGTGTTGTTGTGTGTACCAGCTGGCCAGCCTGGCAGAAGCAACCAGACATACTCACACAAAAACACCACAGACCCACACATGTTCATGCATGCACAGTTTGTGAGTCTTAAAGTTGTGTATGTACTTCAATAAACCGATAGCACAACACAACACAATCTGACATACCTGGTTATATTCTACCTCCAATGTACAGTAGTCAAATAAACTTGTCTCTACTACTTTTAGTTGTATTTGATCTAAAATAGTATCTGTCTGCTTTTGTGAATGTTGGATTTTCTACAATTAAGAATGTTTGTCAGTATATTTAACATGTGGAAACACATTTACATTATAATATAAATTATTTGTATTTAACACATTGTTAGCTGAACTTGTAGGTTAAACCAGGCACTACAAATATGAGCAGAGGGCTGCAGACAATAAACAATCATTAGAATAAGATGCTACATTTGTAAAATTCTGTAAAATAAACATGTTATTTCTTTTTCTTTTTTTCATCAGATAGGAGCTTTTTGGCAGATGTACAAGAATCCAAGGCTTTGACAACAGTGTGTGGTTGAGTTTCTTTTCTAACTCCTTTATACCAATGGGAATGGTTTAGGTTAAATATCACTAGGTGCATAATTAGAGTAAATTTAAGTCATCTTTGCAGACCTCTTCTGTATTAAACCCAGATTGATATATTGATTTTTTTTCAATATCAGCCGTCAACCTTTTTTTTTTAAAGTTGATATTTGATCAGGAGTGAAAATGTTATAAAATATTTGATCAGGCACCTTTGTGGGAAGCATTTGAAGTTCAGTAAATGTTAAAAGAGTAATATGTGAACATGTATTAATAATGTCATTTATAGTGCTGGATAAAAATCATAATTATCTGAGTGTTTCAATTGGATTTTACGGTCAGTGTGCTTTAAAAAAAGGGGCTCAAAAATTGGCTATAATCATCAACTGACATCTACATTGGCCCTACCGGTTGACTTCTACTCCTAATACCTTTCCCTAAAACTATCTGAATATTGTCTGCATCATACAAACATAAACACTGTTAGCTAGTTACAATAAATGCAATTTCACCATAAATGTAATGACCATAATATAACCATTTAATCAACAACGTTAAAAACAGTAGCACATGACAGTTTTCAAAATAAAATAACAATATACCCACGTTTTGTTCACATCCAACAAAAGTACAGTACGCTAATGTGTTTCTGCAAAAATACTAGATGTGCTGCCATTTATTTATTTTTATTTTTTAATGTAACGTTTACTTCAGGACTTAACAGAAGACACATCATTGAAGGTAAGCTATCACTCAAATACTAGCTAGCTATAACTAAAAACATAAAATGCATGTGTGGAAACCACGGCCTCTATGTACTGTAGGCCTGGATGATAAACTGAAAATGTACCCATACCGACATCTACTACGATAACCAGTGTCATTTAGCCCATGTTGCTAAATCTGTTATTTTAATAAAAAATAAAATAAAAGTATTTTTTGTCTATTTTGACTATGTGTGCAGATCTAAATCTTTGCTGTCAAACTATACACTTCATACAAAAAAAACATTATCACTGTCACATTAGACTACCCACAATGTCATATTAACCTCTACGGATTAAGAATGGGATGCCACTTAAATATATTTCAAGACAGGTGAGTGAATACTTTTGGCAATATAGTGTATTGATATTGTCTGATAGGACAATAAGGGTATAATGTTTTTCCATATCCCCCAGCCCTACCTCTATGTGTAACACTCAAGCCTTCATTTGTGTCTGCAATATATTAAAAATACAATCCTCTTATACTTACATGTGCAACACAACCTGTCTTTGCAAAGATTCCAAAACCTTTGGCATCAAACCCCTGTTGATTTCTTTTGTCCTCTGTATTCACTTTACAAGAAATAAACTGTGTACTTTAATAATTTATAACTTCTCTGTTTTTAACGTCTTTAACTCCATTCTTTTGTCACTGAGCCGCGTGTTCAGCTGTTTCACAGATGACAGCCCCTGTACTGGACCACCAGAACAAAGCAGAGTTATGTGCTTTTGTGTGTCTGTATGTGTGTGTGTGTGTGTGTGTGTGTGTGTGTGTGTGTGTGCAAACATGTACTTTGTATGTATGAAAGTGTATCAGTGTGTGTGTGTGTGTGACGGTGCAGCACAGCCCACTGGCAGGTCTGAGTGTAGAACTCGGCGTTAACGAGCTCAAGCTTCGTTAGAACACCGGCACTGGGATTCTGCATGCCTAATTGTCCTGACCCCTCACCCCTGGGTGACAGCCTATCACAGTGGAGGACAGCCACGGTGACCCCCGCTGACCTCCCACTGTCTAGTCCTTTTCACAACACTAGCATTGCGTTAACACGATCGCCTCAGCTGACCCTTGGCTGTAGATCTTGGTGTAAAAATGGTGGCTGGGAGGCTTACACGCTCTCCTGCTCACCTGCCATGAAAAGACTAAAACTGTGGGAGAATCTTCACATCATTCCACCATTTATTCCAACTGTAATATCTGCTTTTAGACTCAAACATGAGCAATGGTAGTGTTAGTTTAAAGAAAATAATGGTGCTCACAGTGTCCTCCACTTTAATGAAATCGAGTCAGCATCTAAAAATACTGATGTTCGACATTTATAGGGTAACGTAGGTAGGAACAAGCAGACAGGTTCATCTGATATATGCTATGGTTTGTTGTGATTTTGTAAGATTTGTGGGTGTTAATGCGCTGACATGAAGTTAATGTTGGAGTTTATTTAGTACTTTGAGCTGAGTGTTTGTTTTGTCTACCTCTATTAATAAGCTAACATCTATCTCTGTTGTTTTTGTCCATAATAGCCTGAACACTGATTTAAAGAGGATTTTTGCACTACCAGTCAAAGGTTTCTTCGTTATTTTCATGACTACACAGTAAATTTTGCAGTGTTAAATCAACACTTAGAGAGTTTATTTAACTTCTTCTAGAGTGTATTTGGTCCCATTGTCTCCAAATTAACACTGCAAAATCTACAGTGTATTTACATTGTAGATTCACACTAAAGGCATTAAAACTATGAATGAACACACATGAAATTATGTTTTTGTTTTTTTTTAAAGTGTGACATAACTCAAAGCATTTGATATATTTTAGATTCTTCAAAATAACCACACTTTGCTTTTATAGCTGCTTTGTACATTCTTGGCATTCTCTCACCGGAAATGTTTTCCAACAGTCTTTTTGTTTATTCTCTTTTTATTCCATTGATACGTCAGCAGATACGCAATTTCTTACAAACATACATTGCAAACTTTTTCCATATTTATTAATGAACAGGCATACAAAACAGATGTACACTACACTAACACCAAACCAAAACAAATGTACCTGTGTAGCAGAGAACCAGAGAGTCATTTAAAGTCTGATCTATATGGGCTGATAAACCCAATCCAATCATTCCAACATTTCTCAAACACATCTGTTTTGAGTCTCAATGTGAATGTTAAATTCACCATTACATATATTTTATGCACCACATTAAGCCAATCTTCTACTGTATAGAAGGTGGGTCCTGACTTGGCTTTATTGCTGGCAACAAGCAGAATTCTAGACAACTATATCTTAGGGTAACCAGTAAGTTGAGATGGCATCTTAACAAAGTATAAAACCTGAAAAGAAAGATCAATCTTCTCCATGCCATTCCTGATCACCTCCCAAAATCTGTAGGCCACCCCCAACACACATGATAATGATTTGTCCCAAAATTTCCACATCCTCTCCAGCAAGCAACCTGCCTCTCCCTGAATGGCCTCTGAGCTGGTGTTATAAAGAATCAGACCATATTTTTCCAGTTAAATTCTCTCCAAGAGAGTGAACTGCTTGTTTTCCACCGCCTGTCATTCAGATCTTCCCATTCCTCCAATGACATGATAAAGCACCCCCCCCCCCCTTCCCAGTCTTGAAGAAGTTCCTAGTGATGCATAACAGTTGTTGACCATCTGCGCTCTATCTTATGCCATTTAAATGAGAAGGTGAGTCCAAAGTTTTAACTGGTTGTGTAGCATTTCATGGGAATTTGTACACATTCGGTGCATGTCTTCTGCTTCTCTGTAGTTTGAACTGTGCTCAAACTTTCGGTTTTAGCTTCCAAAAAAATTAATTAATCTCAACACAATATACACTTCATGTAAACAAACAAGTATGTGCAAATTGTGTAAGTTAAACTATTAAACTAGAGTTGCGATTCATCTCCTACTCATGAACATCAGAACTATGATTGGACAAATAATCCAATCACATTTCAAGGATCAGCCCCCCCCCCCCCCCTTTTTTTTTTTTTAGCCATTATAACGTTTTTGTAAGCTACATTTTGAGGCTAAATGAAGTGGACAGAGCCAGGAAATTGGAGACAGGAGAACAGAGGAATGACACTCAGGAAATGGTTGTAGATTGGAATCTAACCCGATGTGCTGTGATAAGCCACTGGCCTATATGATACATGCTCAACCACCAGGATGCCCCTGAGTTTTTATATTTTTTTCATACTTCCAATTTTTTAATATGACCTTTTTGTCCAAGTGTATGGCTCTAATTAAGTCAAATGTCATATCATCACATTTTATTTTCTTGTTTTTGTCTATTTGACTTGTGTGGCATCATAGCAATAGATTGATGGTCTTGCTTCCTTGTTGTGCTGAAAAAATTTCTTTGCCATGAGGAACATATAGAGCTCCCCTTGATATTCCACTGAATTTATTTTGGATTTTGCTGAACTGCATCTTGATACTGGAATCAACAAAAAGAAACAGGGAATGAGAAGAAAGGGGGAAGATAGAAGGAGACAAAGAACCAATTTTCTCCATATTCTCCATGTTCGGTCGTACTTCATTTGGGGAAAAACTAAAGCATCATTTTCATGACATTTGTCAGAATTACAATGACTCCATTATAGATATAGATTTGGGTGCAAAGGACCACAACTGTTTAATAAAAAAACATTCCAGATTACCTTTTTTGACAGTGGACATCTTTCATTTGTATAATGTCAAATGGCTGCATTTACAGGAGGTGCATCAGGTTCAGGATTGGAGACATATAGGCTATGTTCACTGGATTAGTCTCTCAGGACAATTAAACAGAGGCGCCATTTTAATGTTATCACCTGCTTTTATACCTACTGTGAGATATGTCTATTAGAGAACTGCAGGACTTATGACAGAGGTGCCTGTATTGTTGAGATATTTCAATTTGGATGGTGGTATCTTGAGTAATTTATGGACCAATTGACCAGCACAGGCATTCCTAGAGTTACACAGCTGGCTTTGTTAAAAACACACAGAAAGAGAAGACTGGAGAAGCAGGAATAACAACCGAGGGATCAATAGTGGATAAAAACTGGTATGATAGCACAGACTGTAAAAAGAAAAAAGAAAAAAGACCACCGATGCTGCAATGTATTAATCTGTGTAAAACATTAATTCTTTTCAGTCCTTTTCTTGAACCAAATCATTTCCTGATCCTCGCTGGTAGATGAATAGATGATATTGCTTGTTATTTTCCATATTTCCTCAGCTGCTTTGCACCATCAGTGTAAATCCTGTGAGAGCGTTTTCTCTCATTGATTGATAACAGAGCATATTCTACATTTTAATGCAGTATGTATGCGTTCCTCTTCCCCCATCACTTGACCCCATCTGGCCTAATCAACTCAGCTACAAGAAGGCCCTCCAGCTACACACACACACACACACACACACACCTTGTGTGAATTGATTGGCCGGTCCGTTCGCTGGTCGTTAAGAGGCCTCCAATTAAACTGGGCAATTATAAGAGTCAGAATGACTATGGGGGAGGGGTCATTTTCTCTTACGCTCCTTTTCTTCCCCCCTCCTCACTCCCTCACTCTCTCTCTCTCTACACTGCGATCATGTTCAAGTGATAACAGGGCCGTTGACCTTTGCTATATTGTGAGTACCACACTCTGAGAGCTGACCCAACACCCGTCGTTTGCACTGAAAACACATCAAGACTCACACACACACACACACACACACACACACACACAGTGAAATGAAATGCCAGAATAGTAGCAAATGGAAAGTGTAGAGAAAGATGGAAACAAACAAATTAGGAAGGAATAGTAGAGGACACAAACATAAACAGTGCGACTGAAACACTATTTTGACATGAATTAGATTTGTACAGTTCTGTCTGATAAAAACAAGAAAAAAAAGCTCTTGGTCTTCTGATCATAAAAAGCCTGAAATATTTGCTTTTCTTCTGCACATGGTCTAATTATAACTGTCTGATTTGGCTTAGATGGCATTTTGTTTTAATGCAGAATAAACTGTCATGCTCCACATTTGATTTAGCTGTTTTTTTTGTTTTTTTTGTATCTTCGGCCCAGAAGCAAATTGATGTCAGAATGTAAAGAGATGACACAAAAAGTAGCATAATACTAAAGAAATGGATCATGGCAGATCGGAAAAAAAAAAAAAAAAGTTTCTTTCATCAAAACAAGAAAGTTGCACAAGTTGCACAATCCTCTAGATCTGCAATTCATCAAAGAGTTTTGGTAAATAATGAAACTTACACATTCTGTTAAAATGTCAAAGCATTAACAGTCTGTCATGGCCTGTCATGTTTAAGGTGCGTTTAGCATTAAAGAGGAGCAAAAGCAGCATGAGTGATTTGCTTGAAACTGTCTGAAAGGAGATGCTTTGTATGAAAACCACAAGAACATAAATAATGCTGTGAAATTGGAGAAACGACCACAAGTTCCACAAGTATTCACCCTCATTCTGTCTTCACTTAATTGTTTTTCTTTTAACTATTTCACTGTAATTATATCACACCAAGACTCTCCAAGGTAATGTTACAGTCACAGAGATTTATGTGTTAATCATCAGTTTCAATGAACTCTACTTTTGCTTCGGTGAAGTCACACTGGAAGAAATTCATTATAGTACAATTGTTGGGTTAAAACTCCAGTTCCCCTGAGTGTCAGTCACCATTACCATGAAGCGAATCAGGAGCAGGAATCAGAGAAATGGCAAGTTTAGAATTCTTCGCCCAGTGATGAAAACATGTAGACTTTACAATTACTAGCAGATGGTGTTTTTGGTTTTCTTTACATAGCAGCAACATTCATGACACAATTCTGTGGCTGGATGTTTTTTTTTTTCTGAAATGGTCTTCATGGCCAACTCCTTTATTTATGCCTGTACCAAAAACTTTGTAGTAGTAAATCAGATATTTATGGATGCATTTGTTTCATGTTGATCTAAACAATACATATTAAAAATACAAAAGGGAATGTTACATTTGAAACAAAAAATGTCTGCAATAAGTGATGACATCTGCAAATGATGAAAAACAATGAACATCTGGAATTAACTATGAAAAGGTCATGTGGTCTGATGGGTCCAGATCCACCTTGTTCCAGAGTAATGACTGCATAAACGTGACAAGAGAGGTGGATCAAGTGATTACACATCGTACCTACTTCCTACAGTATACGCCTTTGGGAGCAGTGTTATGATGGGGTGGATTTTTTTCCTCCCTTTCCTGATGATGCAGACACAGCCCAATATGACAACGCCAGGATTCATCAGAATCAGATTATGAAAGAGTGGTTCAGAGAGCTTAAGACATCATTTTCACAAATGGGATGTACCAGAAATGAATTTTCCCATCGTTGGTATAAGATATTGAAGAAAAGTGTATGCTATTGTTTATGGAAATAAACGTATGGTATTTATTATGACATAACTTAAGGACTGGATGGTGCAAGTGATGCTACAGTGAATGTGTCCTGGGAGCAAGTAGTTCAACAAAATTCGATGTATGTGACATTTACTGGCCAAACTGTGTGTAATAAATCCACCTTTAATGTTGTTAATTTCTCTTGTGTAAACTTAACGCCAGTAGTTTTAAAAAATCTTTATGGTTAAATTCAGTCTTCATAATGTATTAAAGCACACCAAGATGCCAGTGTTATTTAGTCTGTTAGCCACTGCACTGACGACCCACAGCTGGGTGCTGTTTTCTTTAGCCTGTTAGCCATGGTGTGGTAGTGAACAGCACAGTTAAATCCATTATTCAGAGGCTGAGATGCCAATTATGGCTCAGAGCACAACTGACATTAATATTTAATATATAGGGCTAACACAGACCTGAAGAGAAAGACAGGAAGTGACAGAGAGAGAGGATGAAGAGGATACACAACTCTGAATGTGGTAGAGAGGATGGATAGACAGCGCGTATGAGAGAGAAAAGAGGCACAAATGGAAGAAAAAGGGGGAAGAGGATTGTGGGAGTTTGTTTCGACCACTCTCCTGTCATTTAAACAGTTACAATACCAACAGGCCAAGGGTGACATCCGGGGGAATTCCAGCTTTGTGTATGTGCGTTGTGTGTATACATACAGTACGTGTGTGTGTGTGTTTGTGTGTGTGTGTGTGTGTGTGTGTGTGTGTGCATGCGTACATGTGTGTGTGTGGCACAGAAAACAACAGTGCGAGCGTCTACGATTTAATGTCTGTGTCCGTTTTATTCCCCGAAGACTCGCTATTCTACTGAGCCAAGAATAACGATGTTGCCTTGGAAAGAGGAGAAACAAGAAAGCTCTCCAAAACACACACACACACACACACACACACACACACACACATAGAGTACATGCATCGTGCTGGTGAGTTGTTGCTGACAGGTGGAGAAATTGCAGTGAGTCAGTTAGTGCAGACAAACTGAACAACAGATCAGTGCTTTTGCCTTCCCTGCCTCCTCTGTCTCTTCTCTGTCTCCCAGTTTTCTTTAGATGTCTTATTTCACCTGCCTGCCAAGTTTCCTGGCAGCACTTTCTGACGGAGCTGTGGTTTTATGCGTGTGTTAAACAACTTGCTAATGCATGTGTACCTACCCTAACTGGCAGTACCTGATCACATTCCGGTTGCCTGTTACTAAGACAAAAACCACCTCCTCTGCATCAGGAGAACTAACTGAAAACAAGTTAACGCACTTAAAAATCTAATTCATAATGTTCTGATTGTGTGCTTTTTTTTGTAGGTGGAATACCACTATAATCAGGAATAAATGCCATTTCAAAGCTGCAATCTCCATAGTGAAAAGTGTAAGTTTCCTTCACCGCCTAATCTGTCAGATCAACTTCCTGTTTCCTGTTTACCCTGAGTGCTTGTTATTGTTTAATGTGATGACATCAGATAGCATTGCTGAGCCCTACGCCTGCTATCTGAGAAGCCATGCAGTAGGAAAAACAAGGATCTCAAATACTATTACGCCCTCTATTTGACTGTTATCTCAATAATTATGTGATAATCTATTGCTTCCTGTAGGGGAAATACTTGTTTTTTTTCTTCCTGTGCCTTTGTAGTGTCTTGTTTAAGAGCACTGTGGCAGGGATACTACAGGTTTGGAACCCTCTTGCATGAACCAGAAATAATCAGACAGATGTGCTGTAACTCTCAACTGTGATTCCAACAAAACTTGAGTTGTGAAATCAGGCTAAAACAATCTGGATTTAGATTAAAGACTTTTAAAGAACAAGAGATTTAAATGATGGAAATAAGCAAAACAATGAGGAGGAACTACAGGCTGGATTAATTTTAGGAGAAAAACTGGAAATCTATTCAGGTTTTGGTTCAGTAAAATGTGACTTTAACCATGTGTTGCACGACATAGAAAACATACAACTGTAGTGAATTTGAAACCTGATAAAGTCAGTTACTGCTCTCTGAACGGTGTCACAGATCTTTACAGATGCTGTAAATTATACCTGACTACAGCTACACAGTGCAATGATTGTTTGCAGTTTATGCATCTATTTAATTATATAGTTGTCTCAAATTCTTTTCACAAAATCCTGAATGTCAGTTGTCCCTTTTCTATTAACCCTCAAACTGTGTGGATATAACTTTTCCATATAAATTAACCTAATGGAACAATTTTGTTAAAATGCTCCTTTTTCATTGAAAAGTTTTTGTGCTGACAAGAGGTGGATATTGGGGTGTAAGGCAATAGAAAGACCTTCCACAACTAGAGTGAAGTGAATAAAAATAAAAACACGGATGTTGACAAACATTACAACAAGAGATTTAAAAGAAGCATGGTGCAGTATATATAGACACACCAGGAAACAAATAATTGCTTAATTTAGTATGGGATGGAGGGCTAATATTCAATAATAATAATCATCATCATCATCATAATAATAATAATGAATCTATCTGCAAATCAAAATTATATTTACCTTCATCGGCATGTTTATGAAATGACTTCCCATTGATAGTAAATGAACGAATCATTGCATTTGTGATTTAATGGAAAAACTGACATCACATACGTTTGCATCATAGACATTTAGCAAGTTTTGTGCATATGTCCATTGGAAAAATGACTAGTGTCAGTGTTTAGTAGGTATTATAAAGTGTTACCAAAACTAAAATCCATAGTATGGTGTTTTTGCCACAAGAGATTATTATTATTATTATTATTATTATTATAAATTATTAGTGATCGATTTATTAGCTTTCATTCTCACTTCTCATGGAAATCTATGAAGTGATGTATTCAAATGTTATCTTTTTTAACATTTAATTAACAAATGGGCTGTGACGTAATGAAATAAACTAAATATCTATTATGATGTAAACACACAAGTCAATGAAATATATAACAGAGGCCTAGTTGTTTTTACTTATTTCAGTATAGAAATGGTTAAATTAAACAGTACATGTTCAGTGTCTTTACCTGACCTTAACCTTGATTCATTTATCAAAATTACTGCCCGTTGTTGACTTACTGTATTATTTCAGCTCTTTAAGCCACTGTAACACTATGATGAAAGGACAACAATGCAAACTATGTAATGATATCCAAACTCAACAAAAGAACATGGTTTGCTTTTAGCTTGTATTTCCAGAGTGCGCTGTCATTGTCACTCCTGTGTATTTTGAGACATACCCAAACTTTTATTGTGTATAGATACTTCAGCAGCTGAAAACATGTCACCATTTGCTTTAAAAAAAAAAAAAAATAGAGAGAGAGAGAGAGAGAGAGAGAGAGAGAGAGAGAGAGAGAGAGAGAGAGAGAAACTGAAAAGATGTCCACACGCACACAGTCACAGCCATAGATGAAGAGTCCTGTAAGTAACCGGAGCGTGAGAGCGAGGAAGAGGAGAAGAGAGAAACCGAGATGCAGAGGAGAAAGTGGGAGTAAAGGAGGGGGTAGAGAGTGGTCGGGAGTGAAATGGAGTGCAAAAGAAAGAAAAAAGGCAGCATAGGGAGGGGGGAGGGAAGGAGGGAGGGAGGAAATGCATGGGAGAGTTATGCGAGGGAACAAGACTTAAGAGAACTGAGTAGAGCTGAGCCGAGCGGAGTTATTTTACATAATGATGGTTGATATGCACAGAGGTAATTGATAGCTGAGCTGCAGCCCAAAAAACACCCAGCTAGCTGTCAATCACAGATCATCTCCCAGGAGATATGCTAATGATGATGATGATGAGGGCTTAGCTTCATATTGCTATCATTACTATTAATGCTGTCATTGTTGTCATCTCTGCATATTTAAATGACAGAGCAGGCCAGGGTGGTGATAGCCGCTGTGTATGATGTCTGCGAGAGGGCTTGTACTGTCTGCCAGGGCTGTAGCGTTACAGACCTGTACTGTACCAGGGTCATTACATCACTGCTACTTGTAGCTGTGACACTAATGTCAGTGTGTGACAAGGCAGCACGGTGTCGATCAGAGCTACACAGAATCATTATGTATGTACAGGCAGTTCATCCAGATAACAGGAATAATCAATACACGAAGCGGCCGTGACTTCATGGTGACTTCAGTTAATTTGATCAGTGATTTGTATTTTTTGAAAGGATATTAATGCGTAGGTATCCCAAATTTCATAAAACACTTTTTTCTACAGGGATAGCAGGTATAGTCAAATGCGTATTGTGTAATTTCCGATGTTAGAAGTCTCTCAGTCAAAGCAATGAGATGAAATAGATGAAGCTGTGACAAAGTGTGGGATCATGGGAGTTGTTTTCACCACCACTGCAGGGGAAAATCTGTCTGACAAGGCTTGTAAAGTCATTGTAATAGATAAGTGAATGCATTCAAGTTGTAACTAAAGGACCTTTTTTGTCATACTGGTTTGTTATACAGTGGTACCTCAACTAACAGAATTAATTTGTGCTATAAGTGGTTTTATACTGTGAATTTTTCGTAAATAAGAGTCGCATTTCTGTTTCACTTCTGTTGATTACGCAGCCTGCTTCTTTTCATTCGCACCGGGAATCACTGTCTTTGAGCTCATGATGGATAATGAACCTATGCTGTGGTGGGGTTTCGGTGGGCGCACGAGGCAGCGGTATCAGTTTATAGCCTTTAATGAACAGGCGATATGTCCAGGGTGTACCTTTGCCCCGTGGTCACTGGGATAGGCTCCAGCACCTCTAATAACACTCTAAGTTAGGGGTGTCAAATTTATTTCAGTTCAGGGGTCACATGAAGCCAAATTTGATCTGTGACCAGTGAAATAATGATTTTATATATATAATAATGTCAACTCCACACTTTCCTTTATGTGTTAGAGTGAAAAAGTTCAATTGTGCGATGAAAATGTATACATCTATCAACTATCCTTTAAAATAATGTGAATAACATGAACAAACTGAAATTTCTTAAGAAAAATAACTGGAATTGTAACAATATTGTCTCATTTTATCATTTACACATGCAAATTAGAACTCACAGATCAAATACACAAAACATTTACAGGCAGATTGTTGGTAAACTTGCACTCTAAGCATTTAAAGTTTGTTCATATTTGTTAAAGTTTTTGTGAAATGATAGTTTGTTTCAGTGTCAATATAGTAAACTATCATTTCACAAAAACTGATTTTCACAACTCTGGTTTATCAGATGAGCTGAAAACCCCAGCTATGATCCTCACTGTTCCAATTGGACATCCTGGATCTGTTTAGTCGCTCTCCGCTTTCTTTATGTATTCTAGAAGTATCTAGCCTAGCCACGCTAGACTCCTCACGCCAGCACATGTAATGTGCTACAGTAGTAGTCTAGTTACGGTCAATTCTACTTTTGTCTAGATTTCCCTGAAATTGGCCGACGAATCAGGGTGAAGTATAGAGTCAGAGGGCGGGCGTAACAAAGTGACACTGCAATGATTCAGAGAGAAACAACCGGAAACAACCATAGAAGAAGAACAACGAGTGGAGATTTCCATTTAATAAAGATGAGTGAAGAATGTGTGAAAACTTCAGCAATCTTTAAACTGTTTTTACAGAAGCGACAACAGTCATTAAGCTCCATAATCCACAATTTTATTTAGTCATTCGTAACTTTCTCCGGGCTCCTCCGTTAACTTTCCGGTGTCTAACTACGCCATCCTAAAGATTACGCTGATTGGTTGTAGTACCGTCCCATTGCATACAGAGGATTTGAAAGACAACCTTTTAGCTCCGCCTCCAGTGCTTACACTGTAGATTTTGCAGTGTTAATTTGGAGACAATGGGACCAAATACACTCTAGAAGAAGTTAAATAAACTCTCTAAGTGTTAATTTAACACTGCAAAATTTACTGTGTATGAAGCGCTTCTAGACCTGTACGTGTGATGAAAAGGGATAGCGCGGCTAGGCTAAGAAGTATCAGATTGGGGCTCAAATTGTCCAATCATTTAAAATCAAAGGACTCTGACTCAGTGGTAAAAAAAAAAAAAAAGCCTGATTGGGGCATCTCTAGCACTTTTTTTTTTATAGCACTTTTCAAAAGTGCTAGAAGTTCCTTCAGTGTATTGTTATTTACTTGTGCATTACTTTATATATCTGTCTTGACTTTTGCCACTGTTTGCATTCTTAGGTTATTTACAGGTATCCGAAAAACATCTAGGACAATACATTACTTGGAACACATAAAGATCCAAACACCACTGGCGACCCAAAACCATCTGATCTAAAATGTTAAGTAATTGTTTACATCCTAATCCTGTCAATACATGTAAATAATTGGTGTAAAATGCAATTTTTCATCTTTTCATGGACATCAGATATGACCCATTTGGATGTTCAGAGGTTCCGTGTAGTGAATGTGGAAACAGAGTCATTTTCTATAAAACTGATTCATCAATAAAAGAAACAGAGTTGAATCAATGACAGTGGATGAAGATACTTGTTTTCTGTTCAGTGAATGATATATTTGCTGATGACATCACTTATTTCTTCAGTTTTCTTTATTTTTAACATAATAACCTGCAACTTTATTATTTTATGAACATTTACATGATCAGTGCGTGATTTGCACATAAATCTATAACATACAGAAAACAATATGATAATAAATGATGATAAAACACTGAAGAAAGTTTAGATACTGAGAAAATTTATTTTTTGTAATCCCCACAAAAGTTGCACTGGATCTTTATGAGTCAAATTAAACAACATTTTTCCTACTGAAATCAAAGAAAGGATTCAAACATTTTTGCACAGTATTGGTAACTGGTAAAAGTAATGATATTTAATGCAAATAAATCAGTCTGATTGTTGCCTTCATTTAACTTTTTAAGATCTGTTATATGTCAAAAGCAGTCTTCCCAACACTGGTTATAACAATATTCAACCAAGATGAGACACCATATGAATATTTTATGAAAAATAGATGTATTTTAGCCTGAATTGCTGCACAAGTTTGGGTGTAAAATAGTGTTTTGTACTTTTAATGGAAGCAGAGCTACAGTATAGTTACTTGCATGTAAATCCAGCGTTAAATTTGCTGTTAACGCCTGACCCATAATGAGATATCAAGAAGGTCTGTGACACTGTCTACAGTTCTCAGAAGAAGATCATGCTAAATTACAACATGATAACCTTCATGATGATTCTGTTATAATGTGCCAGAGGGAAAGAAACGACTGAGGAGATGAGAGGGGAGATGGGGGGAGAAGACTTTGAGAGAGGGAGGAGGTTACTGTGGTGTATATTTTAAAGGCTGAAGGCAAACTGTTGAATTATAGATGAGAGAGATTGATTTGGAAAGAGGTGAGGGGGACGAGGAGGAGGAGGAGGAGGAGGAGGAGGAGGAGGAGGAAGAAAAAAGTAGAGAAAAGGTGGAAGGAGGGACAGAGGAGAGAGGGGAGAGGCAGAGGAGGGTCGAGTAGCTAAAAGATCGCTCGCTCTAGGCCAAACACACAGCACACACACACATCTAAAAACACACTTAGCTCACCTCAAATCGATCTGAAGCTCAGACTTTCCCCCTTTTACTCCATTGTGTGTCTGTCATGTACACAACCTTCACATGAACAACTCTCACAAATACAGTCGCACACACTGGAGTGGTGGTGATTACCTGGTAACAAGACAGCAGGACCGGTGACCCGTGGGGCGGCAAAGCAGACAAAACTAAACTAGTCGGGCTTCCTATGTGTTTCTATGTGTGTGTGTTCTTTTGTCACTGGTGTTGCAAATAATTCATGGAGGTGGAAGGGAGTGTGTGGTGGGAAAAAAAAGGACGAGAGGAGAAGAAAAGGAGCGATGAAGGGAGTGATATTGACAGAAACCTCTTCTTCCTCTCTCCTCCTGTCTCCTCCTCTCTTCATCAGTCACTCAGTCAAACACACACGCATACGTGAACACACGCGACGCCATGCACACACACCGCTGTCAAAGGACTTTCTCAGTTATATTGATACTGATTGAGAAAAGCATCTGTAAGGCACTTTTTCTCAGAGAGGTAATGTGTGTTTCTTCCTCTTCTTCTTCACTCTCAGGTTACACTTTTATTAGTTCTGTCCCACACCTTACACTGTGTCCTTCTGCTCTTCCTGTTATTTCCATGGACTCTAACATTATTGATATTCTGCAAAATCCTTCAAATAGTTTCCACACTATTATCTCAAAGGTTTTATGGTATAGTTACAGTGAAAGGAAACAATGATTATAGGTACAAATATTGAGAGGATGAAGTGAATTAGACGATGTTCAGACTGGCCAACATTTCAACACACCCAGCTAAGGTTTACAGTACATTTACTTCCAAGCATTAAAAGGACAACAATATGTGATCAAAATTTTCATGATGAGAAGACACAAAATTTTTTACCCATATTCGACTTATAACTGATCTATTAAAGGCAGTTTCAAAAGCACATATACATTTTTTTTTTATTTAGTTTGACATGTATCTTCTATTTTGTAGTGAAACTGCAGTCTGAATTAACAGGTCAAATGTATCCAACCTTTGCGCCATTGAAATGTGACAAACATCACAATTCTATGTCCCAGGAGGAGAAGCAGTATGAAAAAAAGAATATGCCAAGATGACATGCCTACCCAATCTACGCACCTACCCAATTTGCTCCACACATGCACAATGTGGTCGTCCATCATTGCCACAAAACTACAGCAGCTACATTTGGACAAAACCAATTTGTGGACATTATCCAATTTGTGTCTGAAAAAAACTCCCCAAAAACATATTTACATTTATTTAATTTACATTTGTGAATATAAACACAGGTCTCAGATCCACAAATCGGGTGGCCGCAACCCAAACATCACACATTTATTCAGTCAAAATGAAGGGTTTCACCTCTTTAAAAGGAACTGAAATATTACATTTGTAACAGTGAATTCCAACCAAGTGTCAAAGAAGAATGGTGACTTGAAGCATGAGTTGCAAAACTTCATAGCCAAAGATAGGTAATATTAAGCTATGCTGCGTAGTGTAAGTAAATTGGGTAAAAGCTGCAAGTGGTTTCGTCCAAATGGAGTAGCTGTAATTGTATGACCATGATGGCGGACGTACATCGGATGGAAGTAAATCAGGTAGGTGCACAGTTCAGGTAGCCAAAATGTCTGCATATTTACTTCTACTGTATAAACACAGTCAGTACCTCTTTTCTTCATGCACGTCACCTCAGGATAGCATTCAGTTCATACTAAAAATGGACGGGAGTCATATTTAATGTGTAATATGAACTAGCACACAAAAAATCTTATTTCACCAAAAAATCCAAATGGTGCATTAAGAGAAGCTGAATGTCTGCCTTTCTATACCTTAAAGCTCAACCTAATCCCAACCACAGCTTGTGTTTTTGATACATTTTATCCATTTCATTTTAAGCTTATAATGAAATTTAGGAAGCTGATAAAGGCTGTGTTCACACTGGAGGCAAAACTGTGACCTTTACACTCATATCCAATGTCAATGTCAACAGTACAATTATAGTCTTATCTGTTCAGTTCAGATTTGGACCACTTCAGTTTGTTGTCCTAAATCAGACCCAGATCTGATGTTCAGTATGAACAATCACAATTTTTACGTAATGTGAATTGGAGATCCATAATAAATCTGTATTGAAAGGAGTCCTTCATACGCATGAATGCAGCTATGAAATCTATTTCTCAGTTCAGGATCCTAACCTGTTTACATTGGAATCCAATACTGGCCACATTTTTTTTAATAAATAATGTGAATAACCAAACAAAAATATCAAGTCTGAGTGACAAATCAAAATTGAACACTAAGGCTGGTAGTGTGAATGTAGCTACAGACACCTCGCTGTCAACGTCTACATGTGTTGTGTGTCCCTTTATAGATGGCTATGCTGCTGCATGTGATGTCGGCATGTTTAGGTATTAAGGATAGAAACACTGGTTGCAATATTGTGTCTGTCCATAACAGACAGACACACTGTGCTGTCATCCAACACCCCACCCTCCTCCTCTGATTCACAGAAACACAACATGTAGCTTCATTGGTTGGAATTGGACACTGGCATGGAGCATAAATTGTGAGTTTAAACATATTTCCCAGGGACACTTGGCTGCTTTCCACTGTTATCACCTACATACTCTATGTGTGCTTTAGTTTAATTACACAAGATTATTTTCACATTAATCAAATACTTTTTAGAGTTAGAATTTCTTGTGACCTTTAGCATGAAGCACTTTCACTAATGCAAAAACTGTTTTGAGTATGTTTGTGATATGGAATATGGAAATAAATAATCAATGAATACATGTGAATTTAATATATAAATATACATCTATCAGAGTGTTTTCATACCTTACTCACTGTCTCACCTAGATTTTTTTTTTTTCAGTTGACAGTTTCAAATGGACCAAACATGTAAGTATTAGATCAAACTCAAACATGGTTTTGGCTCATTAAACTTAAAATCATCACATCTATATACATTTTCTGCAACAAATACACACTGTTGGCCATGAAGTTGGGATAATTTTAATTTCACACATATTCCTCTTTTTATTCCTATTTATACAGTTCTGACCTCTGACCTGGTGCAATGATTAAATACTATATAGCCCCAGTTACATTTGATCGATTCTGGAAAAAAAAAACTACATTGTCACATTAATGTCATAAGAAGACATAAAAAGATTTTATTGCAACATGTATTTTTATTTGGAATTTTTAAAAATTAATTTATCTTAACTAATTCCTTGCTGCTACTGATAAATACCTAAATAAGTATAATGACTATAAAATCCAACTGTTTTCTATTGTATTAATTTTCTTTCTCTCCTACAAACAGAAAATTCCAATGTTAATAAGGTGTGACAAGACCCTTGTTTATGGTATTCAACTGGAATTAAATAATTAAGAAACACATTCTTTCTGCTCTGGTCTGCTGTAGATTCAGTTTGCTCAACATTTACAACTACAAGAGCATAGAAGCTTAAATCTTTTACAGTATATCTTTTGGTTTCTCATCCTTTTAAAAGGGGTTAGGGTTATGTTTTTGAAGGTTTCACTAGAAATCCTGAATTTTGCATGATGGTGACCTCATCTTGATGAAAGAAGAAACCAGGTGAGAAAAGGCAAAAAGACAGAAAGAATAGAAAAAGACTGAGGAAAAGGAATAAAAAGCTGAGGGCAGAGTATGGGCGTATGGGCCAGGCCTGAGGATTCACCTCCTGCTACGTTTGTCAAACAAATTAAACGCTGTCTAGGTTTTTCACCTGCATGTGTGCATACACACAATCACCCACACAAAGTGTCCAAGTGGCACGCATATGGCTCACCCAGTCCAAATAAGGAAATATGCATACATTACCATAACTAATGTACGAACCACTCCATTTAATATGCTAATTCACTGAAATATTACTGAGCGCCGTCTGTTGTAAATGAATAAATTTGAATTGCAATTAGAATAATCCTTTATAATTAATGAAAACTGTCAATTTTGGTTCAGAAGTAATTTGATTAACGGGTTGATGGGACACCAATTAAGTGGAGGATGAGGAGGAGGACAGAAGAGGAGGAAGAGAAGAGAGGAGAGGTAATCACGACAAGCTCCTCAGATAAGCTGTTCCTTTTCATCTGTAATACAAGATTAAGCTAAGTTGATGTAATGCTCCTTTAAAAACACATTTCTCTTACCTTTGCAGACATCACAGCAGCATCAGGACCATAGGGCAGAGGAGGCACAAAATAGAAAGAGAGAGAGAGGAGAGAGAGAGAGAGAGAGAGAGAGAGAGAGAGAGAGAGAGGGGACTGATTAGATAATACACAAATTCAGCTAAATCAACTATTTTATTTCTGTGTGTTGCTGATACGTCTCCTTTTTCTCATATCCAAGTCATTTTCTGTGCGTGTGTTTGCAGGCATCAGTGATTTTTAACAGTTGTATTTCTGCACAAAGGCCTGTAATGCTGTCACTGACTTTCTAATTCACAAGTACCTCCTACCACTAATTAACCACATCCATGTTGCTTTTATTAGCTAATTACAAGACTGGACACATGCCCGGCTAATTAAGACTATTAGGTTGGGTAAGTGTGTGTATGTGTGTGTGAGAGGGTGTAGATTAAGGTATTTGAGGAGTTAATGTTTTAATGACATCATGTAAAGAAGACCTGCATTGCAACACAGCACGTTCAAACCCAGGAAAAGCCCCCACTCTCCCAGTACCAAAACATCGCCTGCTCCTTCTATTCCCAAATCAATAGCCAAGGTCATTATGTGCAGCTGAATCATATGTTTCACTAAAGTTGCTGCGTGTTAATAATATTTCAACAGACTTGCAGGAAAAAGCTTCTAATTTAGCTCGTTTAGTCAACACTGTCATCCATCATGGTGAAAACACAAAAGACCCCCCTGACTCTCTGCTGTTTTCTTTTGCTTCTCTCCTTGCCGTCGCTTTCCCCCCCCTCATCTCATTTGCTCTCATCGCCTCCTTATTCTTTTCCGTCTTTTCTTTTCTCCTATATTCTGCCTCCTCCTGATTTAAGGTACTCCTCCGTCATTATCATTTTTCCAAATAATGCAATTTTGTCCTTTTAGGTTATTTTTTTTTTTATTTTATTCCTCTACTCTCATTAGAAGTGCACTGCAGCTTACATGTTTTCCTTCATCTGTGCTCTCTAATCCTCTCTTTATACATCTGAATATTTATGGCCTTGTTTTGTTTTGAATATTCAGGAACCAATTAACATCCTGTATATGAATAATTAATGCTTATTATTTTTTCTCTTTTAAATTTTTAATAATTAAAATCTATAAATCTGACAAACACAGCAGCGTATTTTTTATTTTTATTTTTGCTAACTTTTCAATTCAAGTCTATGAGGTATAGTGTGTGTGTGCGTGTCTGTGTGCGTCAGGCTGACAGACTATTTAACAACAGCTCAGGAACTCTCTCTTTCATCTGCCACCAGTCTATCCTGCTGCCATCGAACCGCAGCTTGTGTGTGCTCTCAAATGTATTTGTGTACATGTGTGTTGGCGCTCATGAATAAATGAACTTGTTAAAGAGAGATGAAGGGGAAGATGGAGACAGGTTCTGCTGTCCTGTTCACAACTACCTGATCTGGCACACCGCTTAGCAAGCTTGAACAGATGCATGCACACACACACACACACACACACACACACACACACACACACACACACACACACACTAAAAACATGTTCACACACATAAAATGAGTCAGTGGGCTGCACCGGCAACACAAATTAGCTTGACAATAATGCATTTAAAGAGGAGAAAGGAGAGGAGTGAGAGAAAAGAATGAAAGAGCTGGGGCTAATGTGAAAGAAAGTGGTAAAGAAGGAGGAAAGAGATACTACCTTGTCCCCCTTTAGTCTTATAAATACAGCTGCCTTCTAGACAGGCATCATTCCTTTTAATCAGTGTCGCCGCGGTGATCAAAGAAATACCACCTCCACAGAAAGAGACAGTGAGAGACACGGTACAACGGGAGACTCCTCACTGTGTTTGCATGTGTGTGTGTGCGTGTGTGTGTGTGCATGTGTGTGTGTGCGTGTGTGTGAGAGAGAAAGAGAGAGACAGTAACGGCAATGTTGTCTGGTACCTGCACAACAGCAAAGCCATCATGTCTACATGCTGTCACATAAGTGAGGTCTTGCAATACAGGCTTCCACCTCCTTTTCCAGGCTTCCTCTGTCTGTCTGTCTGTCTGTCTGTCTGTCTGTCTGTGTCTTACACATATGCATAAACACAACGTTGACAACTGTCAAACACTCACCTTCCAACTGGGGTGTAGGTAATTAACCAGACAAAACAACTCACAACACCTTATGGATCAAAAACAGAGAAGAAGAAGAACAAGGAACAAGGAAGACACACGACAAAAACACAAAAAAAGGAACAGAAGGGGAAAAAAAAGATGCTCGACTACAAAAGAAGTTAAAAACAAAACAAAACAAAACAAAAAAAAACCTCCACTCAAAAGGAATGCAGAAGATACAATGATGACAACTGAAACAAATGTTCTCTTCTCTTGTTAATTCAGTAACAAACCATCCATTAAATGCATTATTTCTCCATATTTATGAGCCATTTAAAAGCATTACACCAGTTCCAATAAGAAAGGAGACCATTTATTTATCCTCCATGTACCTAAATAACTTAACACCCCAGTAGATGTAATTGCATTGTCACTGGTCACATGACTTTTACTCAACTGTGGCAATACAATTTAAAGAAAAGCTTTGAACAGTCACATTCTCTTTGATTCAAAATGTGTTTTTATGTTTATGAACCAAAACTATGTCTTGATGTGAGTTGTTATAGTCACATCCATTATGCATTTTGTCCACATTTTTTTAGTTTACTCTGACCAGGTTGGATCAAATGGAGAGAACTTTGCCTTTAGAGACAAGAGTTTGCACTCTAACTTGTGGGTTTTTAGATTCAAGCAATAGCAGCATTTTGTTATTGCAGCTCTGTATACCACTAACCCCTGGTATCCTCCCAAAAATATAAATAGATTATGCTTACTTTTTTGTACATTTTATGATACACCTTCCAAGTAATGACTGGACTTCACTGGCAAATACTAGGTGATGTGCACCGTAAAAAAAAAAAAAAAATGCAGTGTCAATATTTCAGAGTTGAGCTATTACGTAACGGTAGAGTTAAAAGTCAGTGTAAAGTTCTGCACAGATACAGTCTTAAATTCAACTCTACAGAGTGATGATTAGTGCCAGTCTGCTGCATTGCATTGTGGATACTGGACATTTTTCCTGTTCCATTTTATGTGCAATGGTTAAAGAGGAGGTTTGTATTCATGTTTATATAGGTTATTATGTCTGTTTTTCAGTGTTATATGAAATGTTATCCTCCATGATTCCCACCTTGGAAACTCTGCTATTCCACATGGTTTCAACACTGACATAAGCTGTATACTGAAGAAGAAAATAACACTGCAGAGGAATAATAATTAAAATACTGTTTTAAAACTAAATCTGGATTATAAATAGCTCTATTTAGTGTAATCACATTAAAACAACATTAAAGGAGTCATTCCATCATTAGTTCATTCATATTTCTGTGTCCTCCATTGTTATTGAATGCATTGTGTTTTGGTTTTATTGAAAAAAAAAAATGTCCGGATAACTTTGTTTCTAGCTGTTTTTGGAGGGTAGAAAAATGACTTTAGGTCAAACAACAACGTTTACCAGTACTTCTGAGTACATGTCCATGACACAGTGATGAGGCGTCTCTGATTGATATTGAAAAAAAATATCTATATATCGGCCTGATATATCATCTGGCCAATATATTAGCCTACCTCTATTGGAAAGGCTTTCTATGTACTTTGTACTTCACATATTCATATTATGTTTTCCCAACATAACCACTAACTAGGATGGATTAACTCTAGGTTGTAGAAACCACTGTTGGTGACAGACATTACATTCGTATATATCTAACATGCACTGTAGTGTCCAGCACATGAAGTTGACAGGTTGGTGTCACATTTAACAAAGCAGTTGAAAGTTCAATTATAAAACAGAGGTTATTTTCAACTTAAGGGGTCCTTATGTTATAAAAGCACATGGCTGCACCTATGCTTAGATATAGACAGACAGACAGACAGACAGATAGATAGACAGACAGACAGACAGACAGACAGACAGACAGACAGACAGACAGACAGATAGACAGATAGACAGATAGACAGATAGATAGATAGATAGATAGATAGATAGATAGATAGATAGATAGATAGATAGATAGATAGATAGATAGATAGATAGATAGATAGATAGATAGATAGATAGATAGATAGATAGATACTTTATTAAATGTATTTATTATTTATTCATTTAAACTATATTAATCTCCCAAGGGAGAAATTTAGGTATCCGGCAGCAAAATGCACACCAATATATAACAAACAAACAGTGCATAGTAAAAATAAAGTCCCCATATCCTTTCTGTTTAATTAGTTTCAATTCATTCAGGCAGATTTGTTGAACTGCCTGATAGCAGAGGGGATGAACAACGTCTTTAAAGTGCTCTGTCCTGCAGCGCAGTAAGAGGAGTCTGTCACTGCTGCAGCTACTCTTCTGGGCTGCCACTGTGTCATGCAGTGGATGCTTGGGGTTTCTCAGGATGCCCTGCAATAGAGCCTGCTTCCATTTAGGATCTTTTTCTGTCCATTTATTGTTAACAAAGACCAGGATCTACACAACATAAATAGTTTTTCCTTAATACAAAGGGGCTGGTTCTTTCTTTCATTGTCTCTTTTGTTCTTTCTTGTATTTAAACAAAGAAAAACAATTAATAATTTAGAAACACATGACCCAATTTAATTAGTGCCTTCATTGAATTAACAGTTTCTCTCCCTTTGTTCTCTGTCAGGGGTGCATGTTATCATGATGACAAATATCTCCACGTGTGTGTGAGTACATGCATCTGACTTCTAAACTATTGCCAGTGTATCTTACTATTCTGCTATGACTCCCAGTGTAAAGGAATGGCAGTGTAAACCACTAATTAGCTCCCAGTCAGAAAACCCAAGACTACAGCAGTGTGTGCATACAGGTTTTTTTAATCCTTTTTCTGTTTAATCTCCCTGTTGTTTCCTATTTGTTCAGCTCATTATGTGATCAAAGCCATTTACGTGTTTATGGAGCAGCCCTTTCATGTTGCAATAAAACACACTGAAGCAACTCATAGAAAGTCATAAGGCGATGAAATATGAATGCCGAGTCTTGAAAAGAAAAGTGTGTGTGTGTGTTTTGTTTTCTCTGTTTGTGTGGCCTTCTGTATAAATGTGAATGTGAATAAAATCAACCTGATGAAACTCTGAGCTAACAGGGGGATGGGGATGGGGGGGGGGTCTTTGAGCCCTTTCTGTTCACACATTGAACATATGCACACATATGGAAATACATACAGAGGCAGTTACTGTTAAATTATTCAGCGTACACAAACACACACTGCAGGCAAGGTGAGGGTAAAAGCACAGCTAAGCTAACAGGCATGCTGAGTGGCCCACAGTGTCAACAACCAATCAGGTTCGAGCATGGTGGCCAGAAAGCGAGATGTGACCCCTGGTGACCCCAAACTCTAATGATTTATAAACATGACAGAGTAGTGTGTGTTTTTATATGTGCAAGTGTGTGTGTGTGTGTGTGGCGGAAACCCTGAAGCTATTTAAATGTGGAGATGAATTCTTATTTATTCACATAGAAAAGGAGTGAATGTGAAGACCCCAGGGGTGAGGTTCAAAACAATACAGAGAGAGAGAGAGAGAGAGAGAGAGAGAGAGAGGGAGGGAGGGAGGGAGACGAATATAGATACAGGAAAAGAAGGGAAAAACAAAGAAGGGAAAAGCAACATAACCAGATGGAAAAGAGAAGGAGAAAATGATGGAGAATGAAGAAACACGGAAGTTTAAAGATGTGAAACTGCACTTGTTTCACATAGAGAGAGGAGGTTAGAGGAGCGTAAAAGACCCTCTTTTACGATCTTGAGCAGGCACACTAACACACACACACACACACTAACAAACACACACTCCTTCCCCCTGCCCCCAGCTCTGTTTGTGTGTGTGTGTGTGTGTGTGTGTGTGTGTGTGTGTGTGTGTGTGTGTGTGTGTCCTCATGCAATATTAAATAGGCAGTATGTGTGGGTATAAAGAGTGGTGGGGCCGGGATGCAGTGAATTATATATCACTATTGATTTGCACACAGAGACACACAGCACACACACATACACAAACACACACACTTTATTAGATTAAAGCTCACAACTAAGAAACAGACAATCAGTACAGGCAGTGGCTAATGGTAGATATACAGAGAGATGGAATCAGTCACACACAAAAACACACGGCAACATACACACTAAGTAAATCCAAGCATGGACAGTAAATGTTCTGCCTTTTACTTCATATACAACAGGAGGATCAGCAGCCAGATGTGTGTTTGTGTTTGTGTGTGTGTGTGTGTGTGTGTGTGTGTGTGAACTCCAGCTGTTTTAACAGGAGAGAGAATGATCCTCTCTGATCCAGAACAGACACAAAAATGAGTAGATATTTTCTTGTCCAGCTTCTTAAAGTTTTATTTATCACCAACAAATACAACATTGGCCCCAACTGAAGTCACATTACCTACGTGAGCCAAACTGACAATATTTTTACATCTAATTTCAGGCTAAAATGTAGAAGAGGGTGCAAAATACATGAGCTGTTTGCTCATTCATACTCCATGACCTACAAAGAAATATGCAGCATATTTGCAGAATTTTCATGTGTAATCAATATTTGTTTTCTAGTCTGTTAAACAAGTTATCACCAGAAGCATGGTGATGTGTCTGTTGTATTTCTAGATGAAATTAGATAAAAAGTCGGAGAAGGATAGCTGCAATAAGTCAGGAATTAATTTTTTTAACAGTGAAGATAGAATATGAACAGGTCTGAAGGGTACAGCTTGTTGAAAAAAAATGGACCATAAAGGTTTTTGCTCTAAATAAACACAATTCTCTGCCTAAATGTATATCAGTTGTGGTTATTTTATATGACAAATTCTGCTTTTCTTTATTTGTCATGTAATGTAATGCAGGTATCGCTTTGATGGTCATGATTTAATCAGTATATATATATATATATATATATATATATATATATATATATATATATATATATATATACATATATATATATATATATATATATATATATATATATATATATATACATATATATATATATATATATATGTATGCAGGGCCTTTAAAGCTCAGCTAGGAAGTATTGTCGTCATCTGAACCCGCTTTATCCTCACTAGGGTCACAGAGGTCACTGGGGGCCTAATGCAGCTACAATGGGTGAAGGCGGGGTACACCCTGTATGAGTCACCAGTTCATCTCAGGGCTGAACATATATAGACAAACAATCACTCTCACATTCACACAAAGCTCTTCTGGGGTAACATCAAAAGTAGGTAACTGGGTAATGACGTATTACTGTGGTTAAAGTTGTTAAATGATATGCCGGAGGTTTTTGGTGGAAACTAACAATTACTTTCGAGTGAATCAATCAGAATTGAAATCTGGGGGAGAAGTGATTTTAGTGCCAGACTGGAAAAATATACAAAGTTATAAAAATTTTTTTTTACAATATTACATTTCGAAAAACAAAGTGATAAGTTTTATGCCTAGTCAACTTTATACAGTTACAGAAAAAAAATATGACCTTGTTTGTTTTGTTTTTTTTTCAGTGTTTTGTTCATTTTAATGCCTGGTATAACGAAAGGTACATTTGCTTGGACAAATATAATAATAACAACAAAAATTACTCATTGAAGTTTCATTTCAGAGCTGATATCTTTCTTTTTCCCCTGGTTTTCTTGATTATAACCAAAATCACTTCAGTTCTTACATCATTATCTAGGGCATTGTACTGACAAAAACAGTGCTTTTATTCATTCCATGTTTCCTTTCCTATCTTTTAGTCACATGATACACACAGGCGTTAACACTTGATTGCATAACCATTGTTTCTGTTGACTTTTGATGGTCTAATAATTTTTTACACAACTGTATGATCCAGTCGTTTATACTTCATGTTCCTCCCTCCACCTTTCCTCCTTTCTCCTATCCTACTCCTCCTCTCTCTACCTCTTCATTCTTCTCCCATTATCTAGCATTTTAATGCATCTATAGTCATGCTAATGGTCCTCAGAATCCAAAATAATTTCTTCTTTGTCCCACTCTGCCACTCAGCACTGATAGAGGAGTGGTATCTCTTTCTCCTTCTGTGTGATTTTGACAGGGTCCTGTCACTCTTTTTTTTCTTCTTCGTCTTCTTTTTGCCTATCGTCTTTTTTCTGTGGCAGATAAAAGGAGTGAAGGAGTGCTGACAGGGCATGGAGAGGAGAGGAGTGGAGAGGAGAGGAGAAGAGAAGAGAAGAGAGGAGAGGAGAGGAGAGGAGAGGAGAGGAGAGGAGAGGAGAGGAGAGGAGAGGAGAGGAGAGGAGAGGAGAGGAGAGGAGAGGAGAGGAGAGGAGAGGAGAGGAGAGGAGAGGAGAGGAGAGGAGAGGAGAGGAGAGGAGAGGAGAGGAGAGGAGAGGATGTGTTTTACATTATCAGCAGCTCCAACCTTTCTATTCATGCTGGGTGACCTTTCCATCAGTAGGTAATAGAGAGGAGAATGTCTTTTACTATAAAGGCTGGATGTTAAGTCATGCTCGTCTCTGCCCCAAAGAGAGAAGAGAACACCTGATGGTCACCCCAACACAGCTCAGGGTGAGAGGGGAGGAGGCTAGGGAGATGAATGGAAGCCCAGTGTGTCAGGGTGGATGGGGTGAGGGGCATATGGTGTAGTGATATTAGCAAAGGATGGGGGTGGCCATAGTGCTGCTAATGTATGTGTGTGTGTGATGGGATGGGATGGATGGGATGGGAGAGGAGAGGAGGGGAGGGGAGGGGAACAATATTGGTCTGCCAGTGTGGGTCATTGTAGAGAAAACATAAAACATAATCATCCATTAAAATGCAGCTTCACACCCTCCATCACGTCGGCGATGGAGCTGCTACCATAAACGTTATGTGTGTGTGTGTGTGTGTGTGTGTGTGTGTGTATTCACACGTGCATCGCTCTGCTATGATAGATAGAGGTCTAAAAAAGCCAAGAGAACAACTGAAGACAAGGTTTCTCAGCCTTGGTGGGAGGTCAGTGAATTTGTATTCATGTATGTGTGAGTGGTTTATGTTGTAAATCAAACTTATATTTGACCATCAAACAATGGTGTGTGACAGTAAAAAAAAAAATTCATGACATAGTAAATAATACAGTGTGATTTGTTGGAGGCTTAGGCAGTAAGTCAGTCAAATACTAACATTGTGAAACTGATAACATGTCATATATAGATATGCAGTATATCATAAAATTCAACAAATTGCTGTCTTTCATGGAAGCATAAATTGGATTCAACAGCAAATACGTTAGAAGCTTAAGTTAAATTATTTGGTTTTATTTTTAATAGTGAAGAGACAGGTTTGAGTCTTCTCCACGGACTGTTCTAATACTTTCTAAAGCTATGATGTGTAACTTTTCTGTATTAAAATGTCCAGAAACATCTATATTATGAGTTTTATTGTCTTATATACTGACCTTAAAATGAGACGTTACCTACGGTTGTGTTACAATTTGGTGAACTCAAGCATTTAGTTAAACTAACAGCCCATTTCATCATATTCCCTTTACAAACATTAACATTTAGAACTATTGTAGCCCAATAAAATGATTATGAATCCCACGTTGTCATATTAGGACTTGGGATATGCTTCAGCAAGCCCAGAATCCCCTTGAGATCTCAGCGGCACAAAAAATGGATGAATGAATGAATGAATGAATGAATGAATGAATGATGATTTAGCAAAATATCACTCCTTTAAGAGTGATATTTTGCTTTTAAATTAAATTATGCTTTTTAAAACACTTCCCATAAACATCCCAAACACATGTATATACTATACTTGAGTCTGAATTCTTCATTAATTCAAGTCGACAGATCCATTCTCAATCTGTATGTGTATAGGTTTGTAGAAGGGTGTTTATGAATAAATACAAGGTATGTGTTAGGGTTAGGGGTTAGGGTATGTGATTAGACACTAACAGTCTGAGGGCTGGAAATGTGGGGTAGGACTTGCAGTGACTTCTTCTTGCACCCTTTAAGATACAACAGTTGTTCCTTTTTCTTTTATTCACATGTTTATTTTCCCCCCTTATGTTTTGTATTATGTTTGTATCTGAAATAAACTAAACTAACACTATGTCAGTGTCATAACATCAGAAGTGTGACCCCTTAAATGTAAATGAGCCACTTCATACCCCACCCCCTTGAGGTTGTTGAGTGTGCTGCTCTGTCCCGTTCAAGTGACAACTGAACATTTTAGGGAATTGGCTCTAAGGCTACATTTATACGGGGACGATGAAACCAGAAGACGCAAAAGTCTTCAGTTTTTCATCCATGTTTAGGCGAGCATATTCAGGAGGAAATCCTTGTTTATACGAAGACACAACAGTAGATTAAATACGACTGTACGACTCCTGTACATTTATTAGAGCTGCTAGTGCTAATGCTAATGCTAATACTAATACTAATGCTAGTGCTAGTGCTAGTGCAGCTGAAAGATCTGTGGGGTCCAGGTTGTCCGACATGTTAGTTGTTTTACCTGCTCAGTGAATGAATGTAACATGAAAGTGTATGTGATGTGAACATATGTGACGTAAAGACGCCTGCAACGTTAACATATGAGTTTCTTGCCATTTAGACGAAGATGTGACCCAGCACGTCTTCAATACACCCCATTTTGGAAGGAGTCTTCAGATTTGTGCATATTCACACCCTGACGGTGTTGGCTTCGTGTAAATGAAAGGCACTTCTGATAAAATATGCTGTCGTCTTTAGCCGCAATCGTCCTTGTGTAAATGGCCCCTAAGTTCGGACAGATATTCAGTATAGACTACAACTGCTGCTGCTCACAAACAATTAAGTCATACTTGGAGAAATGTTCATTGGAAGTGTTGACCATATATGTCATGATGTAACTAGTTAGAGACATAACAAATCAGGAAAGAATTAAAACATGTTGTGAAAATCTATCTTTGCAGCACCTGGGGTGTTTAAATTAAAACGTTATGAACTGCTATGGTCCAAATACACAAATAAATGAAGCAAAGACCAATAAATGTGGGTTTAACCAAAATATGACCCCTTTACACTAATCCTTCAAATACACAAAACTGATATTCATATATAATTTTTAAATCATTGCTGAAAACAAAAAATCATAAGACTACATTTCTAAATGGGCCAATGCAGTCATCAATGCATTTAACAACATTTAATGTAACAGATCTTTACATTCATTCTACTTAAAATGACACTTCTTCACTATCCGCACTTTAATAATGTCCCTAGAATGTTTGCAGAAATGCTCGTCGGTGTTTGCTGGCGTTTGCTCTGGTAATTGTATGATGAGTTACATTCTAAAGTTAAACCAAATTAAACTGGGTTGACGCTCCTCTTTGTGTCTGGAGATGATTGCCTGTGAGTTACGATATATTCTTCTGTACACCAAGAATCTAAACAACTGCTCTCAGTTTGGCACAACAAGCTTTAGATGCCAATCAGCGAAGCCAACTCTGTATTTCAAACTCACAGGCTTAATGGTGTCACAGAGAAGACACGTATACACACACACACACACACACAGTTGCAACTCTTGCAGTGACACCAACATACACTGTAAATCTCCACAGATTGAGGGTAAGCGGGCTTCAGATGGCTCTGTGTATAACTAGCTCCAGCCCGACAGATCAGAATGGCTGGCAGTGAGCTTATATGTTTGTCATCTAAAAACTATTCACCCTCCACTTAGCCAAGAACACAACACAAACAATAGACAGGCCATTAACAATGTACTATTATCCAGAGTATGATGCCAGGGGATGATGGGAGGAGGGGTGTGTGAGGAGAAAGACAGAGAGAGCAAGAAAAAGAGCAACAGAGTGAGCGGCAAAAAGGAAAGAATAAAGGCTCAGAGATGAGAGAGATTGGATTGTAGAGAGACCAAACTGTTATTTAAACCAGGCGGCCACAAAAACATCACAATAAATAACTCGACTGTTTAGTCTCCACCTCAGACGCTGGGGAAGCGACAGAGTGCAACACACACCGGAGGGGAAGGGAGGGAGGGAGGTGAGAGGGGCAGAATTAAAAGGACCGGGGAAGGATGAAGTGGTGGAAGGAGGGATTAAAAACAACACAGATAAAACACATTAGGATCATTCAGACTCAAAGAAGTATCCAGAAGTGTCTCTTTGTGTGCGTCTGTGCACTTGACTAATGAAAGGAACCGCTTTACAGTCAAATACTAGGACGCAGGCTTGTTTGCACACAAAAACACTGAGAATACAAGACACGTGACAGGCAGAATGACACTCTGTTGTTTAGCATCACTGTGTTCCGCTCACACTTGCACCTTTTTTTCCCTGCAACACGCACAGAAACCTTCATTCTCAGCAAAAAGAATGGCACAGCGAGGGCACCTTTGACTGTGCAGAGCACTGCCTCGCCAGCCAAGGCCGTTGATGAGAGGAAAATAGTGCTAATGCAGCAAGGAAGCTGTTCTTTCCCAATTAAGCCAATAAAACACATGCTCCCCTCCTTCCTGTAACTGCCTAATAAGCCATAAACACAGCTGAACATTTATAATTCTGGCTAGTCCATAAAAAAAGCACTTCCCATGTGTGCAGGGTGAGGGGTGAGGTGTGCAAAGAGGGTGAAAGCGCTGGCGAGCGCAGCGGCAGCCCCAGCGAGCCACGGAGAGAAATCGCTTTTTCTACTAAAAGAAATATTTAGTACCTCACTGAATTAATGTGAGAGAGCAGGAGGTGGTGGGTTAGAGAAAGATGGAGGGAGGAGGAAGAAGAAGAGAAAGAGGAGGTGGAAGAAGAGGAGGGCTCAGAGCTGTCGTACTAGACCAAAGAAAATGCTTCAACAGTATCTGCCTTCCCTCCTCCTCCACCTCCTCCTACTTCGCCCTTCTGTGTTCAGGAGAAGGATGCTAAACTCCCTGCAGAGATAAGATGCACACCTCTGCACGCACATACACACATACACTTACAGGCATACATGCATATATATATATATATATATATATATATATATATATATATATATATATATATATATATATATATATATATATATATATATATATATATATATACACATGCATGTACACAATTATAGAAGAATAAGATAATAGGATGGAGGAGCAGTAAGAAAAGGAAGGTGAGGCAGAAAGGTGACTAAAAGGGAAAAAAATAGGGGGTCAGTGAAAAAGTGGAGAAACCCTGAGAGGTGCAGCAGTTTTTCGTGTGAGTTCAGCAGCTTCCTGGATCATGTTTGTGGCCCCCTCACAGGGTCGGCTCAGCCTTTTTCCTCTTGGGGGAGAGGAGTCGTAAACACAGCGTGGGTTCGCAGTAAAACAGTTCCTAAAAAACACATTTGCAGTTTACTGACTAAATGCAGGAGCCCCAGCCTGAAGGTGAGAGGGGAAACTTGGAGAAATGGGGAGAAAAGACGTAGTGGAGGAGAGCAGCAGATCGGACAGACTGGTAGATTCAGAATATTAATGACCCACTGGAAGAAAATACACAGGAGAGGTGAAGAGGATGTTATGACCTGTAGGTTTGTTTCCTCAAACAGCAAACACAATAGTGTATTCATTCTGGATCATTTCAGATCCTATGTAAAGTTTTACAAATGACTCATGTTTTACAATGGTCTTCACAGTCCACCTGTGATGGGTATCTTTGTAATATAATCTTTTCACTCACATCACATCTATTCAGTGCTCTTTTCTTAACAATATTCAAATGTCTCAATTCAAATGTCTTAATTTTGTATATTCCTGATAACAACCTGTAGACTCATCTCCATCTAGAAGACGTAAGGCCAAATGTTCTGTTATTTTTTGGGGCATTTTTCAGAGAATGTGGATAAAACTAAAACTTTTACTCATGGTTAGTGGTTTGGTGAAGCCATTTATTATCAAACAAATGTGTTTTCAAATCATACTGACAACAGAATCTATACAAATGATCCTGATCAGAAGTTTACATGTCCTAGTTCTTAATCCTCCTTTTTAACATCAATAACAGATGTAGGTTTTTTTGTAGTAGTTGTGGATCAGACCCTTTTTTTTCTCAGATGATAAAGCTGCCCATTCTTCTTGGTTAAAAAAAAAAAAAAAAAACTTCAGTTCCTTTCAGAGTTTTTTTTTTTTTTGCATGAACCGCATATTTGACACCTCCCCAAAGTGGCTCAATGATATTGAGGTTGGAAGACTGAGATGGACACTCCGTTACCTTCACTGTTTTTCTGCTGCAGCCAAAGACATGGTTGATTTGGGTCATTGTCAAGTTGGAACCTCCAACACCGCCCCATTAAGTCAGGATATGTACACTTATGAGCACAATTGTATCTTTGATTCCTTTACAGTAGCAGAACCAGTTACTGTTATCTTAAAAATGAAGTCACAACTCAGCCTGCCACACAAACTCCATGTAAACATGCACAAATACGATATACTGAACCCTTTAACGCACATTTTTTCATCCTTTAGTTTATAATTGTTCAATGGAGGATTGTTATCGACTTAATCACTTGAACTCATTCAGTATTTTTTCAATCTATTTTCCCTTTTTTAGAGTTTGTCCTGTCTCTGTTTGCAGCCACAGATTTAGTTTCACTCGCATCATCATTAAAATTTCATTTGAACTCTGAGAGATTACAACCTTTTGTGTTTAGCATCCAGTCTTTCAGTTAAGTGCATGAGGAATATGTCTATTAGCAGAAGAAAGAGGCTCTCTGGTGTGGGTAAACTGAACACGTTAAATATGCAAGTAAACATTAGTCTATACTGTACTCACACACACACACACACACACACACACACACACCAATGGTGGAATGCAGCTCTGTGTGTGTGTGTGTTTGTCTTTCCTGCTATTGTCAGACAGAGATTGATACCGCCTCTCTTTAGTGACAGACGATTGTCGAAGCTTCCTGAACTAATTATAAAAAGCAACAACAGTAACACACATGCCCCGCCTGTCTGCATGTCTGTCGGTCTGACTGTACGTCTGCGTGTTAGCGCTGTACTTCTGTTGCACTCATTGTCTGTCTAGATTGTGAAAATGACATGCCTTTGGGTTGAATTCCTCGACTTACATTTTTTCTTTTTTACATCTGGCATGCAATTAGACAATCTGCACTTTTTCTAAAGTTAATCTGGGGCAAAACATAAACACGTCTGGACTTTTATTCTTAAATCAGAAAGTTCAGACGAATGTTGGAGAAGGGTAATTGTCTTGAAATGGATATCACCACACACCCTGTCTCTGTACATTGTCCTAGAGATGTCCTGTATTTCCTTAAAATGGAAAAAATGTAGAATGACACTTCATGCCTCTGCTGATAAATTCACCCAAATCTGACAAAAAAAACAAACAAAAAAAAGTTTCTGTTCATTTTCCCATCTGGTCCTCATCTCTTTGCTGTGCGGTAATTTACCTTTTGTAACACATAATGCATCACTATTATAAATGTGAACCTTTTAAGCTGTTTTTCACGTTAATGGAGAAGGTTGGTCTCGGGTTAGTTTGTAAAAAAATGGACATTGCGCAACAATTCATTTTCAATTGTTTTGTCACATACGACACAATGTTTGTATTGCTCAATTTCTGCAAAACTCCAGTTAAAAAGTTTGAAAAGAATTAGAGAGAGACCCTAATTCCACACCAAAAAGAGATGTAATACAATACGAAGATAAGACAACTACATCATTCCTTTACTGGTTATATGAACTACTTCAGGCATAGAGGTGACATGATAGAAGTATGTAAAGTTGAACAGAGTATGCAATAACACACCTGAGTCTGTCATCCACTTTTGGAATAATAGTATGATTAGAGATGGCCAGGTGCATACAGATTAGACACCTGCTTTAGGCCCCCAAAGGTTCCCATGAGCACTTGAATTTTCCCATAAGAGAGCCTGAAGTTTATATTTCTTTTTGATGTATTATTTCAATGGCAACCATCTAAAAATACAACGTTATGTTAATGGGTTGCCACACTTATACTACTGGTTTAATCAATTCCCTCTTCCAGAAGTGGGGGCCGCTGGGTCACCCATACTGTGATGCATATTACTGCACAATTACAGTTTTCTGCTGGGCATACGGAAATATTCAGTGTTGACAGCACTAAGGTGACGAGGCCCAAATAAGAACTTCTGCTCAGAACCACAACACCTGGTTTGGTTCTCATATGATTTGCAAAAGAACTTCTCAAAATTATTCACACCCTTTTTTCCTATAAGAGAAAAACTTTCTTTACAATTCATGGCAGTAGTTGTAAGAATATATACGTTTGGGCTCATTCAGTTAACTGTGTAATACTGTGTAATATTTGTACACAGTGTTGTGAGGGAGTATAGTGTGGTGGATTTATACTCTGTAACAAAAAAATTCAAAGGATTGTAACAGTGTGCAGACGGAGAAAGGCAGAGGGGGGGGGTGGCAAAAGGCCAGACAGTGTAAAGGTACTAACATCAGTCTGAGTTTGCCTCCTATTGTCTGAGTGTCATGGAAGTCACGGAAATGTCATGTTGCATTTGCACCTATGGTGTATACACAGACATCAACTCTTACATTATAAATCATCTGTGCACCAGCAGCCCTTCGCAGCTTTGTGTGTGTAAGACGAAGTGGTATTCATGGAATGGTTGTGTTCTGCACAGGAAGTGGCAGCAATCCACTTCCTGTTCGGATGGAAATCTCATCTGTGGGGCAAGCTGCCCAGGGTGTTACCGCACACAAACACACACGGCGCAGACCACCACCCAGTCTATTTCAGTCTGTCATGTATTGTCACCTGAGCCTACAGTAAATACAAACACTTTGTTCTCAGCACAGTTCTGCGTAGGGGGCTTTTTCTTTGTGTGTGTGATCTGTCCATAAATCACAACACCAGTCCTACTTATACATGCTATAAATGCTCTGTGACATCAGGTCAAAGGCATCTGCAACCACACACTCACATACGGGATACATGTGAGGCGTAATAACCAATGACATGATCTCTAACACTAACACATGTACCATTTGTACATTAAAATATCCAAAAACAATCAGACCTGTGCTACTATACTACTGGACCAATTTCCATGAAATTTTAAGGAAAGGTATGAGGTGGTCCAGAATAGATCCAATTAGATTTTTGTGAATGTAGGTCAAGGTTCAATGTTACCTTGTTGTGCCTGGTACGTAATACTTCTGGATTGAAATCAGACAGAAGCAGAATACTTTATTCATCTCAAAGGAAACCACTGAAAAATTTATTCCATGACTATGAAAGGAATAAAAGCTCTGTCAACCAGACAGTCAGGGCAGACTCTTAAAACACTGTGATAACTAAAAGTACAAAACACAAAGTAAATAAGAATATAAGTTTAAAAGTATCTGAAAAAGCAGGAGTGACTTAAAATGGAAGCATGTTAGTTAATGCATGCACACCAAAAGTATATCATGAGCAAATGTGTTTTGTATCAGACATTACTCAATATGATTTTAAAATCTTCCATCATTTTCCAAGATCTCGTCTCATCATCTGAAACTGCTTTATCCTCACTAGGGTCACGGGGGTCACTGGGGGCCTAATCCAGCTACAATGGGTGAAGGCGGGGTACACCCTGTATGAGTCTCCAGTTCATCTCAGGGCTGAACATATATAGACAAACAATCACTCTAACATTCACACCTATGGTGGGTGATTAACCGGAGGAAACCGGAGTACCCAGAGAAAACTCACACAGACACAAGGAGAACATGCAAACTCCACACAGAAAGGTCTGGTGTGGGAATTGAATCAGGGTCCTACTTGCTGTGAGGCAGGAGTGCTAACGACTGCACCACCGTGATGCCCCATTTTCCAAGGGAGAACAGAAATTATTAAAGGATATATGCGTGTGCGTGCGTGTGTGTTTGTATATTGATGTAAATGTCCTTGTGGCACTTCTCATGGCTTGTATACATCTACAACATGATAATGATAATGTATTTTATTAGCACAGTCAACAGATTTAAACCCATAATCCACATGGATAACATGCACAAAGATACGAATTAGCATCAAGTAAAACAAACAAATAAAACATTTAATTGTCTGTCTTACCCTTTTTGTCTGGCTACAGGTTCACTGCAACAAACAGACGGATTTCATTGGTAAATAAAGCCACAACACTCAAGCGGCATCTCCAGAGATTTAACCTTAACCCTGAAGTGTGTTGCATAACAGCAGCAAACTAGACAGATAAAACACAGGCTGTTAGCACCCCCACCCCCTTTCCCCAGTGTTTGACTAGACAGCAGTATCTAAACACAGGGACTCCTCACTACACTGACTTTACAAGGACTAATTACCGGCTGGCACTGAGTGCAGACAGATGGTAAAGAGAGAGAGAGAGGTGGAGAGGGAGCTCACACCGACGGAACAACTGCATATATGCACTGTCATTTCAAACTGTTTGTATTGGTGTAAAAAAATGTCATTTGCATCAATAATTGCTGTCCACGCTACAGCGGACCAAAGAATTGCAGAAAAGTGGCAAAACTTTCTGGCTGTTTTTTTCACAACAACACTTTGATATAACTAAAAGCATCGGATGTCCGTTATAGGTTGACACTAATGATTTGAACATTTGTTTTTATTGTCCTCAGATTTACTGGATTACTATTAATCATGCCTTCAATCGCAACTGTTTTATGATATCAAACTGCTGATATTTGATATTTAGGTTTGATGGTGAAGTTAGTAGGTCATTTAGCAGCAAAGTTGTTGGTGACCAAACCAGAGCTAAAAGAAAAAGAATTGTCATAGTTTACGCTAACAACAGGCCAGAAATTTGTGAATACATTTTGCTTTTTTGTATTCTTCAAAATTGTTTCTGTTTGGTGGGTACCGTTCTTGCTAAGAAGGAGGGTCTAAAGACAGGGGATGTCTGGGATGTTAATTCATTTACTTCATTGACTATGTATTTGACTGTTGTTTGTTTATATCCAACTAATTCTGTAAAGCCTTGTTAGGCAAACCTTGTTGTGATATAGGGATCTGCAAATAAAACTGAACAAATAAAAATGTTGGCTAGGACTTAGTACTAAATAATCATAATAATAATGGATTAGATTTACATTATTGACTCATTCATTCACTCTCACTCTAGTGGGGGTAAACTACATCTGTAGCTGCAACAGCCCCTCAGACCACCACCGAACATTCATACGTATGCATACACCAGTGTGAGACAGAGAGGGTGGAGTGTCCTGCCCAAGGACACAACAGCACATGACCAGGACAGAGTTTCATCTGTTTCTCTTTTTGTTGTTTGTTGTGCTTTGTCTTTGTGTTTGGCTGTTAGGGCGTCTTGCCAGGTCATCATCGTAAATGAGAAGCTGTTGTCACCTGATCTTACCTGGTAAAATAAAGGTGAAATAAAAAAAATAAACAAACAAATAAATAAAGGATTTGAACCGCCAAACCTTCAGTTATTGGACAATTGGCTAGACCTCCTGAGCTATGGCCTATAACAGTGACATTACAAATTACAGCCAATCAAAATTTAAAAATGAATAAAAGCCCTTTCTAAAGTGTTTTATTCATTCATTTATTCAGGCGCTGTAACACGCTGAACTCTCTCTTTCTAAATATAAACTGAGAGACTGTGGCAACAAAAACATTATTTTCAGGCAGTCATGCGCTAATCCAGGGGGTTGGGGGGTTCCAGGGGATAGCAGATCTCAGGGACCAGGATTGGTGACCCCTGCTCTAATGAAAACAAAAATGTAGTTCTTAGATCCAGTTTGTCCAAAGAAAGTCCACTAAGCCTTGCATTTTAAGTTAAGCGTATCTGAGGCATACTGATAGATAAAGGGGATATACAGTTGTTGCCAATAAAAGAAAATGCATTTCAAGTGTTGAAAATAGGACACAACCTCCTGTTGGTACGTCAGAGAATGAGCTTGTATAAATATTAAATCATCTGCAAAAACAAGTTTCAGTTAAATATTTAATTTCCCGCAATATCTAGGCATCAAATAAGACAAACTAGTCAGATATCTGCAGGGGAAGAAAAATGAATGAGTTGTTCTTCATATTGGTGTTTGTTGACTACAGGTGCTAGTATGTAGGCCTCCAGTGTTTCTCAGTTTTAAGCTGCTGTAGGCTGCAACTCACATGGCAGCTCTCAGACCCAAAGCTCAAAGCAAAAAAGTTGCCAGAAAAAGGGCAATAAGACTTTTCTTAGACACACACCTGACCTAAAAGATGAGAAATAAAACATAAAGCTTTGTTCTATTAATAGTGTGTGGTGGTCTCCTTCAGTCTAACCTCTGCTGGAGTCATCTTTCTCTCTTTGCCATCCTCTCCACCTCTGCCCCATCTCACTCCTCCTCTCCTCCCCCTCAACTCTTTATTCAAGCCGTCTTTTTCAATCCTCTCCTGCTTTTCCACCCTGTCTCACCCCGCCCCGCTAGTTATTCCTCCCCTCCATCCCCCATCGCTCTCCCCTCGCGCCGATCTCGTTAGCCGGGTATAAATCTCCAGAACTAACCCAGTAATTTAACCAATTAGCATCTCAGATATGCGGGTGGCACCTAAATTACGACAGTGCAGAATAGTGATGCATGTAGCCCCGGCTGGTGAATTTACAACCTCTCGTTACATATTCAACCGGCATAAATCAAGCGCTCCCCACTGACATGCGGCCTTATGGGTAGGCACGGGCCGAGGTGCAGGGAACAGTCTCAGAGACCTGAGTTAGTTAATCATGTGGAAATGAGCTGCATAACCTAGATTCACCCACAAACTGGAAACACACACAAACACAGGTAGATGCAGTCACATGGAAACAGTCACACACACATAAAGTACATGTTGAATCATGTTCTGATGTGCACAAATATACCAAATACAACATGTATGAACAAACAAATGAATTAAAAAATACAAGAATCTAACCACATGTGTTTTGTTTTAGGTCCCTCCCTCCCCCACCTTTCCTTCTTCCTCCTCTAAACACACACAATCACACACTCTCCTGGTTAAATGAGTGTTTCCGTGTGTTGATAGGAAAGACAAAGAGCACAAGCAGCAGAGTATGTGTGTGTTTATATGTGAGTGTGTGAAGGCTTGTGTGACGCTGGCGTTAGTGCAGGCTGGCAGGCAGGCAGGCAGACAGCGCGTGGTTTGTGTAGCAGCAGAGGGGTGTCTGGTCGTCACAGCGGCGGCGGCGACAGCGAGTGAGTGATAACTGTAGTAAAAGTGTAGTAAACAGTGTGAGTGATGGCGGCTGTCGGCGGGGCCAATTGAGCGTATGACATCAGCCGTGACACATCAGTAGAGAAGCACAACGGTAATGACAGCATCGCCACGCAGCGCACTCAGGCTATCTGTTACTGCTTAACAGCCGCCACACACACACACACACACACACACACACACACACACACACACACACACACACACATACAAGCACACACACACACAAAATGAAAGTACAGAAAAAGTGAATTTAATCTGCACTAAGAACTGACAATTGTTTCCAAATCCCTCATAAGTCATAATGGTACTTATGTCTTTTCTAGTTATTGTTACTCAAGTGATGTATGTGTGTGTGTGTGTGTGTGTGTGTGTGTTTGGAGTGGAGGAAGGTTAGTGGTAATTCGAAGCAAGGGAATCTTGGGTAGGTGGGTTTGGGTGTAGTTAGAAAGGTGAAAGGTCACCAGCTCGGGTCCCTGGAGGCAGACAACAAACCCTGCTGTTCCCAAAGGACGAGACTGAGCATCATTATAAAACACACACACACACACACACACACACACACACACACACACATATAGTCTATATACCACAAATCATTATAACATGTAGCCTTATAATGAGGTGGTCACCTTCTAAACCTTCTAAAAACTAATCCCCTGATGTATCTCTCTTACTCTCACCTACCATCTCCCATGAGAGTCTCTGACTGAGAAGGACTCATAATTAGACACAGGAACACAGACATGGGAGACACACACTCACCAACACACCTAGGTGCAAAATATGGCCCACAATTATAAAATAATTCATGCAAAAGCTCAATCTTAACTGGTGTACGTCTGTACCGGAAAAAGACCCAGAGAAAAACTGAACAAGGGGTAAAAAAAAAAAAAAGAAACTAGCAGATAACCAAAATAAATCAGCCCAAACGTCAAGGGTCTCCTTCAAAAGACAAACAATAAATCTGTTATGCCTCAAGTGGTAAAAGTGATCATTACACACTGTTGTTATACTTTATTCAGTAAAACTTTCTGTTCTACTATCATTAAAGCCTCGGTTATCTTAACTTTAATCCAATACATGTAAGTTTATTTTCATATGAGGCTTCTGAGGTGAACAGACTTTTCACTGTGGTGAACACTAACTATGTTAAACTATATTCTTAACATTTCGGCACAGTCTTTGCCCAGAAACAGTGTCCTGGTTAGTCTGGAGGAGCCACATTATAAATGGTTTTTAAAGGGACAATTTGTCTTCTATGAAAGTGGTTACAGCATCAATTATGTCCAGTAGATTATCTGTAATAACATGGCTTCTGTCCTCTTTTACTCGAGATGGGTCACACTTGCTATTTTATTTTGAAAAACGAATGAACGAATGATATACGGATTATTGATAATGAGCTGATCATTTGAATCACGTGTGTTGGAGCAGGGTGACACCTACATCATGCAGGACAGTGTGGCTCGAGGTCCGTTGAAGTTGAAGACCTCTGATGTACAGGGTGTCCCATTAGTCTCCATACATAGGAAAAATAAATGTTTCTTGACTTAAAGAACTTTTATTTATGTAATATGCTCTATATGACAGCCATTTAAATCCATTGATCTCTATTCAAATGCATTCTTTGGGTTATCTGAAATATACATGTAGAACCATATATGTATGGAATGTATTATGTCTCCTATGAATGGAGACTTATGGAACACCCTGTAAAAACATCACAGGAGACACATTTTCTTCACAGTCAGTCATCTCTATTCTGTTTTTTTTTTTTTTATCTCATTTCACTATCATACTGGTCTCAATTACAATTTTTTCAATGCATATGGAGTTTACTTGCTACATTGACATTGTGGTCCTATGTGATGGTATAAAGACTGTAAGTTAATCATCAGTCTCTGAATGGTGGGTGGGTGTGACCTGAAAATAGTTCAATAGTTTACTAATACTAATACTAATTATTGCTTTGTCTTGTTACTTTAAATTCCTATTTTGCATATTATAATAATATATAGTCATGCTCATAACTATACATACCCTTGCAGAATTTGTTATTCTTTGGCCATTTTTCAAAGAATATGATTGATAATATAAAAAAGTAATTCATTGCTATGGTTGGGTGAAGCCATTTATATCATCAAACCAATGTGTTTGCTGCTTCTAAAACATACTGACAGCAGAAACTATCCAAATAACAAGGGCCAACAAACATTTTTCAGAGTGCACCATAAATGTCAAACTTTGAGCCAATTACCTAAAATGTTTAGTTGTTGGTTGTATTAATGAACTCAAGTGGCTGAACGTGATAAAGCACAAAGCCAACAACCTGGAGGGGTATTGGGGGGTCATGTGTATTCAAAGGGCCATTGCTCAGAATTACCTTGTGTCATTACTCAGAAATAGGGTTGAAGATGGACCTGTGGAGTTGAATTAATGTAGAGTTCAGAACAAAGCATAGCATTTACAGTTTATGTAGAACACAGGGTAAATAAAATGCATAATTCTGTTCAAAGAAAAAAGCAAAGCATCACCCCTTTTAGAGAAAGAGTATTCAAGAATGCACGAAAGGAAGCCAGTTAAATTTGAAGAGGTAAAGCTCTTTTTTAAAGAAATCATGGTTAGCATATATATATATATATATATATATATATATATATATATATATATATATATATATATATATATATATATATATACATATATACATGGTTAATTCTTTTCCAATCATCCTTCCTGACTTTGTGCAATGTACTATGGGTCAAAGCATTGAAAACCAAGTGTTTCAGAGTATGATTTTTTTTACTTAATACTGTCTGTTTTTAAAATGATAGCTCTGATGTTTACTCGGCAATTTTTTCAGACATGCATATTCATTGCATGTTCATTTAACTGTTGCATCTAAAGGGTGCTTTTAGTATACAAGTCATATGTCACTCTTCTGTCCATCTGTGCCGGCAACAAAACAAAGTTGTCATCACCTTTCAGCTCCTGGGGCAGCTTTTCATGGAAGTTTGCATTATAAATACACCAAGAACAACAGTTATGTTCATGCAACAGCATGGTCAGGGTCAGAGAAAAGAAATGCAGATTTATAGAAACTGTCTTTCATTTGGAATAAACACCCAGATGATAGCAGTGGGTTAGACACTTAAGCTGGCTCACACCTACGAGTTGTGACCCAAGTTCAAGTGTTTCTATCTCTCTTTTCCTGCATGGAGAGAGATATAGAGAGAGAGAGAGGAAGAGAGAGATTGAGAGAGAGGGAGGGGAGCAGCATTTAACCTCTGAGGGTCAGACCAAAAAATCTTTGTGATCAATAAGTCCAAGCAACGCCTGCACCCACACAGTGATACCACAGAGCGCAAACAAACACACACAAGCACCAACACACAAACACACATAAACCACCCCTAATGGGCACACACAAGCTCAAAACCCTCTATACACACACACACACACACACACACATACACAGTGGAAGAGCTGGCCTCAGCTGTGCTCTCCTCTCGAGCGCGGCACTAACTGACGGCTAATCGATTAGTGCTTGGTGACCTCTGACCCCGCTAGCTTCCTGTCTGACAGATTACACCTCCGCAGTTCCATAGGACTGCCTTTGCCTGCCTCTGTGCTAGTGTGCATTTCAGTGTGTTTTTTGCTCTTTAGCTCCACTCCACAATAGAAATAACAGTAGGAAATTTAAGCAGAAATATTTTCAGAACTGCTATGGTGACCAGAAATAGATTTTTATTGGTATTTGTGGTTGTTTGACCATTACCCGTAGCTGAAACCTCCTCCAAATAGAGGTAGTCTTTTTGGCAAAAAAATCCCACATGCATTTGAAGTTCCTATTGTGATATACAAGCTCACTGCTACTCTTTCCCAGCAGAAACATAAACCCATTCCCATTATTGTATTGGACGTTCATCCTAACTTTGCCATAAAAATATACTATGGTCAATTTTTGAAGAGTTTAGTAATTCAGCTGATGTTTGCATAGTGCATTTTTTGCATTTGGCAAAATAAAGACATGTACAAAAGTGAGAAGAAATAAGATGATGAAGGGAAATAGGAACAAATATTACAAGGAAGCAGTTTGGGATGGATATGACAATAAGAAGTAGGGTAGGTCCCATTCCAATTTAAAGGTAAGTGTTTGTTCTTGTACAGCCAACACAGAAAGAAGCTCCTGGTTCACTTCCAAACAGGGACCTCTCTGTGTGGAGCTTGTATGTTCTACCCTGTGGGGTTCTCTTTGGTTACTCCAGCTTCCTCCCACCATCCAAAGACATGCACTAATAAGTTAATTATGGAATCTAAATTTCCCATGAGTAAGAACGTGACAATGATTGGTTGTTGTCTCTGTATATCAGCATTGAGATGAACTTGCGACTCACCCAGGGTGCACCACACCTTCGTTCATAGATAGCTGAGATAGACTCCAGCACCCACCACGACCCTAGTGAGGGTCAAGGAGGTTGAATGATTTACAAATGAATTAATTTCATCAGGTAACTTTCTTATTTTAGCTTCTTTTCATAAACCCTGAGTCCTGTTTGTTGCGCCCTGAACCTAGACTAACTTTAACCTCAGCATTGTCTGACATTTAGAACTTTACATGTGCTACTTTATCTCTGAAAAGTGCTTACATGGGCCTATATTTTATTCTGGGGGAGATTTTCAATTGGTATCTTCCATTCTTGTCACCATTTAAACTTTGTTAATACACCTAAAATCATAATAAATTGGTACATCACATGTACATAGTGTGTGTTCTGTCATATACTTATGTAATACTGTGGAGCGATGTCTCTATACAGTGTTTGTTGTTATTTGGGCGTGTGCTGTGTGTTACCGTGGCGACACAGACGGTGTGCAGATCAGGCAGCTTTGTCTGGGAGGGGTGATGAGTGTGCTTGTGTGTGTGTGTGTGTGTGTGTGTGTGTGTGTGTGCTACGGGGGTAGATAACAATGCCCCTCTCGGTGGGACACTGGTGCTTTCTTCCTGGCCTGCTCAGCACGGGAAACACCACCCCATCGCACACACAGATATTTATACCTGTGTGGGTTACAGTGACTTCACCAGTTCACCGAGCAAAGTCCTAACAAAGGGAAACAAGACCTCATTGTGGATGAGTGCCACCCCCCCACCACCACACACACACACGCACACACACATATATATACACACAGTATTATAGTGCTTGCAGACTCAGCCGTCCGTTAGATCAGACAAGGTTAGCATTTTTATTCCGACATGGCTATTAATAATGAAATGATGCATGGCTGGCACATTTACACTCTCCTCTCCTCTCCTCTCCTCTCCTCTCCTCTCCTCTCCTCTCCTCTCTTCTCCTCTCTTCTCCTCTCCTCTCCTCTCCTCTCCTCTCCTCTCCTCTCCTCTCCTCTCCTCTCCTCTCCTCTCCTCTCCTCTCCTCTCCTCTTCCTCTCCTCTCCAAATTCCTTCTTACAGTTGTACAAACTTTCATACAGTAGGTAAACACACACTCCTCTTTGCCTCCCAAAACACCTCAACCACCAGTTCACTTTGTGGCGAGGAAAAATTCCCTCTGCCATCGGTGCGTCTGTTAACGTGTGTGTCTGCAGGGAGTTTCCAGATAAACTAAATTTGTTTGCTTTTTAATGACAGAAGCTTAAGATATTCACACACACATGCACACACCGCCGCTAGCCACCTATCATGAATGAGCTGCTCTGTACTTTCCCCCTTAATTCCACACGTGTTTGTAAAGTGTGTGTGAGACTAATGGCTGTCCAGTAATGGGTGTAATAATAGGCTGATAGAGCATGTATAGAGATCTCTGTGTACTGTAGGTACCCAGAGGCCTCTGACCGCAGTCTCATCGCCCACCAGGAGGTTATCCACATACCACACGAGTGCGCACACACTCACACACACACCGTCAGCGAATTACTTCTTTGGAGAACCAGCTAAGAGGTTCAATAGACTGTTAGTGACCATGCCAATCACTTGGTAAGTTTGTTAATCATTCATTCAGTCAGTCAATCTTTCAATTAGTAGGTTAATTAGCCAGTCAGCTAATCATTTGGTGAATATCGATTTAGTATAAAATCATGTCTCCTGGTTTTCATCAATGTACAGTGAAGTAATGTTTCCCACCAGGATACATTCTACTCTACAAACCTCTAGAATGCACCAAGGGTCATTGCATTTTTAAACCTATGCACTTTGGGATACAGTCACACCGCAAACCTGGATTTTTGATTGTTTATTTATTAGTTTAATGAGGCAAATTCTAGCCATCAGAACTGAATTGAAACAGAAATGGTAAAATAATATTGGAAAGCCATAATACTGATGGGCACTGAAGTTTGTCTTCATGGTTTCATGTATAATTTGATGTGCAGAGATTTCGAGGGAAGATGAAAATAAATAGGAAGAGAAACAGAAGAGAGAATTCCCCAAAGTGATCCCATAGACTTTTGAGGTCTTGGTGTCTTCCATTTTTCTATTCATCTGCCACAGGTACCCAACTAAAGTGACATAAATGTTGGATTACAGAAATAACTATTCAGGGTCAATCAGACATGTATCTAAACTGGCCAAAATCAAAAGAGCAAAGACTCGACTCGACTCGACTCGACTCGACTCGACTCGACTCGACTATCTATTAATTTTTCATGGATTTCTTGACAATAACCAAAATCACTTCAGTTCTTACATCAATGACATTGTTCTGACAAAAACAGAGCTTTTTGGCATTCTGTGTTTTCTTTTCTGTCTACACACACAGGTGTTAGTACTTGACTGCATATTTAACCTTGGTTTTTGATTACGTTTGATGGTCGAATATTTTTTTTTCCTCAACTGTATATTGACTGTTGCATAATATGCAGTATAAATATAGTTGATTGAGTCTTTCTGGTGCGTCCATGTGGTTGCTTTCTGTGAATCTTTCAGAGATATGCAGAAGTGGAAATACACTAAAAGCAATCAGATCCCAACCCTAAATATTTACTGTCCAATGACTAAGTAACAGGTAATCTATTCCCTTGTGGCAGGAACGTGATCCGACTATGATCCAGCTTAATATAAGACATACTCTGCAGATTCAAGCTAAACAGCTGTAGTAGCCAGGTGTATTTTGCTGACGGGGACATGTATGAACAAAATCAACAGCTGTTAGTCGTCAGTTAGAAAATAGAATGAGGCCTGATCAGCACTAGCAATAAAGCATGTTGTCTTCTTGACAGTTAAACAGCAGTTTATCCCTGTGTTTTGTTTTGTTTTTACATCCAAATTCCTACATTTATTCATGTGTACAAGAAATGTTCTCCTGAGGTGGTTGGAATATAAAATGCATCAAATGTAGGTACGTCATCCATCAGTTTGTTTTTGAGCAAACAAATATGCTCGTGTTTAGTTTGCACTTAAGGTTGTTTCAGTTGTGAGGCTGCACTGGGAGTCATTTGCACCATATTTAAGTATGGTCTGTGGCAGAAATTTAAGAGATGTACTGTATTTATCACCTTTTTTACCAATTAGAATTCAGTAAATAATAGAATAGGGAATAAAACTGTGGTATAAGTGGAATTTGGAAGATAATACAGACATAAAGCTGTGGACATCATGAGGTAATATTAAACAGTTAATTAGATCAGCTCCAGCTCAACAGTTTAGTTTCATTTCCCTTCACATTAACCTTTAAAAAAACCCACACAGAATGTAGTGTAGAGGTAGTTCATGGTATTCATTTTAAGACAGAGGCTTTCTTCACTTTTAGATCCACAACACCATTTTTTTGGGATCCTTTAGCGTAAATCTTTTCAGCCCTGCACACACAATACAAAAGTAATTGTAGATGTTGACAACAAGCTGCCTCTAAAAGTAAACGAGGCATCATAACGGTTAGGACAGGAACAGATGGGAGTGTGTGTGTGTGTGTGTGTGTGTGTGTGTGTGTGTGTGTGTGTGTGTGTGTGTGTGTGTAAGGCCATCACGACAGCGTTTGTAGCTTTTAGGGTAACATGATCCCAGCCTTAGGGTGTGTATTTGTGTGTGAGTGTGTCTGCGCTGCAAGGGAGGAAGGGGAGGATGAGGGAGGTGAAAAAGAAGGAAAAGGGGGGAGGACAGAAAGAGGAAAAGGTTGTGAGTGTTTGGGGGCTTTCAGGCACATATTACACATCTGTTTGGAGCCGGTCCAGTCATGCCCCATGGCAATTTATATCAGTAATATTCATCATCCCATTTTCCTAACAAAAATACAGCAAGGTGGATAGAGGAAACAAGAGCATGTTGGGGCAGGAGGTCTGCACTTTAGTGGGAAAAGAAAAAAAAAAAAAAAAAAAAAAAAAAAAAAAAATATATATATATATATATATATATATGGCTTTGTTTCTATGTCGTTTCCTGATTTTTAGCCAGGAGACATGTAGCAGTTTGTGCAAAAAAAAAATATGGAACAAAAAAATTAAAAAGCAAGTGAAATAAAAAGGCAGCCACAACACTGAAATAAGTGCTATTACTCCCAGTACTGACAATAACACCTTAAATTGTGGCTCCGAGTCAAAAACCCTCTTAGTTATGGCTGTTTGTTTGACACTGAGGTGTGTGTATGTATGTTTTAAAGAGGGCATTTAGACTAAATCGGCAAGTAATGTGAATATCGGCCTTCTAAATGCTAGGTCAGATGCAGACTGAGCGAGTAAATGAGAGAAATGAATAAAACATACTCTCTCTCTCTCTCCATTTCTCTGTCTCTCAACCGCATATATACATACACACACAAACATGGTGAGAGCGGAGAACACTGACATTAAGTCGATGGTATGAATAATTCCCAGTAGTCTTCATCTCCAAGCAACTGCTGACCTTTAACACAGGAAGTGATAGTGCAACACAAGAAAGAGTATACATTTACTTCTTTCTTGAGATTTTTAACCAAAGATACTACAATGCACTATCCTAAACCTGTCAAAAAATATTAAAATCCACAATGAAATCAATATAGTACTAAAGCGTGGGGCCGTCAGATGGGATATAGAGGCACTGAAAGCCAGCCCACATCAGTCTATAAGTGCACAGAGCTGATTTAGGCTCCTTTTTCACTCTTGCTAAAGCCAAACTGACTTTCTTGGCATTTGCATTTGGAACAGGGACCAGATTCCATTAAATACTATCTCTAGTATCACATTCACCGAGGAGCCTAGCAAGCTAATGTAGTATTAAATATGACATCAGATCAAAAAAATCACAGACTGGTTGATCCAGAATTGTTGCAGCATAGACACAAATGTATGTCATTTCATGTCATCATGTCAAGATGGAGGAAAATCCCCAAAAACCTTGCACCAAAACATCAAGTAGGCACTATTTTTGATAAATCGACCATGGGAATAAAGTTTAAACTGGAAAAATCTTAAAATATCATTTTATGTCAGAAATCCTAAGGTAACATTTTTTGTTTCATACTTCTCCATTGTTGCCTCATTTGTAGCTACAGGCACATTTTGAATACAATATCATCATATGCTATAATGGCATGCTAGTACCAAAACTGAGCCAAGTCAAGGAAGACTGGGACATGTTGAATTAAAATATCAAAATGAAACTAGTATTACATTAGATGGTATAAGAAGTCATCATGATACTCAGTTACTCCAGAGAGAATCCAGATTTTTTTAACGATGTGTCCATGTAGACAAGTCAGCTGCATTATAATCATTCACAAACTGGATAATGAACATTACTGGGGGGTACAAGGCACAGCAAAATTCCATATTTGCATAATGTATGGATGGAGGTCACTTAAAGGTTTGGGAAGCCCTTGTGTAAACAGGACAAACATTTGGTGAATTTTAGTCACAACAAAAAAAAAGGTTGGAAAATGCTTGGGATCCTAAGTCAGTCATGTCACAATAGTCCTTGTCTTGCCAATCCAAGAAACTGTCAGGGGAAAATATTAAAATTACATGGGGCTCTCCATAAAGAATCAGTCAGTTCACCATCTCCCTGTAATAATAATCCCATATTGCTCCATCCACTCTTTAACTGCACTTTGTGTCCAAGTTATCTTAATGTCTCAGGACATGGCCAACTCTCCAAATGGAAAAGGAGGCACCCATCATGCGCACCCGAAGAATTGTTAGAAGCAGGTATATCTCCAGGTGAACAGTACCAGGTTATTCACATGAGGACCAATGAAAATAGGGGCAAAGAAAGATACCTATGTGTCTAATTCTATACAGTTTTAGCACTAATTCAGCAATAATTTATACATCATTCATGCATGATTATTTCAAGGCACTTAACAAATTCCAGTCAAAGCCTTAAAATGGAAGAAGAAAAACCTCAGAGTGAGCGCTATCATTTCAGTATATCAATTACTGCAATAAGTCTGAGTAATTGTGAAAATCATTCATTCTGGTGGACAAACACAAACCTGGCAACCCAATGAGATGCACAAACAGTCAAACAGCTCTTGCACCTTTAAGAAAATAAGCCAATGCAATAAAAATATATGAATAAAAATAAATAAATACATGACTCGAACAATCAGGAAACAGATAAAATGCAAGATTACATCAAAGATCATATCAAGTTACATCTCATTTCATCAAGCATCAAACCAATATTTTGATTTGTGTCACACTCAACGTAATTATTTAGATTAAAAATGAAACAAATCAGTCAAAACACTGACACACATCTGATGCAGGGGAGGTAGAAACAGGACTGAAATGTAATGTAAAACATTAAGTGTTTTTTCCTCTCGGTTTTCACTTATTAAAGTGCTACTGTAAACCGTTTCTGACAATTCTTTGACAACACTGAACTTAATTACTGTCAAACAACTAAGGTGAGTTTAAATGTATGTTTGGAAGGATGAAAAAGATCTGAAAAGAGGACAGGGAAGGAGATGGAAAGGAGAGAAGTGGAGGGGTCAGTAAAGGAAAAGATAATATCTCACTGTCGTTTTTTCTTTTCTTAAAGAGTGTGTATGTTTCCATGCGTGTCAGGCGGTGACAGTTGAGCGAACACTGACATACCAGGTTGGCAGAGATATTTTGGTAACTAGGACAAGAGAAAGAGAGAGAGAAAGAAGGAGGAGGAGGAAGACAAAGGGAGAAGAGATGAAGAGATCGTTTAGAAGATCCCCCTTCGCCTCCCCTGTCGCCTTTCCTCACCTCCTTCCTCCTCCTCCTCCTCCTACAGCTGATTGACAGCACCCCCCCCTCCCCCAAGTGGAGCTCTTTGATTGACAGGACTACCCAGACTGAGGCTCTTATCCCATAAAACAAACCCTGCTCTGCTCCTCCTCGCCTCCTTTCTCTCCTCTGTCTGCACAGAGGACCCTCCTCCTCCTCCTCCTCCTCCTCCTCCTCTTCTTCTTCTTCTTGCTTTCTGTAAATGCTTTCATATCATCGTCACCCTCTCCTTGTATCATTTCACCTTCCTCTCTTTCCCATCATCTCTTCCTGAAGCTGTGACCCCTCTTAACCCAATACATTACACACACACACATACACACAAAAGGGTGCGCACACAAACACACACATGCACACACAGGGAACCCCTTAAACCCCTCAGGCTTATGTGGGCCCCTTTAGACTTTGAGAGGACACACACTGGTACCCATAACCCCTTAACACACACATATACACACACACACTCCAAGTCTTGACACTGATCTGAATACACACTGTGTGAGATTTTAACCCTCAAACTACACACACACACACACACACAGCCTGAGCCTATTAAACTAATCGTAGAAGTCTAAACAGGCAGTGAGCTGAGCAGTGAGGTAGGTAACCCCTCAGAGCCACATGGGAGAGTAAAAGGGAGTCAAGGGGGGGAGGTGGTGCAAGAGAAGAGAGTGGGTGGGAGGACAAAAAAAAAAAAAAAAAAAAAACAGTGATGAAGATGTGGGGTGATCGCAAAAATACAGCAAGAGATACGAGGAAGAGAAAGTGAATGGCAGACGCGCACACACATGCGGAGTAGAAGAGTGGATGTGGCTCTTTAGGAGTCAAGCAGGCGTATGATAGGATATCGTTGCATGTTGTTAACCCTATATTAACCCTGAGAGGCAGCGGGACACTCTCTGGGCTACAATATGGATTAACTGGGCCACACACACACAGCGGTGCAACGCGTCAGCTGTCAGTCACACACAAGTGTCACACAAATGCACACACAGACTGATATCCTCACTGACACCTTGCTACGAACTGTCAATCACGAGAAAACACTTAAGGGCAGAAATGGGCACCACAGACACACATCCCCTTCCACCTTTATGTGGACAAGGCTGGAGTGTGTGAAATATTTCAAGTCTTACTATTTTTAAAGGCACAATAAGATAGGCATTTTAATCATGTCTTGAAAAGGGAGAAACTGCTTTGGTAAAGAGGATCATCAGTATTTATTTATAGCCCAGATACACCTGAATATAGAAGATGCAGAGTCTAACATGAAGTTCTGAAGCAATGACAAGCTGATTTATTAACTTAAGTTATGTTAGTGCTGGTTTAAGTTGTTATATGTTTTTATATTGTGTAGATTTCACCAGTGCATGTGTCCATCTCCAAATGTGTCCATGCTGACCTTAATCAACTCCATGTCATACACCAGTTTATACACCTACAGTATATACCATTTACAATTTGTATATATACAAATGTGGTATATATATATATATATATATATATTTATCTTCATCTTCACATTGAGTGTTTCATGCGTTTATATATATATATATATATATATATATATAAAAACGCATGAAACACTCAATGTGAAGATGAAGATGAAGAGAAGATGAATTTTTAAAAATACCAGCAGAAGTGTGGATATGGTATAGGTTTTCAAACGCAAAATATCCTGCTTTTCTCTTATGAAAATGACAATATTCTTATTGGACTAGGTTTATATGTCTAATCTTCTTTGTCACTCCTTCTTAAAAAGCACTAATGTTGTTTCATTCAAAATATGGTTGAAACCTGTTCATCTCTTTGAACTGGAAATTATGCTATTATTTTTTACTGAATGTCCTTATTATGATAAC
>CM035796.1:26177224-26184724 GCA_020466265.1 Siphamia tubifer
GATGGTAAAATTTTGGAGGAGGTACCGAAGAACCCTGAAGATCTTCTAAATCACAAATTCTGTTAGCATACACGTAGACAGCTGTTAACATGGTGATGGAGTTAGCTAATGATAATAACTGCAGGGTTCTCAGCACAAAATAGACCTTCTGAAAGTACATGTGCATAACCCTTCATGTGTTTAGGATTAAGCTGACTTCTGCATATTTTGTTATTACTTATTTCCACTGCAATCGACTGTGAAGGATAAACATATAAAATGTCCCAGCTACATCCTGTGGCTCCAAACTGAACATGTCTCTTCAGTGGTCGGCTTGTGCCCTATTTTTTTTGTCAGTTGGCTCCTAACATTACATCTGACATATGTTTTCCTCTGAAGATTCATCAAAATGTCCCTTTGTTTACAGCTGTTTTAATCTAAAAGTCACATGTTGAATATAAACTGTAATGTCGTACACTCTTACTACTACAGTGGAACAGATGATGAGCATTGAATAACTTGAGAGCAAACACAATGATATTTGCGGAGAAAAAGAAAATCTGTCTTCTACGAAGAAATCACACTGCAGACAGCAGCATCAGACAGCATCCAAAAAGTCATACAAGGTCTCAGTTTCTAAGATACATTATTATTTTTTCACATATTAGAAATAGAAAAGTTATTATTATATGCAAATTTCTTTTTTGCCCCATTTTCTATATCTCCAACTCCAACATCACTCATATAGTCGCAGGAAAAAAAATATTAAACCACCTTTGTTTTCTTCAATTTCTTGTTCATTTGTTAGAACTAAAGGTATGTTTGTTAGGACAAATATAATTATAACAACAAAAATTGCTTATTGGAGTTTAATTTCAGACAGCATATCTATCCACTTTCCATGTTTTCTTGATAATAACCAAAATCACTTCAGTTCTTACATCATTATCTAGGCCATTGTACTGACAAAAACAGTGCTTTTATTCATTCCATGTTTTCTTTTCTGTCTATTTTAGTCACATGATACACACAGGAGTTAGTACGTGATTGCATAACCATTGTTTCTGATGAGTTTTGATAGTCCAATATTTTCTCCCACAACAATATTATAGTAATAACGAAAAATGGCCATGATTCTCATTGTTTGGTGATTTCTTGGAAACTGCATGCACTATTTGACATCAGGAGCTTCACTTTAAAGCCCACTTACAACTTTTGTTAAAAATCAAGGCCTGATATCATGCTGACATGAATGAAATCTCCTGAATGTTACCTAAAATATGACAAAAAGGCTGGAGTTTGATCCTAATTGTATTGATGTCAGGTAACGGGGTGGGTTAAAGAATACAGAAAAGGCCTGGGACTGAGAAGGGATGAGAAGAGGGTGGGACACACACACACACACACACACACACACACACACACCACAGTATATATATATATATATATATATATATATATATATATATATATATATATATATAAACCTATATGTATAAACCTGCACACCTAAAATCACACATGTACGTACTACAAGTTTGTCAAAAGGCTTTCTTGTATACATCAATTATGAATAAAGGTGTAAGCAGAAGGGAGGAGGATAAAGGAGTAGTGAAGTGAAAGGGTGAGCGTGGGAGGAGAAAGCTACAAAAAGAGAGTGAGAGGTGGGGAGGGAGGAGAGGGAGCTTTGGGTGGGAAGAAGAGGAAGGGGAGACGTCTCAGGTTTCCCACTGTCACAGATGGCAGAGGTGGAAAGAAAGAGACTGATACGTTACACCTTCCACATTGTCTCCACTATCTGCTGCTGTGCCTCTCTTTCTGCTCTGACTGTCATTTCCTTTCTGTTGCTCGATGAAGTGGGTCACTACACTGTCCGGTACGACTGAGAAGTCAGAGAAGACAGAGGAGGGGGAGATAAGGGGATGGGAAAGTAGGGGAGAAGGGGAGAGGGGCTGAACTATGCCTCAAGAGGGAAGGGAGAGGTGGAGGAGGGGGAGGAGAAGGGAGCAAGAGAGGAAGATGTTATAAATGGAAGGGGTGGTGGAAAGGAAAGCGAAGGGCGGGATGAGGGTAATGTAGCACTTATTGCTGTGGATCCTGGTGATCTAATCATCTGCTCTCTTCCCCGACTCTCCCCTCCTCCCACGACACACACACATTCAGCGCACACACCCACACTTTTAAACAATAGAGTCTCAATAACAGCCTGGGTGGGAGATACCATTTAACAATTTCTGTATGTGAAAAGGACACTGGGAAATGTTTATACAACAAGTACAGAGGCCATCAGATATCAGTTAAATCAGTTAAATGATTAATACAAAATGTATTAAAGATAAGATTTGCACATGTTGGGCCCACGAAGTTTGTATGGAGTGTGTTTTGAGACGGTATCCTACATCCATGATAAAGATCTTTAATAATAATAATGGGTTAGATTTATACAGTCTGTTTCTATTAACACACACTCAAAGCGCATTACTCATTAACTCATATAGTCACACTCCAGTGGAGGTAAACTAAATGTAGCCAGACTGACAGAAGCGCCCATTCACGTCAACCACACCTTCGACTATCGCTGGACATTCATATGCATTCATACACCAGAGTGAGTAACAGCACTGGAGGCAAAGTGTCATGACAGCACAACAACACATGACAAGGAGAGAGGGGGATTCAAACCGTCAACCCTTCAGTCATTGGATGACCCACTGTACTTCCTCAGACATGGCTGCCACACCCAATTTTAGACTGAATGAATTAAAATTTCAGAAAAGTTGCAAGGTGTTTCAAAATAGATCACATTAAATTTTGATGAATGTAGGTCAAAGGTCACAAAAAATGTGTTTTTGCAATTATTTAAGTTATTATTAGATTATAATTGTTTTAAAATTTCATATAACATAAAAACAGGCTTCCATAGAATATATAACAGGTCTAATCATTTGTACATATTTTACTGTGGGAATGTTATACATTATCATTTTCAAGCATCAGTTACAAGTGAAGACTCCATACACTTCTGTTTCTTAAGTTGAAGCCATCTACATTTATAAATAACAAAACCAAATATTTGACATTTATATTGCGCTATAACGCCTCTTCTTTCTCACGTTCTCTGGAGTGAAAGCTTTCTTCTGTTTGTGTTGGAGCCTTCAACCACTGTCGACGTGGGGTTGTGTGGTGGCAGATTGGCTGGGAGCATATGGCTAATAGCACCACCATGACAATGAGCCACACTGATTAATGGATGCCCTGAGCTCTTTGTGCATGTGTGTGTTGTATGTTGTGTGTTGTGTGTGAGGCCCCTGCTGCAGAATCAGCATGTGAGAACATGAGGCAACAGCCGTAACTTTGACCTCAGCGGCTGTTACAGAAAAGCGAGTGTTTACACTCACTGTAGAAGTCATAGTTTTTTTTGTGCCGCTACCACCGCACTGTTGCTCCCCCAGAGGAAATGTTTGAATAATCCTGCAGGACAGATGCAGGGCAATTCATGTTTACTCCACCTCCTATATGCAAAACAGTCTCTTCATGTCCACAAATCATTTCCTACATGATGAATAACAATAATTTACAGTAAAATCTGTTGCCAAATACAATTACTTAAAAATTCCTTGTAAATCACATCAGAATTTCAATGGGTCATCCATAAACCTCTGTAGCCTGAGGACTGTTCAGTGAGCTATAGAATAAAATATTAGTATGCCTTATTTCACTGCTTAAATCCCTGCTTGTGCATATAGATGAACCCCAATTTATATTGTTACAGTTAAAGTTGTTCAGTGACAAGGTCAGGGAATAAGAACAACTTAATTCATGTGCTAAATTTGAATTTTTATAACTGTGCTCTGCGTGTATGTGCAAGTGAGTGTGCATATGAGAGTGTGTCCATGCATATGTTTTTGTGTGTATGTGTGCTTGTGTAAAAGTCCCTGCCTATATTTTATAGTCAGATTGTGGAGAAAGGCCCATTTGTTAGCCATGAAACAACAGGAGGGTTCAGATTGACTAATGAGTTTCTCTGTGTCCTAATTAACCAGGCGTCACAGACACCACACATGCATCCACACACACATTTTTCTATTGTATAGGATAGGTTGGTAAAATGCCTCTATAAATAGTCTTTCCTCCCAACCTACTTCTGAAGAAATTCATCTTTAGATTATAATTAAAGCAACGACTCTGATAGCTAAAACTCATCTTCCTCAACACATATATATGTGTATGTATGCGTCTGGGTGTGTATATGTGTGGGGGGGTTAATGAGGGTGACAAAATAAGAAATGCATTGAGAACGGAGAAATGATTGGTGGGAACTCTCAGCAGACGAACAAAGTATGTTGTAGAAAAGAGGAACACAGCCAAAAAGTAGGAGAGGAGAGGAGAGGAGAGGAGAGGAGAGGAGAGGAGAGGAGAGGAGAGGAGAGGAGAGGAGAAACGAGGAGAGGAGAGGAGAAACGAGGAGAGGAGAAACGAGGAGAGGAGGGGAGGGGAGAGGAGAGGAGAGGAGAAACGAGGAGAGGAGAGGAGAAACGAGGAGAGGAGAAATGAGGAAACAAGAGAGACGAGAGGAAATGAGAGGACAGACAAGGAAATGAGGAGAGACAAAGAAATGAGAGGAAAGATGTAGAAACTTGAGGAAAAGAAACAAGAGGAAAAGAGAGAGAAAAAAACAAGAGGGAACAAAAGCAGGAACAAAAGAGAGATGATGAAATGAAAGAAGAGTAAATGACATGAGAGGGGCTGACAAAAGAAATGAAAGGTAAAAAAAACAAGATCAAACAAAACACACAAGCTCCACCCCCAATCACCACCAAAATGTAATAATTTGTTCCCCGTGCCAGTATTTACATTTCCTGAAAATTTCACCAAAGTCTGTCCATAACTTTTTGGGTTGTTTTGCTAACAGACAAACTCTGATTAAAAAACATCAGGAATTGCCTCCTCCCTTGGCGAAGGTAATTAAAGAAATGGAAATGAGAGGAGGAGAGAAGTAGAGAGAAGAGGAAGCGAGTGGAGAGGGAACAAGAGGAAACAGGAAAAGAAGGAACAGAACAACAGGGAATAAAACCAGTAAAAAAGAGGTGAGGAAATAAGAAGAAAGAGAACAAGAAGACAGGGACGAAGAGGAAACAAGACGAGAGAACAGAGGAAATGACAGGAGGAGATAAAACAGTAACTGCACTTCCTGTGATGAGACAAGCAGAAGAGGATTAAGGAGGAGTAAAAAGATGGATGATTACCTGCACATGATCTCATGTGTCAGCAGCACTCTGCACATCTCTGGGTTTTTGTCTTGGCCTTCATACACAATTGCCTGACGAAAGAGAGAGAAAAGAAAAAAACACTATTAGACAAAATAAAACAAACTGAGTCTAATTAACAAAATATTCTCCATCTCTAAAGTGGTGATGGTTTCAAGTGCACTAATAGTCAAGTTAGTTAAGAAAAATGTGCCTACCAGTGCATTAGTGTCACCAACTATGGTTTTCAGAGAACTTTCACAACAGAGACAGTTCATGGCACAATTTTAGTTTGCAGAATTGACTGTGAAGACAACACAACCACCACAAATAATAGTCTTTATCAAAAGTCCTATGTAAGTTTTAACTGTGCATGGTGCTTTTCAACTGATTAGCACAATTTAGTTTAAAGGTGGCATATGAGGTTTGAGCAACATACATACACCTGGTCCTTCCATGTATAGGAAGCCCATTTGTGCCACTGAAGAAAACAAATATCCTTATAGAATTATAAGATTAAAAGATGAAAAATTCAAAATTGTGAGAGTAAATTATAATTATGAGATAGAGTTGAAATTGAGATTGGCAAATCATAATTGTGAGATAAAGTCATAATTATAAATCTAAATTGTGACATAAAAAGCCAAAATTCTAAGATAAAAAGTAATAATTATAAAATAAAGTCACAATTGAGTTAAAAAGTAAAAAATTCTAATATAAAGCCAGAATTATGAAAAGAAACAGTCAGAATTGTGAGGAAAAAAATCATAATTATGAGCTATAGAGTCGAAATTGAGATTTTTTTAAAAAAAATAACATAATTGAGATTAATTAATTAATTATAAAGCTCAAAATGTTGAAATAAAAAGTCAAAATTATAAGATAAAAAGTACAAATTCTAATATAAAGCCACAATTGTGAGATAAAAAGCCATAATTATTAAATAAAAAGTCAAAATTATGATAAAAGCCTAAATTATTTAGATAATAAGAAGTCATAATATTAAAAAAAAAAAAAAAACAACAACAACAACAACAACAACAAACAACAAACAAACCTAATTATGATACAAAAAGTCACAATTATGGGATAAGAAATGCATTATTATGAGATAAAAAAAATTGAAACTAGCTCCCATGGCCAGTGAAAACATTTCTGAGCAGGACATGGCTCAGACTCCAGTCCACACTATACCTCATTCAGTGTCCTCCAATATCCCCGCTCTTACAGACCAGCCCCAGTTCATATCTATCTATTTTCTAGTGTTTTATGTTAGTTTTTTCAGTTAACTTTATATCCTAATAATGCTAACATAGCTAGTTATAGTCTAGCTTGTTGTCCTGTACTAACGCTCCAAAGGCACGTGCAGAGAGGGGAGGGACAAATGGAAGTTTAGTTTGATCGACATATCACCATCCAATCATTTCAGTGGTCTGTCAAAATGAGTGGATGGTATTTTTTTTTCAGTCCTGTACGTTCCACATCTGACTATATATTTTTTTATTTTTTTGTTAGAGCACTTAACCCCTTATCACTCCGGGGTGATTTAGCTTAAAAGTCCTGAAAAATACCTCTCCAAATTAAAATAACAGCTGTTCTTCAACCATTTGCAGTACAGATAAAATAATGGTAAAGGTAACACTCTGTAATTTGTGCTAAAATACTCACTTTTGCTTTTATTATTCATATATTTGACAGGTAAAAAGCTATACACTTAGAAACACAACTAAGTTTAGATTTTATTTCCAACCTTGCCTTGTTTTTTTTGTGCAATTTGATCCTAAACACTTTATTGGATTATATTCACTGACACCGCATTTGATTGATAGATGATTGATCAGATGACAGCCTTAAAAAAAAATATATATATATATATATATATATATATATATATATATATATATATATATATATATATATATATTAATGAATTACACCAGATTTCTCATATTTGGCTTTTCTGTCAAGCAAGTTTTTGTGTATGTAGTGTTGCTGTTGCACTTTAGAATGGTTTATATAATCTTAAAGATGAGTTTGTTTGCTTTCATTTGATGTGGAAGTGCATTAACGTAGGCGGTAAATATATAGGTGTCATTAAAATAATGTCATCTATGTGCCAGGCCTAGGACACAAGGCTTTTAAGAGTTTAATTAATTGGTTATGATTGGGGTGTGAAAGGAATGTTAAGCAATGTAGTAAAACATTTTCTCGGAAAACATTTTGCATCCCACTTTTAATATAAAAAAGGATGACTGTGTATTTACAGTGGGTCTAC
>CM035796.1:26189724-26194724 GCA_020466265.1 Siphamia tubifer
GTTATTGATTAAGGAAGGGGATGTGCTTCTGTTTTCAGATACTTCATCCCATGTCAATTCATCAACACTGTAAAAAAAAATTACTGTAGATTTAACTGTAAAAAGTTATTTTTTAAAAAAAAACTCAGACAGATGAGTGATAGACCATGCAGTTTTTATGTTTGTATTTTTATTTTTTTATTTTAGTGTACATATCTATTCACATGCAAATACACGTATGTACTTATATACTGATTTTGTTTTATTACCTTTAAGTAAGTCATATTACAACTGGGCTTACACTAAATTTGTGAAGAAGAGAAGCAGTTTACTTGTGTGTTTGTTTTGTTTGTTGTTTTTTAAAAAATCAGAACAGTTTGTATTTTACTTTATATAACATTTAAAAGGTGTTTCAAATGCTATGGAATTTTTTTTTTTGTGGGGGTGGGGGGGGGTTGTAAAATTGCAACATAAAAAAACTAAATGAAAATACAATGCAAAGTTGTTTATTTGAGAAGATTTTTGTGTTGAGGATTAAAATAAACTATAATTTTTATTATGTGAAGACAATGTGAAGTTGTATGTAGAAATTATGTATTTTTATTATTTCGAGAAAATAAAACTGTAAATTGAAAAACAATGTGGTGTCATTTAAATTGAAAAAAAGTTTAAATAACTGCCTATTTGCTTAAAAAAAAAGATTAAAAAAACAAACAAAAAAGGAATAAAGAAGTCATTTAAGAAGTCATTTGAATAGAAGCTGTGGTTCATTTGGTAGAGTGGCTTGTCCACTGGTCCAAGGGGTTGGCAGTTTGAATCCTACATCCGACATTTCTTAGAAAACTCTGAAAACACTGAACCCTGAATGTCTCCAGTTTAGTCTGGGAGGATTTAGAAAACACTGTGGGCACCTACAGGTCTAATGCATTTACTGCTTACATTCAGTGTTAAATCTACACATTAAAAATGTTAAAGCTACACGTTTAACACCTTAACATTTGAATTTTATTATAAGTATAGAAAAACAAGTAAATTAAGTGGAGATAATTCAGTTAACTATGGCACATATGATAGATGCGATTTTTTGATACGTAGCATATTTGTGACAGTAGGCGTTAAGGGGTTAAAATGTTATGTTTACACATTTAAAATATTAAATGTACATGTTTAACCCCTTAATGCTTGAATTTAAATATAGGTTTATAAAAAAGTAAATACTAAATTAAGTGGTGTTAATTCATTTGACTATGGCACATACGATTTTTTGTATGTTGCATATTTGCAACAGTAGGTGTTAAGGGCTTATATCTATTTAAAATGTTAAATCTACACATTTATAATGTTAAATCTATTCATGGTTTGTTTTTTATTTTTTACAGCATTATTCTGGTACCCGCAGCTGCCAGACTTTTTTTATTATTTTTATTTTTATTTATTTATTTATTTATTTATTTTTACAGTGTAGCTTTCTGTCATATTTTTCCATTGGTTGGTTTGTATTTGGAGCAGTTGCCAGTCAGAGTAAAGTTTAAGTGAAGTTTCTCATGGTACCTGCTCTGTCCTCTTTAGCAGCTTAATCCATCTGGAGCTCTAAGATGAAAAACACCCTGACACAAAGAGTAATTTGCAAATAATATTTAGTCCACCCTCAGTGACAGGCTCTTGTGAAAGTGTGTAACTATCCCGGACTATGTTTCTCCCAGGTTCTTCATCACACTGTCACCTTGCCAGCTCTGCTGTTCCCTTTCATCTGCCTTTTCCTACCCTGTCTCCTTCCTCCCTCCGCCTCAACAGGCCTTTCATACAGCAGCCGTTTTCTCCTCACACTTTGAAGTAGCATGACATGCGCAGCGTGTAAACAAGACGCCGTTAAGCAGGGGGAACACACTTCCTTCTGCGTTAGTGTCAGGTCGACTTGCGAGCTAGTGATCTGTCAGGGCCGCAGTGACAAACACTTTATTCTTCAGGACAGAGTCGTGATCAACCGGTGCCGTGCTGAGCAACGACACACTGATGCACGGCGCTTGTGAAGTCTGAGAGGCCATTTCCTCCATTTACCACAATCAGTGCTGGGCCCTTCAGTGTTCACACAAAACAGGTAGACTCACAGCTTTAAGTGCCAAACACTCAAGTAAACCTTACAGTATTTATTTATGCACAGAAAAGTGACTCACAACTGCATCTCAACACACACACACACACACACACACACACACACACACACACACACACACATTTAAACGCATTATGTCCATGTATCATTTTTAACTATCTTTTACTTTTATGACAGTTCCCAAATTAGTTTTTATCACTATTTTATCTTGTTTTTTTTAATAGATTTAGACTTTTTACCAAGCAGCCAATGAAATGAAAATATAAAAACTTTTTTTTTTAAATGCTAATGTTGCTTGACAATTTTTAAAAAGTATCTTCTTCAGACATTAAATATGCTAAATCTGACATACTTTAATAAGATGAATCAGAAAACAAATGACAAAAGTCATGTTTTTAATATATATGATGGTGTGTTATTCCACATATATGGTGGTTTATGTACATGTATACAATGGATTAGTAAATATTCCACTAGGAAGAACCTGTAAAGTGAATGGATCATAATGTGCAGACAGTGTTTTAAAGTAGATCTGGTAGATCTGAGAACAATATTCCTCTGGACTAAAACCTATTCTCTTGTTAATTCTAAGAATTTCACATTTTGACCCCAGACTTATGTTGGAAACTTGAGCCAACCAGTGTTTAAGACTTGAGTTTTCTTTATCAGTAACACACATGTGATAAAATTTAATTACTCTGCCAAGAAATGGCATAGGTTATATAATCATCAGGGTTTGTTAGTTTGTCCGTCTCTGTGGCTGTCTGTTTGGTAGCAACATAACTCAAAAAGTTATGGATGGATTTGGCTGAAAATTTCAGAAAATGCTGATATAGGAACAAGGAACAAATTATAAACTTTTGGTGGTGATCGGTGGAGGTAAGTCTGTGAGGGTTGGACTCCACCAGGCCCCTGTGTCACTGATTCTGTTCATAACTTTTATGGACAGAATTTCTAGGTGCAGCCGGGTGGGGGAGGGGGTCGAGTTTGGTGGCGGGAGGATCTCGTCTCTGCTTTTTGCGGATGATGTGGTCCTCTTGGTTTCATCAAGTAGTGACCTCCAGCTTTCATTGGAGCGGTTCGCAACCGAGTGTGAAGCGGCTGGGATGAAGATCAGCACCTCCAAGTCTGAGGCCATGGTCCTCAGACGGAAAAGGGTAGAGTGCCCTCTTTGGGTCGGGGGGAAGGTCCTGCCTCAGGTGGAGGAACTTAAGTACCTTGGGATCTTATTAACGAGTGACGGAAGGATGGAGCGGGAGGTCGACAGGTGGATTGGGGTGACATCCACAGTAATGCGGGTGCTAAACTGATCCGTTGTGGTGAAGAAGGAGCTAAGCCAGAAGGTGAAGCTCTTGATTTACCGGTTGATCTACGTTCCGACCCTCACCTATGGTCATGAGCTTTGGGTCATGACTGAAAGAATGAGGTCACAGGTACAAGCGGCCGAAATGAGTTTCCTTCGCAGGGTTGCCGGGCTCAGCCTTAGAGATAGGGTGAGAAGCTCGGACATCCAGGAGGGACTCAGAGTAGAGCCGCTGCTCCTCCATGTCCAGAGGAGCCAGTTGCTCGGGCACCTCGTGAGGATGCTTCCTGGACGCCCCCCCTGCGGAGGTGTTCCAGGCATGTCCATCCGGGAGGAGAACTCGGGGTTGACCCAGGACACGCTGGAGGGATTATATATCACGGCTGGCCTGGGAACGCCTCGGGAATCCCCTGGAGGAGCTGACTGAGATAGCTGGGGTGAGGGAAGTCTGGGCTACTTTGCTGAGGCTGATGCCCCCGTGACCCGGACCCAGATGAAGCGGGAGACGACGAGTACAAGGACGAGTGCTTTACTTTTCTTCAGTGATTTATCACGTTTTATATTATATTACTTGCTGATTTTGCTATTTTTTTTAAGCAAATAATGTATTTCCTATATTTAATTCCTTATACTTTATTTGGATATTCATGAAAACTAAGAGTAATTCAGTGTTATTAGATTCAATCATCGAAAACAGAGGAAAAATTTACTTTTTCAGTGAAGATGTCAATAACAGAACATAAAACGAGCATCTCCATCCACTGTCATTTAATAAACTCCATGGGTTTTACAGGTGAATCATTGTTGTAAAAGATTACTGCATGTCCACATTCACTACAGAGCCTCTGAACGTCAAAATGGGTCATATGTGATGACCATGAAAAGATGACAAATTGCATTTTACACCAATTATTGATATGTATTGATAGGATCAGTGGTTCAACAGGTATTGAATATTTTATATTAGCAGATACTGTTTATCTCCAGTGGATGTTTGGGTCTTTATGGGTTAGTTTGGGTCAAATTACATATGTGATCCTTCTATGAAGAAATATGATTATTAAAATGAGTGAGGTTAATCAACATTTTACCAAAAACATAAGTGCAAGGAAAAAGAAAATAAATAAAAATAGACATAAGAAATGTGACAAATGTGTAATTTCTCACAGAAGACCTCAACTCACACTAACAAAATAGATTAAAAGATACAGAGAAACTGCAATGAACTATAGATAAATTAAAATGTAAGACTATAAATCAACTTGTAAAGGGTAATATTTATAAAATGAAGTTATGGCATTGCAGACATGCGGTATGTCTAGACTGAAAAGATTGACAAGTCCATTTCCAGAGCCACCAACCCTAAAGTATTATTAAGCAGGTTATTTTTAGTCAATCATAGTCTGAGGCATGTGGGAAAAGGCATTTAAGAGCCACTAAAACCAGCAATATTAGATAAACGTTAGTGTCAAATCATGTGAAAAGAATTTCACACGTTAAGCAGCTGGAGATGAAGGTGTAATATAAATATATTCTATAATCTCACAGGGTTTTTGTTAAGGCTTCATCGCAGCACCTCAGTCATTCTGATCAACACTTAATTGA
>CM035796.1:26199724-26367224 GCA_020466265.1 Siphamia tubifer
GTGTGAAAGAGAGATGCAGATAGAGGAGGGCGGTGAAGAACAGGCAGATCAGTGGAGTAGCTCATTGTCAGAGAGGTAACAAGAGAGGTGATGGACCGCTGTGAGAGAGAGAGAGAGAGAGAGAGAGAGAGAGAGAGAGAGTGTTTGTGTTTGTGTGTGTGTGTGTGTGTTTACCTGTTTACTCATGGAGTCTATGAGTCGTACATAAAAGTCCTGCTCTGTTCTGATGCCTGTTGAGATGCAGAAAAAAAGAGGAAAATGTTAAATTTACAGGAATTTTATCCAGTGAAAACCACAAAAGGGAAAAAGTCCAATTAGATTTGTAAAAGCATCTATGTTTAATTAACTTATAGTTCATACACAATATAAAGAGCAGCTCAGCACTTGCTAATTTCAGGGTTTTATCTTAAAACTCAGGTTAAGGGAAGTTTTCTGTCTATGTTTTCTATAATATGGACAATGATCTTAAAAAAAACACAAGGCACAGAAAATAATTTGTGAGCATTTTTTTTCCAGAGTAAAAATAATTTCCCCAAAAAGAATAGAAAACATTTAGATCTATATTGAGTTTAGAAAAGACTAGAAAAGACTAACTTTTATTCTTTTTAGAGAAAGATCAAATGTTGTGTGCATTGTGTCAATTTTCTTCAATTTGGGTCAATTTTACTGAGGCAAATAATGAAAAAATATGTTAAGGGAAGATGCAGTCTCATTTTAAAGCTAAACACGACCCACAGTGCATCAGTTCACATTAAAAAAAAATAACTGTAACATAAGTATGTTTTTTTGTCATTACGACAAGATAGAAAATAAAAACAGTTCACAATGTATAATAGATTATTTTTTTCACTTCAATCATATAAAAAACCAAAAACACTACACTGATACAGTACTAACAGTGATCATTTCCACATGCTCCACAGTTCACAAGTTATAACAGTATGTTCTGTGCACGTGTGTGTTGTTGTTTCCTGAGACCCCACCATCCACTAACATCTAAGTCTGACAGTAGACTGCAGAAACACTGTCAAACACACACCACTTAATGGACCAAATCATTTACAGACAGACAGTGATTAAACCACAAAGCTGCTCTGAATGGTCTGGGCTGGTTACCCTTAAATGGTGACATTTATCCAGAAATTGGTCAAATTACACGATTGTGAAACACAATAGTGTGCAGTTCATTTGATAGAAATAGTGCTGGGAGCATGTTGGCCTCCTGCAACTGTACAGACCTCAGATGTGTGGAGAAGGTGAAGGAGTTGTACCCTTTATGTGTGTGTGTGTGTGTGTGTGTGTGTGTTTTCTCACCGTTACTGTAAAGGAGCTGCAGCCGGTAATGAATCCCGTTATTGGTCTTCTCTCCGCTCGTCTCCTTAACACACACAACAAACTTATTGAACCTGATGGCTTTTCAGCTTATTGCAATTTTACTGCAAAAAAATTGGAAGCATATAAATAAATAAATAAATAAATAAATAAATAAATAAATAAATAAATAAATAAATAAATAAATAAATAAATAAATAAATAAATGAACTAAAATCAGCTCTATGGATGAGGGGCCTTTAAGAATACATTCAGAAAATAAATAAATAAATATTGAAAGCGATGAGACATTAAATAAACATGTGATTTATGCTCACAGCAGACATATTAAAGCAGAGCAAACCTGCAATTTGTCTGGGTGTAATCATGGTGTTATTGTGGCTTTTTAATTCCTCTATAATTACTGATTATGTTTGGAGGGCAAATAAATCCAACACTAAATTCTCCAACTAAATTTCATCTCATTTAAACGGTGTCATAATTGATGAGGAGACCAGTCGACCCACTGGTGTTTATAGAACAAGTGTTTGTGTTGAGCTGAGCAGTAAATATAATAATTTAAACATTGAGGGGAGATTTAGTGATCTGGCAAAAGCCCAAAATGGATCAAGGAATCAATGATTTGAATGCATGTCTGAGCTGAACCTTTATATATTTTTCTCTATTTTCTATAAAGCACTGATGATAATAAAAAAATAAAAACAATAAAAACAATAATAATAAGAAAAAATTGCAGTGCATCTTTTAAAAGAAAATATAAATCTAAGAGAGCACAGTGAAAATAAGGCCTTCACACTATATCAGACTAATACATGAGTCAGTGGATTCAGGATTTAAGTGTTTACACCGACCTTTTCCTTCTCGATGAAATCCACAAAGTTGGTCCTCTCTATCTCCACGGGTTGACCCTGACGGTCATACAGAGCCAGGACGAAGTGGAAGAAGTTGGACTTCCGCAGGTTGGAGGGCGGCTGCTTCTCAAAGTGAGCCCGGGCCAGACCCACTCCACTGCGGACAGACATGTGTGAACGGGTCGGTGTTAGAACGGCTCACTTTAGTTTGATGTAATAAAGCGGGAAAAACTAAATGTGACAGTAAATTGCAATATTTATTTCGCACACTTTTAATAATAATAATAATAATAATAATAATAATAATAATAATAATAATAATAATAATAATAATAATAATAATAATAATAATAATAATAATAATAACTGAAACCTGTGATTTTAAAATGTGATTTCTTTGGATTAATTTAATTAAAAACGGAATTTCGAAATACATAAAGGAAACACATAAAGAAATAATTAAATAAATAAATGCATAAAACATCATTATTTGTGTTAAATTGTTGTGTAATAGGAGATTCATCCACTTATAGCGTCTTGAACTAAAAAAAAAAGAAAAAAAAAAGAAAGAAGCAAAAATTAGCTCCGGTTAATTTCAGAAAAGAGAGTCTCGAGAAAATTAGTCAAGTTTGTTTTTTAAGATTTTAATCTGAAATCTGGGCCTGCGTTTATTTTTCTTTGACCTTTTGGTGTCATGCTTCTTAAAACGGGCCAATAGTTTAATAGTTTAACTGTACAAGGTTTATACTGTGCTTTAAATGTGGAGCGTGTTATTAATATCAACTGTTAAAGAGGTACTTTGTTTTAAAACTGACAGGTCATGGCAACGCATTAAATCATTTTATTTTACAGAATTAAGTTTTCCCAAAGTGTTCTTGCAGCAGTTACTGTACATCCTTTACCATCGCCCCCACCCCCTCCTCCAAATCCTGTCACCCAGGGGCTCCCCCACCCTCAGCACCAGCACCACTGTCCTGCACCGGTACAGTTGTAAAGTCCTCATAGAAAAATGATGATGTTTATTCTTTTTCAACAAACAGTGAGTTGACTTCTGGTCCTTCAGAGGAACAGGTCTCACCTTTGGGCGGCTGTGTTGGCATCCAGCACGCCGCCCCCCTGCATCCAGCTCCGGACAGCGTTCATGCCTCCCAGCGGCTCCTCTTTCAGGCTGCTGCCGCTTCTCTGGATGCTTTCCTGGATCCCAAACATCAACAAATCTCCGAGGTTCCGATGTTCAATCTATTTACCTCCTCTTCGTGCACTTGTTCTCCCGTGAACCCTTCACTCTGATTCAAGAGGAACAACGTGGGTGCGCTTTCTACTGTTTTGCGCTTCGCCAAGAATCAAGATGCGGGATGTTTATCCTTCTAATTCTAATTGTGCTGAAAAGTGGACGCTATATATTTATATATATTAAAAAAAAAAGTAGACTCCACCGTGCGTAAAGGACTTAAAACGTCCATTGAAATCGCCCCCCCCCCAAAAAATGACAGTGGGACACGTTGAGCCGGTGTGGAAAGGTGTTTAAAAGTCACTCCGTGTGCGCGTGGAGGTCCAGGGAGCTGTCAGTGAGAGAAAAGACACATCAACTAGCACCTAGATCACATGTCATCATCATCTGTCACTTCTTTCTTCTCCTTTTTACGCTTTGCTTTCTCTTCTTCTCCCCTTGCCCACTGATCCGGGACGCGTCGGTGTCCAGAGCTGCTATGCGTCCTCCGGATGGTTCCCGAAGCTCTGCGCACACTCTCTCTCTCTCTCTCTCTCTCTCTCTCTCTCTCTCTCTCTCTCTCTCTCTCTCTCTCTCTCTCTCTCTCTCTCTGAGGAAAACGCTTTGTGACTCTTCCCCAAAGGATTCTCTGAGAACCCAACAGTGAGCAGAGAGGGTGCCTGGATGGGAAGGGAAATAGGGGAGGGGACCAGAAGAGAGGAGGGGAGGGGACAGGAGGGGAGGAGAGTGGAGTGGACTGTAGTGGAGTGGAGACGCCCCCAAACAAAAGGAGACAGAGCGGAGTGGGGTCCCACACGGAGCTCCTCTGCAGTGGGTTCCACTGGAAGAGGAGACACTCCGGTCAGAGGGAAGACACACAGGGATTTTTTTTTTTTTATTATCTGTGAACATATACTGCAAGAAAAAAAAAACAAGCTGATAAAGTCATTTGCTGTATATTCATGGTGCTGCAAAAAAAAGAAGCTCAATAGCACTTCAGCAGGCGGTGTGGACGTGGGTCATTACAAGAGATTTATGACAAACTTCTGTTAAATGTCAAAACCAAGTGCAAAAATGAAAAAAAGACAAACTCTGCAGGAAATTGAAGAATATATATATATATGCTTTTATTCTTCATAAAGTACATCTTTATATATATATATATATATATATATATATATATATATATATATATATATATATATATATATATATATATATATATATATATATATATATATATATATATATATATATATATATATATATATATATAAAGATGTACTTTACAGTTCGCTGTTGTGTCAGTCATATAAAATAATAATAATAATAATAATAATAATAATAATAATAATAATAATAATAATAATAATAATAATAATAATAATAATAATAATAATAATAATAATAATAACAATAATAATAATAATAATAATCCCACTTATCATGTTACAAAAAAAACACAACTTTGAGGCTCAATTAGGGCGACTATTAAAAAGGTTAATTTAATTAAAACCACCAGAATTTTACATTTCCTTTTTTTTAAGTGGCCTTTCCATACATTATTAGACAAATTCCTACAGAAGATAATTAACAATTCTGAAATAAAACCGCAGCCTTACATTAAGATCTAAGTTTTATTTAGAGCAGCTGTTTAAGCTCAATTATAAAAGCCATATTTCATAGTCAAACCATATCCCTGCTCTCTATTGTCTACCATAGGCCTGCTTATTACACACAAGCGCCGCAAGACACACAAACAAAAGTGACAATAACAATAATTAGCTCAAAATAACAATGAACATAATTGAGGATAATTGCTAGCAGATTTCCCTGCTTTGTCTCTCCCTCTAGCACCATCTGTTATATGAAACTATTTATCACGACGTGACGCCGAGAGGGAATCAAAACAAAAATATTAATAGATAATTCAGTGGACTGTTTTAATAAAATAAAACTACAGCATATTGATCTGTTAAGGTGCAAAAGGTCAACAACTTGTGTATTATTCATCTGGCTGTGAAAATGATTGACAGGTCTTGACTGGCGCAGTTCCAGCCTTTAATTCCCAAAGGTTATTGAAAAACGCTTTTGACCTTGATTATGGAGAATAAGAGTCTTTTATGCTCTGGTTTCCTGCTAAGAGAGGAAAGATAGTGGAGGATCGGCCCTGACAGGATGGAAGGAGATGCGGATGGTGCGTAAAAGACGCAGCGTTAAGGAGCTGTGGAGGTTTGGATCGATCACAGAGTATCAGTTCATTTAAGGAAAAAAAAAAAATTAAATCAAAATAAATCAAAGACTGGATGCATATATGTTTGTTAATTCATATAGAGATGCGCATGTCAGAGGAGAATGGCAACCTAACGAATAGATTCAAGAATAATTATGTCTATTTTATTTTTTTTAATGGACAGTATACTAATTAAATCGCATCCAGCCTGGTTTAAGAGAGAAAATTATCTTAAAAGAGTTATTATAACAAATATAACGACGATTTTTATGTATGTATATAGCCTATATAAAGATAAATTCACTTAGACTATATAGATATATAGAAATTCACTTTCAAATTATTGCCACAAGACTAAATGAAAAAAACGCTATTTTTTGTTTAAGACACGTGTTTTTACAATCTACTAAATAATTATCTAACATGGAAAAAAATCTGAAAATCAAAGCAAGTGAGTTCTATGTGATGATAATAAATAAGTACTAATATGATCTTGTGAAGTGTCAGTAGAGAAAGAGCAGAAAAAGAATGATCACGGTGGCTGTGAAATGAGGTTTGTCTCCTGGATCAGCTGAAAAACAGCACAATGGCGCCATCATGTGTCTACATTATGTAACTACATAGAACAGTCAAAGGACCAGCTCTGTCTCCTGCAGGGGTTGATTGACAGGTCCCAGAATTTAGTCTATAGACTTCAAATAAACATTGAAAATAGAATACAAAATACAAATAAAGAACCAAAATAAAGTTAAATAAAATATGTTACTAGTAAAGGCAAACATTTCTCCCCACAGATATCAGACTTTACAATAATAATAATAATAATAATAATAATAATAATAATAATAATAATAATAATAATAATAATAATAATAATAATAATAATATAAAAACGATCTAAATATACCAATACTGCACTCCACAATGGAGTACTTCGGACTTCCGGAAAGGTACATGGCTTGAGATCAGTAACTGGACACACTATCCGATGACATGAAGACCTCAAGGACACTGGGGTTTACCTTTAGGAACCGTCTATTTACTACCATGTAAGTCTGATGTTGATCTAAACTTTAGAAGAGGTGTAAAAATAGCTGTTCGTGTCAGCGAAAACAGATGCCCTAATCACTTCCATTTAACACAGTTTGGCTCAAAATGACAAAATCGACATTTCTCAGTGTACATCTAATGGTGTGATTTTGATGTCAACTATATGTATATACTCTCAGTCATCTAAAAAAAAAAAAAAAAGAGCTAAAATGAATTTTACTCCAGATAATGTCTTTAATGCTGAAATATAAAACAAAGTAAATACAATCATGATAAAACTTTACTCTCCTGACCTTATTCCATTTCTACATATTTATTTTTTAACATTATTATCTATTATATTGTTTAACCTTAGGTAACATTTTAAGAAGTTTTCTATTTTATATAATTCAAGGTGAGTTTATTTAAGAAATGTTTTTTTGTTGATGAAAGGTTCATGTCTTCATTAATGACAGTTTAATTATTTTTTCTTTTCAATGACTATTTTGCACACAGCATTGATTTTAATGAAACATAAAACCAATACCTTTGACACAGGAACAAACCTTGCTTTTTTTTTTTTTCAATCAAAAATACTGAAGCATGAACTGGGTAAATAAACTACACTGTAGAAAGTTTGAGAATATCTGCTGTAAAATAAATAAATAAATAAACTGTGCTTTTTCTAAGGAGCTGGTATAAGATGTGAGCAGAAAGAACATTTTGCTGCTTGTGTTCAGGTCCAGGTCAGAGGTGGAGGATCTGAGGATCAGGGAGGATTAAAAAGGGTCAGGACCGAGTGAAGGGGGTCAGTTACAGCAGAGAGCAAAGATAAAAAAGAAAAGAGCCCTTTTTACTTTCATGGCAGTCAGCTGTGGTTTCTGTTTCTTGTATTACTGATATGCTGGTGATTCTATGGAGTGTATAGGATAAGCAAAATAAGCCTCGGCTTCTGCCTATTCCTTGTCATTTTTTTCCCTAGCACGTCTAGTTTTTGTCTCCACAGCTTAGATTCAAGGGGTTTATTGTTACATAACAGTTAAAAAAAAAAAGACACAGGCTTAATGCTGTGCAGTCAAATTCTTACCATGCTTCCTATCAATGTGAGAAAAGTACTAATAATAAATAAGATTAAAAACAGTAAAACTCGACTAAAACTAAAGGTCCAGTCCAAAAATACTATGAAAAATTTAACATTTAAAGGCCCTAAATACGATAAATAGATCAATACAATTACAGCATAATTACAATTATCATATCTTTTGTAAAAACATAACAATATTAAATAAACATTACAGTCATGTCTGTTTCTTTCATATTTCATTATATGTTAACGGTGTCATTACGCTGAAAACCACTTTTCCACGCTCCTTTTGGAATCTGATGGGTCACCCCGACTTACCGACACATGCTGCGTTTGCTGCCTGGTGTGTCCCCTCCACTGGCTGTATTTACCATTCATAGAAAATAACAGAGAAACGAGCCACTCAGAAAAAGTCTGTCCACTACATGTCACGAGGACATTGGTGTCACCCACATAGGGTTAAGCCCATCCCCCATTGTAGCGAATCTGAAGTAGCATTAGCATCTATAAGAGAAGACGGCACCACAGTAGCTGCTGTACAAACTGGGAAAAAAATAGCGAATCAAACTGGTTCATGTGTTCGCTCTCTGTGGAAATAAAGCCTTGTTTTTTTCCTGCATGTTTTCAAAACAAGTGACGGCACAAAACTTAGCTGGATGTTACTCTGGTAAAGGTGAACACACAGAGTCAGGGGGGAGGGGGAATGTTCCTTCACGCATTCTGAGCCAATCAGAGACGCCTCATTACCGCGTCATGGTCAGGTACGCAGAAGTATCAGTAAACTCTGTTGTTTGACCTCAAGTGACCTTTCTACCCTCCAAAAACAGCTGGAAACAAAGCAATCAGGATTTTTTCCCCCTTTTAAATAGAAACAATACACAATGTATTAAATAACAATGGAGAACACAGGAATATTAATGAAATAACTATGGAATGACAACTTTAATATAGGAAATTTCTTATAAAATACCTGTTAAAGGGATAGTTCACTATTTTTCAAATTAATTTGTATAGAATCGGTGTCTTTACCCCTGACAGTGTCCTAAGAGTTGGGCTCTGGTCTGGTTTTAGTCAAAGCAAAAGTAGTCCCGGCAGGCTTCCTGGGGTCACGAAAATGAAACTTGTGTCTTCTCAAAACAGTATGCTTGAATGACAAAACCATCATGGAACAAAAACTCACACCTCATAATTGCTTGGAGCTACTTCCTCTCAATAGCGATCAATGCGCGTTGTCACTGCTAACAGCTGTGCACCTTAGCAAACTACTTTCATCAGTTGTTCAGCAGTGTTTGTGGCTGCTACGTACAGACACACAGGGGGTAAGTCACTGTGGGTGCACCAGAGTAAAGACGCTGATTCTATACAAATTCATGTGAGAAATAGTGAACTATCCCTTAAGTACAGGATTTTTCCAAATGTTGTAAGAAAACAGGGATCCTATAGTTCAAAAACTTGATGTGATAGAGAAAAACCAAGATCAGTTTTAGATTTATTAACAGCTGTCCAGGGGCGGAACTATGGGCGGGCCTGGGTGGGCAGGGCCCAACCTGATTGACAGCTGTGCCCACTCAATCACAAGCTCAGAAACAGAATTGTAGACAAATTTTCATTGCCTCATCAAACTGAAATGTTGATCAATATCCTTAATATAGTTATTTATTTGAAAATGTCAATGGAAATAAACTATGTATATTTAATCATTTGTGTTTATTTAAAAAAAAAATCTGTTTCAATTCCGGAAATGCTATTACGTTGTTGTTATACGTACTGGGGGGTTATACGGGGGGGTCTTGCCCACCCCGACTTCACTTAGGCCCGTCTAAAAATAGCCGTCTAGATCCGCCACTGCAGCTGTTGGATTCAATTCAACAAAAATTGTGTTCCCCAGTGGAACCAGACTAAAAATAAGGTGAAATTCTGGCAGTTCATACAATAGTTTGTTTTTTTTTTCCCTGGAAAGGCATCAAATATCAATAAATACTCAACTTTCACTGAAAAAAGTAAAACATTGAATCAACTGAATTTTTTTTTCTTCAATAGTTCACACACACACAAAATTATTCCACAGGGTTATTTTCTAATGTAATCTGGTTTTGCTCAACGACATTTTTTTTAAATATGTGACCTATTGAAGAAGAATTTCTAAGTTGATTAAATACTTTATATATTACCACAACAAATGGTTAATGAGACACATAAAAAAGAAAATAAAGGTTGAGTCCAAAGTGGATCGCTCGTTTTATTTCTGACATTCAATTATTTTAACATAACCAAGGCAATGCCAGGCATTAAGTCCAAAACCATGGAGCGTTTAACAGAATACAGAATTCAGAGGAAGGTTTTACAGAGAACCTCCTCATTTTTTTTGCATGGAGAAAAAAAAAAAAAAATCAGACAATAATAATAATAATGATTTTTAAAAAATTAATAGAAACAAAAGTGCCAGGGAGCCTCAGTGAGAGGAGCCCTGGAAATGATCAAGCTTTTTGAGGTAAAACATAAAGGTGAATAAATGTCAGAGGCAACAGTATTACACAGCAGTGTCAGTCACTTCTTCTAAAAGATGCATTCAGGACATAAGTACGCAGGCAGAGACGGGCTCGGTGCCAGCTGTGGATCCCATTAGCATGCTGTAAAATCCTGCTAATGTTCATAAAGAACTGAGTGGAGTTGCTCCTCAGCTCACAGGGACTGAACAGATGCATGAGGCTGATTAAAACTCAGTATCAGGCTTCTTTCTAGTCATTTATATTCAGGTTTTTCATGTGACAAGTGAGAAAAAGTTTAACCCAAATAACATTTAAACATTAATATAAGTAACAGGACATTAAAGGATTTTTTTTTTTAACATAGTGACCATCTGAGGATAACCTGATGAATACATTTACAGATGATGGTGTGATTTACCACTGAGGTTACAGACAGTTAAGGGCAGTGATATGAAATGTTGTACAGAGTCCAAAGCAGGGCTCATGCATTTAGTTGGCACAGTTGCTTCGAAACACACTGCCTTTAACTGCCATGGTGTTCATCCACCAGCTGAAAGCGCCAATATGCACCAAAACATATTTGATCTTGGACAATGTAATAAATACTTTGCTTTAACAACATGAATATCCACAGGCTGTGTTCAGATGCATGAATTAGAATGTCAAATATCAAGTAATCTGAAGAGGAAGTGCAACAGCTGCACATTTTAGTGTAATCTCACAATATCTGGAATCAAACTGGCCATTTATTTATTATTATTATTATTATTATTATTATTCCTACAATGCAAATTTGGAAAGAAAATGCACTTGGTTAATACAGTTGCCACGGACAGTCATCACCTCATGGAGCATTTGTTAGCATTTTACTTCGCTGTTGATCTTTCTGCAGCGTGACGAGCGCTCGGCAGAGAAAGAAAAATAAGGTTTCAGCTGCTCCGGTTTAACCTGGGGTGGAATGGAGCGGATAATAAAATAAGAAAGTCATTCAGTAATACGTTCTTATAGTCACCTCTTAGAGAAACGTGTGCAAAATACATTGAACTCTACAATTCATCTCTTAAAAAAATAAGCACAAACAGTTAAACGGCACCGAGCAGGTTTGATCCTACATTTGACATGTACTCATTCTCACACCTGCCGCCGATGCTTTTTCAATGTCAAGAGTAAAGTCATTCATAGTAATGAGACCTTTAGTAATAGTAGTAGTAGTAAGTAATACTGTTCAGGGTTAACTAGTGCGTCTCCTGTCGCTCTGTGCCATGCTGATCCCACTCCTAACAGTAGAGGGCACCGGAGTGATCACACCAACTTGAGGACACGTCATAGCGAGCGGAGAAGCGGTAACACTGGCTGGTCTTACAGATCGCAGAACTCCGTTTCCCAAAAGCTTCTCACCTCAGAAGGTGCCTGTGTCCACAAACATGTAAAGTAACAAAGAACATGTAACCACCGAGAAGCTTTGGAGAAATCAGGCCCCGATCTTATTTATATATGAACACTCCTCTGGATTAATATATTTGTCAAACAGAGCAACATTTATATACTGTACATTACACACAAAAAGATTGGGCTGTTTCCTCCTACACAAACACATCAGGGGGTATTTGGTTGCCGACAGCCACAGAACAGCTTTGGAGCGTTGCTAGTATAAATGACATTAGTGCAAATGCAACCCAAAAAAAAACCAAACAAACAAAAAATACAAATAAATGATAAAAATGGCAGAAAAAACATTGCAAGGTTAGAGCACATTGAGGACTAAATGAATAGATGCTATGGGTACAGTGGCAGCATGCAAGCTCTACATACAAGCGTGCATCAAGACTTAGCATTACCAAGATTTTAAGTCTCTTGATCAAAGGGACTCTTTAAAACACACACTTCTTTACATGCCTGCACAATTCGCAGGTGTAGGATGAGCGTGTGTCTCCGATCGTATGTGGAGAAAAAGAAGCCTTCCTATCAAACGGCTCAATTTGCTGGTAGTAACATTTGATTTGAGTAAAGTGACAGGGGTGACTGAGCAGCAGAAGGGCACAGATGGTCTTGGAAACGTATGGTGTGTGTTGATGTGATTGGTTGAAAAGGCGCCTGCTCTCACATTTGACCTCAGTCTTGATTCTAGAAAATCAGAGGGTTCATGAAACGTTTAGTGTGGGCTGGCTCAAACAATAAAACGACTTTCGTTCTGCTTAGGATGCGTACCATAAACGAGGTAAAAACCAATGACAGAAAAGTTCGGGCTCCTTTCTGTGTTCCGCTCATTCTCATTTAAGTGAAAGATGAAATACAAACTGTTCCATGTTACTTCTAACTCCTTGTTTTACAATCTGTCTGCACTGTGTGCTGTCCGATAAAACAATAATGTTCTAAAAAGTATCGTAAAAATAAATGTTCTTCTTTAACAGTAATAAAGTTTGGCGATGAGAACTGTTTTTGTTGGGACCAGCCAAACAAGTTGTATTAAGATATTAGAGCAGTACAATAGAGAGTTTGCCACATATAATGAACCAAGTCGATTCCATGTGAAATCACTAAACACTTGACTCGACCCCATCATGCATCCTCCGCTTAGCACCAGGCTTCAGATCATGTGGTGGCATCAAACACTAATAACCAACCTTTGCTCAGTGATACACAAGACTACAGTCACTGAAAACCAAAAAACATGTGTTGACAAATCTGTCAAGACTATGAAATGTTAAGTACTTAAACTGCAACCATGGGTTACTGATAGTCTCATATGGGTGTCCTCAGCGATTCCATACCAATCATGGCACATACAGAGAAAACCCAAACACTATAAAATGCACAGCAGTGTGAGAAAAGCTGCATAAACCAAGGCAGGATGGGAAAAGCCACCACTGAAATGTCTGGGATTGAAATGAGAGTCTGAAGCGTTACTTCAAAATGTCACTATACATCTAAGAAAAAAAAAAAAAAGCGACATGATTCGAGTTTCATTCAGGACTTCACATTTCTTGGAAAGATGTCGAACTAAGAACTTGTGCGAGATTACTGCTTTCCCAATATATATATTTTTTAAATCAAATACCTGGATTTTGTACCGCAGGTGGTTTTAGAGTGTGAGTGAAGAACACATAATAAACAACAAAAAAAAAAAGGGTGAAAAGTGATGCCCACCTAAATTAAATTACTGCTGGCATTAAAGTAATTCTTCAAACACATTTAGATAAACTCTACCAAGAAGGCAAATCTGTTCAGGTGGATTATTTTAACAAGTGAAGAATATGTACTTAAGAGATTTCAATTTATGTCTAAAAATAGATTTTGAGATAAATTTCAAACAGCATATGTCTGACAGACCATTTAGACTGTATTCATGTATGTTGATGGTGTTATGATGGGGCTCAATGGCTGCATGGGACAGGACGCTGCTCATCCTTATAAGAGGAAGTGGGTGAATCTGACTGCTGGGACAAACCGACAGATGGGTGCTGGCTGTTCAGTGGGGAACTTGTGTTCACTTGATGGGGGGGCTCAGGGTGAGCAGGGGTCTCCACTTGAGACTGAAGCTGTGAGGATGATTGATGAAAGACAGGGGGAGACACAGGGTGGGGGACACATGTGGAAGAGGTGTTCATGTCCTGTGTGTCAGATGAAGATAGAAAGTCAAGTGATGACTGGGGCTCAGTTGACAGGGGAGATGGAGATGAAGAGGGCGATGACGGTGAAATCTTGAACACTTTTCCCGAGTCACAGGGCAAACTAGAAGATGAGGAGGGGGAGGAACTTTCCCCGGCCTCCTTATCTCCCTCCTTTTCTGCTGTTGCCTCTTTGGCTCCATCACCTGGACAGGTACTGTCTTTTTCTTTCATGCCACCTGCAGCTTCTTCCTGGCCCGCAGGACTTTGATTTGCTGGAGGAGTGTCTTGGTTGGGGACATTGGAGGCTGGTGACTGGCTCTTGAGTTGTGAATGACAGAGAGGACATGTCTCTTGAACATAAAGCCACTTCTTCAAACAACCAGCGTGGAAGAAGTGACTGCATGGAGTGATCACAGCACTGCTCATGTCCTATAAGATTTATCACAAAAAACAAAAAAAAGGTTTTGAAACCTACAATTTATACAATTTTCCCTTAGGCTTACTTTAAAACTGGGTTTACTTTAATAATTTGAAGATGAAAAACCTTACCATACGTGATAAACACCAACACATACCTGGTAGCAGATAGCACAGATGTCGTTGTACTGTTCCAGCTGTGTGCTGCTAGCTGTGGGGAGGCTTTTGATCTTGTTTACAGCATCTCTCCTGAGCAGAAAGCTCTGCCAGCCCAGCTGGGCTCTGAGCCAGACGTTATAATATGAGTGCACCAGGATGATGGTGCTACCCATCACACTCCACTCCCCAAACACAGTCTCTGATACACCATAGCACACCACACACACTGCAACCTGGCAGAGTAGGAAATTACAGAGTTCAGGATGTAGTCGGTTACCAACTGAGATGTGCGAGAGTATGTATGTTCTGAGACTCACCAAGAATTCTAACAATCTGTAAGTGCCATTGACACAGTAAATAACTTCATCCATGTTCTCAACTGGAGCTTTACGAAACTCCTCCACCATGAAGAGAACATAAATCAGCAGAGTGCCAAGGACCTGCATGGCAAAATATGTTCACATTCAAACTTCCATTGTCACAGCCCAGAGCTTCAGATGGTGAGAATTATTAAATAAATATTTTTTGTATAAGCTGAAATGTGCGCATGCCTGTGTGTGAGAAACAGGAGGCATTAGGGCATAAAAAAATGCTTGTCCCTTTTCACTGTTATTAGCATACATCATTAAGTCACAGTGGATGTAATCCCCTCATGAACCCAGGTTAAGCTCATTTCCTGGAAAAACTCCATGATCAGTTTTTCTGCAGGTTTCAAAAGCATAACTTTCAGTCTTTTCAAGGCCATCATGAATGCAATTTCAGGCATATTTAATGCCGTGCCATGCTGGTACCAGACTTAGCTGATGCAGAATAATATCAGGAGTGGCAGACATTTGTTAAGGTTTAACAAAATATTTATTATTTAATAACTTTCTCTGCAAATCTGATCTCTTTACACTCCATGCGTTATCTTGTTCAAATCAATTTTTTGGCAATGGCCCAAAACCTAAACACTTCTGGAGACCCAATAGTACTTACTTTTTAATAGTAAAAAGTAAAACCATTGTCCACCAGAATAGACTTGCATAATCCCTATAGGTGGATGTTAAACCTTTCTTCGGTCACATTATATGTGCTCATGTGATACCTGCAGTGATGTGAGGATAGAAGAGGAGATGATGATAAGGAGCCAGAAGTCCATATGGAAGAACTGACAGATCATATAAGCCATATAGGCTGGAAAAATCAGCAGGAATAGACACAGAGACACTGCTCGGAAGTGCTTCCAAAGACTCCTAAAGGACAGAGAACAGGAAATGGTTTCCAGAAACTAAATGAGACAGATAAACAACAGTTGTGCTGATATGGTTCAACCACTCACTTGTCTCTGGATGCTCCCAGAGCCAGGACTATGGGGTCCGCTATTTCCAGCATAGATTGCAGGATGGAAGCGACTACAATGAATAGTATAATGGAGAGGAGGAAGGCTCGATGGATGACCTGCAGCTCGATGAGTCCCGTTTGAACAGCAAGGATCAAAAGGGTAATTCCCTCAGTCATGCCCCTACACATAGAGACAGCACATATTTAATGGGAATACAGGTAGAGACACAAACTACAAGGTGCAGCTTTAATGAATTCCATCACTCTTCCATTCATAGTACAAACAAAACACACTCTGACTGACCGGTGCATGGTGTTATCGTTCATAAAAGCCCTGTATCCTTGTAGGTAGAACTTGCAGAGTGTAAGAACTCCCAAAGCGATGAAAGAGACGGTGAAAACTAGACCGAGCAGGGAGTAGGGTGTGCTGCAACATTCTGCAATACTAAGGAGAAAGGAAAGGGGGTAAAGAAGTTGCATAGAGCAAAAGGACAAAAAAATATTTATTAGATGTCCCGTTACGCTCTATAGGTGTTATTTTGATTAGCTGCTATTGTGACATCGCTGTTATGACAGAAAGTAATTGCTTTTGTTCTACTCATTCGTTTAACTCTACTGTCACTGAACACTATATCACTTTCTGTGGTAAAGCGTTTACAGAAAAGGTGATAGTAAGAAAACTGAACAACATTGAGTACTCCCTTAAAATATATAAATACAATGTCAGAATGGGAATATTCTAGCAAAATCTGTGTAAATATTCTACACAGATTTGGTACCTAGAGAACTGTGGGGGATTCATTGCTAAAGTATCTGCAGCCCATGATACTTTATAATTGATAGTGATGAATTAAAGCTTCAGTCTGATTTTTTTTTTTTGCATCACAGGGCAAACCCCCCCCCCCCCCCCCCCCCCTCAAAAAAAAAACATCCAGTCACCCTTCAGTATTATGCGAGTCACATGGTGTCAGAGGAAACTCTATTGTCAGGCAGCATCAAATCTTCCCCGGTGATGTAGGGTTTTGACCTCTGAGGTGTTTTCAGGAAGGCTGTTATATACATGTTTAAGTGTTATTATATATTCCTGTTAATATTCTGAGATACCACCCTACTAGTCTACACTGAGGTTCATCATAGAAGCTTAAAGAAATTAATACTTTTCCATAACAGTGTTAAACATCACATTCATGTTTCATTTTTATTTTGTTGGAAACAGAACATGTTGAGTTTATTTCTGTTCATGTCCTTAACATCTGCCTAGTTTAACCATTAGGCCACAACTTACAAATCTTATGAAAACTTCCAAGAAAATTGTAACTCATGATTAAGCTATGAAGGTGGGAGTCATCACATTTAGCAGTAGCAACATCTTACAAGTACCTGGTAAGAAACAGGAAAAGTAGCCTCTCCCGTGAGGTAGGCTGGTCTCTAGTGCTGAAGTAGGAGTAGATCTGCAGAGCAAATAGCAGCAGCCAGAAACACATGAAGAGAACTGGAAGGACCAGCTGGTTCCACAGAGACATGCCCAAAGCGAGCAGTCCATACACTTCCACCACCTGAAGGCAGAGAGCAAATCATGCAGATACAGAAGAAGAGAGATCAAAGTAACCAGTATATGCATACAGTACATAATGATAAAGTTCCACGTGAGTGTAAAAGGAAAAGAAAAGAAGGGCTACATGGTTTACCTGAGCCAGCTCGCGGTAGGCGGTCTTGGCAAGATTGTATGGTACCAGTAAATTAGAAGCCAGGAAGTAAATGACCTCCAGGCCTGTGAAGATCATGGAGAACTTATTGATGAAGACGATGGTCTCTAATGGAACCAGACACAGCCTGGCCACCAGAGGGAGGAGGTGAGCAGAGAAAAGCCAAATCCTCTTGGTCTGCATCACACAGGAACACAGCGTACACACCACCAACTGACCTGGAAGACCAAGCACAAATATATGTACACATAAATGCCAACACTGTATAAAAATAGGATTTTGGGGGAAAAAAATTGCTGATTTGTGTTTATTTTTAATATGTTTGCAATTTATATTGCAGGGTCACTTTTCACTTCAAGTAAAATTACTCAGTAGAGTAGTATATATGTCACTGTCAGATGCTAGTTTCACTTTCGCAGACTTTCACTGTGCACTGAAATCAGCACCCCTGTGCTATTTGTAGCACAGCAGTCAACCTTTTTATGATGAAATAAGATGACCTATAGTCTATGGTTTCGACAGAGCTAGGACATGTAGGACAAATACACAATTTATTTTAATTAAAATGTATGCACAGTTTACATTCCATAATAGATTTCCTTTCATTAAACTGTAGTAATGCTAGTTGATATCACTATAGTCCATGTTTAAATATTAGAGCTGTAGATATTGATCCGTCTATAGATAGACCAGTATGCTGTGGCATACATGAGATGGATACAGGTGGCCACACAGACATGAGCCTAAAAACTTAAGAAAAGTGTCTGACCTCACTTTACAGTAATGTTTTCATTGACTGTTATCATACGTTGGATTTTTTTTTTCTAGAACAGTGTGTTATCCATTTATCATCATGCATGCACATGTAAACTCATGCAAAAGTAATATTATACCTATAAGTGCCGTGGTGAATCTGTTCATGGAGAGAGGTTCCAGATAGACAGGTCCTTCATAGCCAGAATCCAGTTCACTCCGGACATAATCCCTGACAAAAAAAGGTCAAATTGCTCAGTTTACATGCAAAACTATTGTGACTTGCTGTACAGCCTGAACTACATTTCAACCAGAAGACTTCTATCCCCAATTAGCATACTGAAAACTGACACTAGTTACTGATATATTCTTTTGTAAATGCCTTGAAAAAGATATGAAATATCAGAAGTCTAATCAGTCAAATCACCTGTGTGGGTGTGCTTGGTTTTCTAGTCTGCCAAGGATTTTGAAATAACAGTATGAGCACCAGCTCAAACATCAAGAGTAGCAACAAGCTAGGGATTGTGAACCAGTTCCAAACTGTCAAGCCCAATGGAATTCAATGCCCCCAAGCTTATCAAATCATTTGATTTGTACTGGCATGTTTTTTTCAACTGTGCATTTTAAAACTCAAGAGATTCAAACTCTCAATGTTCTAAATTAAACAGGGGTTAAACAGAGAGACATTTCCACTCCTGATCCATATGTTTAGTTTTTTTTTCCCTTTCCTCTATTTCAATACAGTTTTTCACCTCATAGATAATCCAGCTGATGAAATATCATGAGCCACCTAAAAAGTCAGGAACCAAGCTTGCATATATAGACTACATAGCCATGGGTTTTCATGATTAAACAGATGAATAATTGGTTAATCTGATCAAGTCCACACCTTACTATTATTAACTGTGTTTTAGTACTTTATGGGGATATAAGAATAATGAGGGTGGGGTTTTTTGTAAAAAAAAAAAAAAAAAAAAAAAAGGCAAAAGCCATTCATTGAGTGCAAAGAACTTTCACAAGATTAAGACCATTAAATGCTAAGATAGTACAGCTACTGCAAATGGTCACAACTTATACAAGACTGCAATTAATTAATAAAATTATAAAATTACAGTTTTGATCATAACATAGGGCTATACCTTTATTTTAGTGCAAAATGCTACAAGTCCAGATATATGAAGATTTACAGTGAACAAATTGCAAAAGAAGGTTAAGAATAAAATAAGTGTCTGTTCTGAGTTGACCATTTGTATTTTGTTATGTTATGAAAGTTCAAGTTTGAAAAGATTTTTTTTTAAGGTTGAAAACATGAAAAATTCCAAAACCAGTGGTGGCTGACACAAACCACATGAAACCACATTTTGATGACTGTGACCTTTGACCTACATTCACCAAAATGTATTGATCTATTCTGGACCACCTCACATCTTTCTTGAAAATTTAATGGAAATTGGTCCAGTAGTTTTTGCTTAAAGCTGCTTACAACCAGACAAACTCACTCAAAAACAATACCCCTCTCCCCTTCAGGGGGCGAGGTAAGAAATAATCAAAGGTTTTGCTTTGATAAGAAAGTGTCAACCCAATCTGAAAACACCACATGACATTTCGACCAAATGTAGCAGCAATAATGTACGTGTATTTATACCTTGAGACTTGGTGACCAGCAAACAGGAGCAGGGCTGTCAGGACGTACAGGTACAGTTTAACAAGGTGCTGACGAGGCAGAGTCAGGAGCACCAAACTCAGAATGTAACCTGCAAGGTAGTCACAGATAGACACAAAAGCAATTAGCAACATTAGTGGAAAAGTAAAATATAACAGTATTTCTAACAGTGTTTTCATTCAATGCAGTACTTGTGAAATGTTTCTTAATTAATTTAATGTTTACTTATTTAATCCCATTTAATTGTATGGAGCCACCATAGAGGTACCAGTGAATTACAATATTAAATCGTGAAGAATAAGAATGAGTAGAGGATTGTGGACAACCTGCCAATTTGGAGAAATCGTGTAGATCGCCTTGGCCGATGGACGCAGTAACTTTTCTCCCATTTCTATGCTACCCAACGCGGCAGATGTACAACGTCCTTAACCTGACTGACCAATCATAGCGAACTGTGTGTCGTAACACACTTTCGTACATGCCTCCATCATGTTATGCACGTGTAAAAAGTCACATAGAGAGCTATGGCTGACAGCTAAGCTGAGGAGTTGATGAAGAAAAAGAAATCCACCTCTGTTATATGGAATTGGTTTGGCTTTTCTCCCACTGACAAACATCAGCAATATGCAAAGAACCTGTAAAAAGGTCGGATGCAATACGACAAATTTGTACAACTTAACATGAAGTCATCCCAAAGCGCATGCCGAAAGCGAAACCATGCAGGTGGCGGCATCCGCCTCACAACCAGCAACCTCGGGGGCAAAACGAAAGCAATTAACGTGATCCCCAACATTTCAAAGAAACACCCCGTATGAGAAGTCCAGTAAGCAGTGGAGAGAGGTAACACTGAGCTGCCAACACTCTGTTTTCTCAATACCCTCCCGTATTTCACACCCATCTCCTGTCCCCTCCCGTTTTGTAATTTTTCCTGGTAATCTCCAGTAATTTATTGAATCGGAACGTCAAAAACAAAATCTGAAGACATCATTTGGCTGATGTTCTCCAGTTGACACATATCATGTATGGAACGTATACATGTAAATTGTTTACTAACTGACAATTCATAGATGCGTAGTTGATCTGTGTGCAGGGTGAAAACTTTCCCCTGGACAGTATCACATATACACACAGGCCAACAATGGCAACGCAGTTTTAATGTAAGAAAGCACAAACCTTTAATATGTTTGGACATTCTCAGTCAAATTTAATCCAACCAGGGATATATATCTGTCACTCTGTGTGTGTGTGTGTGTGTGTGTGTGTGTGTGTCTGCATATGTCACTATTGTTTTTTGATTTAATTATATTCCAATAGTGTGTTTACTAGTGTTGCACATGTTTTTTACATTTTAGTTTGTTTACAATGTTTTCACATGCAAAATTGCACCAATATTCATTCAAACTGTTCAATTTGTAAAACCTGTTTTTTTTTTGGGGGGGGGGGGGGATCATGATGGAAAATCATGATGAAAAATCTAAATCGTACATTTTTGGTAAAAATAAATCATGATCTAAAGATTTTTCCATATTGTCCACCTCTACAGTGAATTAAACACTCAATACAGCACACAGGTTAATGATACACAAGTTAACTGACAAAAACAACCTAAACAATGAAATAGGCTCTGTATAAACACAGAAACAACTAGTTTAATTTTACTGCCCGTCCCCTCTTGTCTATCTCATCACAGTGTTCATCAGCACATACCAAGCCTATTGGCTCATTAACCAACTGCAGCCAAGTGCATGCATGCAGACAGACAGACACGCACATGCACACACACACAAACACACACCTTCAGCTAGAAATGCACAAATCATGCATTGATGAAAATGCTATTTTGGGATGAACACTTTTATTCTTCGTTATGTGTGTCAAAATAATTCCTCAGAGGTATCCAGTCCAGCCTACGGCCAACCAGCATTTTGAACATTGTACACAACTGAATTATTTTTTCCAAATGCTGCTAGGAAAGATCAAATCATGACACAGCTAGAAATAATCTACTGAGCCAGCAGAGGAAAAAGTGAAACTTTACCTGATAAGTCAGTCAAACAGTTGAAATAACACACCCACACAAGTAAGAGATAACACTGATATACAAACGGTCAGTGTTTGTGTACTAAAACGTGCTTTTGTGTTTGTTTTGGATGAGCATACACTGACCTACGTAGTGCAGGTAGAGAGCCAGGTATTTGTACTGGAACAGGGGGTTGTTGGAGAGGCTGGAGCGCTGGATCTTCTGGAAAAAAGAGCTGACATCCCAGCGATACAGGACATCAAGCAGCATGATGCTGGGAACACGAAGACCCACATTGAGCACCGCCTCTACACGGTCCTTCAGTGCCATGGCCTCAGCTTAACTTCTGACGGGCAGGCAGAACTGACCACTAAGACGGGATGTTAACAGTTGGTTCACTGCATAAAAAGAAAGAGACAGTGCTACAGATCAAAACGTTGAATTAGAAAATGAAAGTGAAATACAAAAAATAGAGACAGATGGAGGAAGTGTACACAACATTCAAAACATAATTCAATTGAATTGGCAGAAAATATTCCAAACAGTATCCCAGAACCACTTTGCTTAGGATCAGTGATCCACCCCCCACCACCACCGTGAGGCAGATTCATACTGTAAAGCAAGCTCAGAGTGAATCCAAATGCCAACAGAAATTCATGAAATGTGTAACAAAACACCAATAAGAACTTTTTGAAATACTGTAGGACAAACAATTACTTCTAAAGTAACTGTCACTGACTGTAACTGTCAGTGACACAATGCAATTAATTTTTTTTAAAAAGCTCATACTCTTGTAAATGTAGACATTAAGTATGCATTTCAACACTTTACTCATTTCCTTTTGTGTATGAAATGTGTTATACAAGGTTATAATAAAGTTGCCTGTCATTTAAATAAAGAGAAAGCATTTAAGATAGCTCTGAAACTGAAGATAATATGCAAAAACATATGTGCAGTAACAACAATATATTTGTCAGATCTGAGATTCTTCACACAGTTTACTATGAGGACTGGTTTGACAAGATGACAATAAGGAGTGTTCGTCAGTGTTTTTGTTTTCAGTCTTTGTGGGGTAGCAGCATCATTCTACTCTCCTGCAAGATACTAATGTTTCAGTTGACTGGTCTCACTCACTCTCAGGAAAGACAATCCCTCACAAACAGCATGAATCTGGCACAGTAGATATACACTGTAATTCAACTGGAACACCACATTGTTAGGTGGTTTTATTCAGAAAAGAGAATAAATACACATAAGCTTCTTGTTAGCAGAAAAGGTAGTCACAAAAATAGATGCTTCACTCACACAACTATCATTTCCACATTCATATAAGTTGCTGATCAACGTAGACTTGCATACATACAAATCAACATCCATTTCCTTTCCTACAAGAACTTACTGCAGCAATGAAGACTATAAAACAGAAAAAAATGAAAAAAAAAACTGTGCAGTGCATTACACTGCAACACTCAGGTTTTTTGAGGCAGGTGCAGCATAACTTCAGTTTGACAAATTAAGCACACTTGTACTTATACTTATATCTGCTTATTCAGTTTTCTCACTTGTAACCCATATTAAATACAAACACTGCCATTATGGATTTACATTTTTCACAAACCAGACATATATATTTAAAGTAAATGTTTTAACTAATTTTGCAAACGTCCCTTACACTCATCATCATTAGCCTGGCTGATAGATTTGCAACATTGCCCAGAAAATTAAATCAAGTATAAGCTTTGTCATGCCCTTACAAATGATAGACTAAAGTAACTGGAGGTTAAAGGAGTCATATTTTGCTAAACCTACTTTTATTAGTCTTTGATACATTTTATTTAGAGACCCTACTAGTTTGAAAAGTTTGAATTTGAACCCTCCAGGTGCTGGAAAGCTATCTTTATATTAATCTAGGCAAAAAAAAAAAAGTTGATTTCTACAATTTTTTTAAAATTTTTGCTAAATGTGTTATATCTAGCATATAACTAGTTACATATACCATAAGGTCAAGACTTCAGATGAACATTGCTCAGAGTATGACATAATTGTCACCAGCAGGAGTTGTAGTCCATACTGAAAATATGAAAAAACTTTACCTGAAATATTCAGTTGTTGGTTTAACGGGACACAGCCAACAACCTGGAGGGGGTATGGCATGGAGTGGCTTATTTACATTTAAAGAGCCAGCGTTCAAAATTACATTTCTGGTGTCATTACTCAGATAAATACAATTGAATATGGACCTGTGGAGTTGAATTAATGAACAATTCACACCCAAGCATGGCATTTAGAACTCATGTAGACCACAGGGAAATGTTTTCAAATACAGAATTCCATTTAAGAAAGTAAAATATCCCTCTTTTCAATCGCATAATGTTGCTATCTCACTATCAAGTATTTGTTCCATACATTCAACAGTAGAATTTCTGCTACATAACCAAATTCTGGACGAAAAAAAAACATGTAGATTGAAAAGAAATCACCCCCCCCCCCTCCAAAAAAAGGTTCAAATTTGACGCAAAACACTCTTCACATAATCACTTCTCATCTATATAAACTATATCAACAATTTAGTTAGTTTTGGGTCAGTCATACCACTGCCGGTCAACGCCGTGCTATGGAAACCACCTTTGTTTTTCTGTTAGTTGATTTAAGGACTTCCAATAAAAAGATCATTGTTCAGGAGGCTCTCATCCCTTGGTAGTGTGAAGCTATAAATTTAACGTACTAATGAGTTGAAAGAGAAGGAACAACTTTTATTCTGTGTTGACTTTTACTATCTTCACTAACAAACAGCTCAAGCTGCTATTGCGGAAATTCTAAGCTCATAACCTTGCAATTTAGTTACTGTAAAAGCAGTTTCAAATGGACCCCGTGGGAAAAAACTCGAAGGAAATAATTCATTCCGGACAATAAACTCCTGTTGCTATTCATACCAACAGAACAAAGTTTGAGCATCAACTCATGCTTTTGATTTGGATCTTAAAATGGCCACTTTCTGCCCTTGTTGTAATGCTTTGAAAGTTAGCAAAGGCGTTTCCAGTTTTATCCATTTAATTCTCCTGCAGACCGGGGCAGCATCCTGTTACCTTACATAACTGAATTCACCATCCCTGGCCAAAGACAGATCACTTCGCAGAATCCGAGTTTATATAACGCCGCAGTCAATTTACCACCGTGATTTAATCTGCTGTAATCCATTTAACCATACATACAAGATAAGGTTTGGTAAGATTTAAACTAAAAGAGAGCCTTTGTTTATTTTAGTGATTCATCCCCACTATGCGTTTAAGGATGAGTGAGTGTTGCATCGATTGAGGCACGCCATGAACTCTAGTAACCTCTCCGTCTCGACTGTAGCAAAAAAAATCTATTCCTTTGCTACGATGCAACGATCGCTACACTTTACTAACAATTCCGACCGTAAACAGAATAAAAGGGTAGCGAGGAAGCAAATGGTCAGATCTTGCCATTTCTAACGTGACCTGTAAAGTTATTAAAGCGTAAGGGGACACAAATAGCTGTAGCGGTGTACGTGCTGTGTACATACGATGAGCTGCATAGAGCAGACAGCAGGCACAGTGCCAATAATTCAAGCTAACGTTAGCTCCGCTGTCAGTTAGCTTCACTCAACTACTGAGCTGACATCAACATAACGGGTAGGCAGCAACATAAACGAAGTAACTGCGTTATTCCGACGCGTTCACGTCATAAAACAAGTTTCGTATATCTCACCATAAAAGGTAAAGGGAATTATGTATAAATGCAATAAAGCACCGGTCCCTCTTAACCACTAAGTACACCTTTAGCCTATAGCTAGCAAGCAGACTAGTAGACATTCTGAGCTAACCATGGCGCCCAGCCAAGACTAGTGAGAAAAAAGAACACTTACATTTGAAGGACGATGTTCGCGATGTGTAATACAGTTTTGGGGTGTTTTTCAGGTCGGATATCAACCATTTTAACTCGGCACCGCCCGAGTTAACGGTCCTCTAAAAGGAAGCGACTCGTACTCAAAGGATGTGGCCCATCCGCTCATCTCACCTAGCAGCCATTACCCCGACCAATGAGGAGGATGTTCTGGGCATGCGCAATATGCCTGTCCCGTTAAATGTTTTCACTTACAGAATGGAAACTAAAACTAGAAGCGCTTTAAATGTTACATTCCGTCTTAATTAATGTCATGTGCTGGTGTTACTGTAATTTTTGTGATAGAATAATATAATCTTTACTTTTAGTTGGCCTTCACTGCTTGGCGAAACCAAATAAATATAATTTAGAATGAGGTTTGTGGATATCAGCCAGCGCCAATGTGATTCTTTGGGGCTTGGAAGTAAAAACAGTTTACAAAGATTACATGTTAGACATTTCATAGTAAGTACAGTGCGACTTTGACTGCACCCCAGGGTGGTTTCCTGAGCGTTCAGTGTTATCCAGGCTCCATACATACCAAACAAGTGAAACACTTAAAGGCACTTAACATTTACGATGTTTAAGTATAACCCAAAGGCAGTAAGTGTGGTTTTTCTACGACAGCATGATACACACCAACAATCTACGCTATGCATCCTTTAAATAGCATTCACTTTAGTACAGTTTTATAACATGGCAATAAAGTAAATGTGAAACTGGCGTGTCGAAAACCCTGCAATTGTGTTTGTTTTGCGGTCATTCTGTTTTTTCAGTATCGGAAAAATACACATACGTTGAATAATCAAAATAAAAGACTAATGGCTTTTATTTGTGGTGACCATGGAAACGAAGCTTTTTGCCCTACGTCACTACCGGTAGGATTCCGGACGCCAGGAAGAGCGGAGTGCTTCTTGATGAATGACTGATTTGCAAACTTCATTCATTCACATTACGAGGAAATTCATCACTGTTTCTTAAGCATTATATAGTAGCTTGTGTTACTAGGTAAGGATAACCAAAACGTACAGGCTATTGGGCCAGCGCTAGCTACTTGGGTGGGTATCTTGCTTGTTTATAATGCCGCTAGTTAGTGTTAGCCATCTCATGCTAAAAATATCAACATCGGGTCAGCTTTGAATAAGGAGGTTTTTGTTTTAGCCAGCCAACAGAGTACATGTCTATGCGTAGTTCCATTTACCTTGTGTTTTGTCATCTGCGTTGGATATTTATCCACTTCATGTTTTGCTCAAGCTACACCCAGTTACTGTAAAGCATCTTGACTTTTCTTATGTCCCCTCTCTTTGTAAACTGAAGGTAAATCTTGGCGTGGAAGAGGGTTCCTTTGTCTTCTGTGCGCACACGTCCACCTCCAACTGCTGCACTGTGTGTATATGCATGTTAAATAACCCCTGTAAGCCATGTCAGTATCAGTGATCATAAAATGGGGAGGTCAGGAGTACTCTATCAGTTCTCTCTCTGAGGAAGATACAGTGATGGATCTGAAACAGTCTATTAAGACCTTGACTGGGGTGCTACCAGAGAGACAGAAACTACTTGGACTCAAGGTCAAAGGTGAGAGGATAGACAGTGATCACTAATGATGCTCTCAAATGATTGCTAACTAATCTAATAAATTAACTACTGTTGTGGCAACATTAATCAATCTTTAGTATCAGGTGATGTTGAATTTCTAAGTTTGGTATCTATGTGTTGCTTGAGTTTTTTTTTATTCTTGTCTGCCAGTAGTTATGAATGGGTCTTAAGTAAATGAACTAAAATTAAATAATATATGTGTTTTCCTCTCCAGGAAAGCCTGCAGAAGATGAGGTGAAGCTGGGTTCTCTGAAGCTGAAGCCAAACACTAAGATCATGATGATGGGCTCCAGAGAGGAGAGCTTGGTAGGTAGCATTTTTGCAGACAACTAAAGACACACACATTCAATGCTGATACTAGATATTGGTGCGAATCAACTGATTCAAATTGTTTGATAAGGTGCCATGAGCTCTACTGAGTTATTCAGTTTTTGTCAGCAGTACTGCTGACAAAAACTGAGTGGGAGCAAACAATGAAGTTGTTTGGAAGCATTTCACATTTGTTTCACTAACAGTTTTTTTTTATCTGTAATATCTTTTATGCCAATGTTTGGAGATAATGGAAACAGTAGGACAGCAAAATAAAGCAAAACATTCCTATTTTTTTTTTACCGTGTGGCTGGTATTGGCATTTTGTTTGTGATGTGTTCTGTTGTCAGACAGCTATAAAAGAAATATGCCTATATTTTTATTTTTAATTTTTTTATGAAGGAAGATGTTTTAGCCCCTCCTCCAGAGAACGATGATGTGGTCAATGATTTTGACATTGAAGAGGAGGTTATTGAAGTGGAGAACAGGTCAGACTCTGTGTACATTTGTAGTTACATTAGGCATATATATCTATATATTTGTGTGTGTGTGTGGGTGTACTAACACTTAAGTGTTGTTTATATGGTCTAGAGAGGAGAATCTAGCAAAAATAGCCCGCAGAGTGAAAGACTATAAGGTGGAGGAATTAAACCCCCCCAGGGAAGGGAAGAGGCTTCTGGTACTTGATGTGGACTACACACTGTTTGGTGAGTTTTTATTAAACCAGCAAGCAACTCTGTAATAAATAACTAACCTTACTGGGATTGTTTTGTCAGTTGGATTATATGATCCTAATATTAAAGCATTGTAGTTGTTAAATATATATTACATAATATTTAACCTCTTTTCTGTCTGTACACTTGTATTCAGCTGTAGCTTTTTTGGCACCATGTGTTGACATCTGAATTCTGTGTTCATTTAGATCACAAGTCATGTGCGGAAACAGGTCAAGAGCTGATGAGGCCATATCTTCATGAGTTTTTGACATCAGCCTACGAGGACTATGACATTGTAATTTGGTGTATGTCTCTGATTTTCATTTTATTTATTTATTTATGTAACCTTTATTTAGTCAAGCAGCCAATATATCTTTGCTGGCAAAGCAGGAGATGTAAAAAATTTAAAGGCTGCATTTATTCAAGAGCACACCATTTACATTTCCTCCGTGTGGTGTTAGTCAACAGCATAACAAACTTTTATTCTCTCTCTTTAGCTGCAACAAGTATGAAGTGGATTGATGCCAAAATGAAAGTAAGTAATCCACTTAATCCACCTGTTTTTGCATTGTATTCACTAATGTGATTATTTCCTCGGTCACTGTACTCTACTGCACTCTTTACCCTTCATAGTCAAAAGGTGGCAGTGTTAATCAATGTAACTGGAAGGGAGCATGATTACACTGTGTTTGTGTTTGTATACACAGGAGCTAGGAGTGACAGACAACCCAAACTACAAAATAACCTTCATGTTGGACAGTGCTGCTATGATCACAGTACACACCCCTAAGAGAGGGGTTGTGGAGGTTAGTATACACACCATTTATGATAAATAATAAAAACTGGCACCTGGTTGGGGGTTGCATACTGTATAATACAAATGTAAACAGACTTTTGTAGATGCGTAAAATATTATGTGTGAAGTTTTAGGTCCTGCTCATCCTTACATTCAATGTGTGGAGACAATGTGTATATATATTTTCTTTTCACTTCATTTAGCTATATTTACATGTTTTGTATGGGCAGCATATTGCAGTGCAGTTATTTTACTCAACATTTTAAGACCAAATCATTGAATAACACAGAAAGTAATTTAGATAAATGTTGAGCGAGAGGCAGAGCAAGGTTTTTGGGTCCGCCCTCACACGTGTATTTGTTTACTGGGTGATATCTGTAGGCTAACATAAGCTACTGTACACAGAGCTATCAAGTCACACACTTTTCAGTCTTAATATACATTTCTGTGGCGCACCACTCTCACTATTGAACCAGGAGAAATGAAGCATGTTAATATTCTGGACCACTCGCACATTATGTTACATTACAGTTTGAATTATATGCCGGGTGGGTGTGTTTTGGCGCCGGTTCAACATTGTTGGAGCTTTCCTCCCAATTGGACGCTTCAACCTGACGTCAGGTTTTGTACACATCTTGTGAACATTTGGCAACGAGCTGTTTAGAGTGGCAGGAAACCGCTATCACTTATGTTTTATAATTTTGCTGAGGTTTGCAATCGACATTCTAACATTGTATGTATGTAGAAAACCACAGATCAGCATAACAGGTCTCCTTTAAAGTAACACATTAGAAACATTTTATGGTCGAGTATGAAAATGTGTCAAGTACTCTTTAAGGCCCTCTGGTGGCCATGTGTCCATTGAGCAGCCATTTAATTTGCTTGCACATCAGCTGGTTCTGAGAGTGAAGTGCGTCTCTGTTTTTCATGTTTATTTTATTCAGCTGAGTGGCCTCCACTATAGCTTTATAGAGTACCACTCTGCGGTAGAGAGGCAGTGGTGGGCAAGTGGTTTCAGGATGGAAACACAGAGTGATGGCAATCTCTTTCATAGACTTTGAGGCTAGAGTTTGCTTTCAGAGGGCACCAATGCACTGATTTAATGTGTTTAATGGCATGCTGGTCTGTAGGTGAAGCCCTTAGGCGTGATATGGGGGAAGTACGGAGAATTTTACAACCGGAAGAACACCATTATGTTTGATGACATAGGCCGTAACTTCCTCATGAATCCACAGAATGGACTAAAGGTAAGCTGACACTAAAGCAGCAACACTATCATCAATAATTTTACCTTCTCCTGTTCTACATTACACTGACATCTGACACTGTTTACACTTTTCAGCATTGTTTACACATTTCCCTAAATAACAAGCTCATTTTTGCGTATTATTGTTCAGATCCGACCCTTCATGAAGGCCCATCTGAACAGGGAGAAGGATAGGGAGCTATATAAACTGGCTCAATACCTCAAAGAAATTGCCAAGCTTGATGACTTCACTGGACTCAATCACAAACACTGGGAGAGGTAGGAATATAACATCACTTCCAGGACTGTGCTTTATACTCAGGCTGCAATTTATCAGTCATCATACAGTGTAAAATGTATGGAGGACGAAGTGATGTCATTTATCAGCTGTTTACCGTTAGAGCAGTAATGTAGTCTGTCGCTAGGTCCTTGGATATGCCTGCAAGCTGTGTACACAGGATAAAGTAATATTACAGTGATAAAACTACTTCAGATTTTACAAGTAACATAAAAAATAGTCATGTTTTCTCAGTGAGATGGAAGTGGTTTGGTTTTGCAAGGGCTGATATGGATCAGAACATCCATCTCCTAATCTGTTTGTTGTTGATATTGCACAATATTCCTCACATACTTACTAAAAAGAACTGGTTTTCTATATTTTTTTTTTGCCTTGTATTTATGTAGACAGACAAAAATTAATTACAATATTCTGTGACAGTAAGAAAATAACAGATTGAAAGTTCTTTGGTTATGTCAATCTTCCTTGAGGGTTAAACAACACGCCAGACTACAACAAACTTGTGAACATATTGCTATATTTACATCAGTGTATAGTACTGACTATGTTTGTTTGTGTTTCTAGGTATCTATCTAAGAGGCAGCACCACTGAAGGGACTGAATGAAGCCTTGGTCCTTCCCATTAGCCACAGATATACTTACACACACATACAGAATGCACACACAAATTTGGTGAGCCCTTCATTCCAGGCCTTACTGTAAACTACGCTAATCCTGCAGTTTTCAACTCGCCAAGGCTGAGGACTGACATGGGCTTCCCCATTTATACATTTGCATGTTCTCTGTCTCTTCCAAGACTCACTTTTTTTTTTTTTTTTTTACAGGAAGAGCAGTGTGTGCATTATAAACTGTAAAATACACCTCTTTGTATCTGAACACGTCACAAATTTGCTGCCACATGCCATCATAAACCACAAATTCCAAGTTATAAAGAGGTGGATTTGTTTGAGCTGTGTGGCTACACATATTGGTAGCATTTACATGATGTGACGGAACATGAGACTCCTCATGGGTGTCCTTCAACACATTGTCTGTGTGCAACTATTTGTTATACCAAGCAAGGAAAAACAGTTACATAATCGTGTTAAAGCCAATAAGTGGTGTTCATTCAAAAGTCAATGAATGTAATTTGATGATAAAGGAAAGATGATGACCATTAGAGTATTCAACAAGAAAACAATGACTGAAAACAATTTAAAGCCCAATTAGAAAACACTTATGCACTAACCATGCATAATTCAGTTGAAAATCTGGTAAGCCATGTTCCTGTTCAAGAAATGATGTGGAAAAAATACAAATGTTGAGGATGTACACCATTAGTTATTTGACAAGTAGTAATTGACCAGCAAATGTGAAAAAAAATAAATAAATTGGCATCCGATATGTTTTATTATATTTTCTGCATCAGGTTATCCTGGACATTTGGATCTGTGGATCAAGAAGCTTAACAGAAACAATTTTGTTGGGTTTTGTTGCACATTGTATTGTCACATATCAACTCCGCTGCATCTCTACACATGCACCCTCAGATGCCAAAAGGAGTCATTTATGTTTTTTTGATGCAGAGCTTGTTTAGTTTGCAGAGATTACTGAGCTGTTTTGGTCAATACAGACATTAATGAGCAAAGTAATTATGACGGATAGTGATGAAAGAGCAAGAAACTTGTGCACCCCCTCCCTTTTTTTGTAGCATTTGAAAATATTAGATCTGCACATGATGATGATGATGATGATGATAATGATGATGACCAACACTGATTAATAGATGAGGTTAATGAAGAGGAAGTGTTGAGAGAGTGTGTTCTCAGTAGTCTCCTAATATTTTTCCCCTTCAGATTTTGTCAGGTTTACAGGGCTCTTGAGCTTTGTGTAATTTTATTTGAATATTTTTTAAATCAGCCTGTTATGCGTTATGTTTTCCAAGCCACATCCCTTACATTTTGGCTGTAAATATGACAATAAACCTTTTTTGTAACTAAAGTACTTGTTGTGTCCATCTTTGTATTACTGAATAATCTTAACCGATAAAGACCCAAACACCCACAGACGACCAAAAGCATCTAAATGTTTAAGAACTGCTGAACCACTAAACCTATCAACTTCTTGAATTAATTAAAGTAAAATACAGTTTGTTATGTTTTCTTGGTTATCAGATATGACTCATTTTGGTGTTCAGAGGTTCCATAGTGAACGTGGGAACATTGTTGTTCTTCAGTTTTCTCTGTTTGTGATATAACTAAATGTTAATCTGAGTTTTTATGAACATTTACATGATTGGTAAATTAAATATAATAAAGTACATGATTCACACTGAAAAAAATGCAATATAAAGAGAATAATATTACAATAAATGGTGATACATTATTTAAAATAGATTAATCATAGGAAAAATCATTTGGGAAGTGCCACAAAAGTAGCACTGGGTCTTTATGAGGTAATATGACATTTATTAAAGTTTATACTGTTGAAAGGAACATTTTAATATTTTTTTTCATTATTGAACACATGGTTGCTCTTCATGTTAATCTTTCAAAGCTCTCACTCAAAAGGGAAATATATAGTGCTCTTTTCAGGTTACTGTGGCTGAAACATGATATGTTATGACCTCCACCAAGGAGGTTATATTTTTGCCAGTTTGTCTGTCTGTCAGTTAGCAGGATAACTCAAAAACGTATGGATAGATTTTGATGAAACTTACAGGGTACGTTGGTAATGGGGAGATCTGGAACTGATTAGATTTTGGTGGTGATAGGGGGGGTGGTCTACCTTCTGACTGCTTTTCTAGTTTTATGTATATTTTTGATGTTAAAATTATAACACTACCACACTTTACATGTCTTTCTAAAACCACCTAAAATATTGTGACACCCCTGTAAATTGTCATATTTGCATGATGATGTCAGTGGGAGCGGCAGGCAGCTGCTCGTTTGCAAATAGTACAATGACAGATCTCTGAGCAAAAGTGAGCTGAACCATGTCATTTGAAGATACATGTAAATTGCAATAAATAATAGTTGCTCACAATCAACTGGATTTATGGACATTTTGGAATGTGCATACTTTACAGATGAGTATTTTTAACTCTCGGAGAAACATGAAGAAAAAAGGAAGGAGTATCGGAATTTTTTTGAATGAATGAATGATTTATTTTTGGTTTGTACATTTATCGCCACACACAGTACAACCACAATAAACACAAAAAAACAAAAAAGTTATAGGCTAGAAGCAAAAGCTGTTTTTGCCTGTCCTTTTTACATGACATACTGCTTATATTAAATTAAATGTGTATACCACTGAGTATTCTCATTATAACAAAAGAATCAACAACTAAACCATATTTACCATCTCAACTTAATATTCCTGAATCATCTTATACTGAAGACATTTTTAAACTTTGTCAGAGGAGTAAATAACTTACATTTATCCTGTAGTCCATTCCACAATTAATAATAGATTTCACATTAGTCTTTACTTTCATACATTCAATAAATATAGGTAAACCTCTTAAAATATAACATATAAGCCTCTTCAATTATAGTTACTCTCTTTTTATTTAAAGAAATTATGAAAGGCATTTGGAATGATATTATTTTTTACTTTATAAATCATTTCCAATATATAATATCCTGCAATTTAAAGTTTAAATTGAATACATATATTATTTGTAGCTTCAAAATATCCTACTTTATTAACTATTCTAATAGCTCTTTTTTAACTCATGTATCTATACTAGTTTTTCCTGCATTTAACATATTTCCACACAAAATGTTAAATTGTGTAAAGTTTTCCATATATTTAACAATAAGTCAGTAAATAAAAGGTCAATAAATACTATACAGTTATACATTCATTTGTCTTGTACATTGTCTACAATAGTGTTTCCCAACCTTTTTGAGCTGTGGCACATATTTTACATGAGAAAAATCACAAAGCACACCACCAAAGAAAAATGTCACAAAAAGTACATTTACTGAAACCCTATCAACAGAATGTACCACATCAGAGCTGGTTCACATTTACTTTCCAAAGGGATACTGTTGTCATAGAGTGGATCATTGGCATATGTGTTTGTACATATGTATATTACATCACTCAATTAGAATAGTAATCAGGTGAAATTGGATACTGTTCCATAGGACACCTAATTATTAGTCCACCAAGGAACAGTGGAATAATTCAAAAAGTTATGAATGGATTTTGGCTAAAATCTTCAGGAAATATTGAAATTGGCAAGTATTAAATTTTGGTGGTGATTGGTGGAGGTATGAACATGTGTGTGCGTGTGTGTGTGTGTGTGTGTGTGTGTGTGTGTGGGGGGGGGTTAGGGTTAGGGTTAGGGGGGGGGGGGGTAGCACAAAGAACAAATGATAGTTTCTCATGGCCTACTTATGTGCCACTGCAAAGTGGTTGGGAAACACTGGCCTACAATATCTGTTTTGTTGTTGTTTTTTATATATATATATATATATATATATATATATATATATATATATATATATATATATATAAACAAAAGAAAAATTTAAAAATTGTGGGGATTTGTCATCTTCATTTCTTCATGGCTGTTATCCAGTTTAGTGAAGCTAGCATGTGACGGTTCCTTTATTCATTCTGAAATCAGGAGAAGTTGAAATGAAAATTCGGAAATTGACTTAAATGTCAATGTTATTTAGACAATACGTTCTTTTTTTAAATGACATTCACGGGGAAAAAACTGCAATCAAAACTAGCATAAATAAAGATACTTACGTGCAATGGTTCCATTTGCCCCATGGACCTTTGGTGTGCTGGTCTTGAGCCCTCACACAGAAAACATACCTCTTGGTTTTGACATTGACCTCATATGTATTTGTTTGTATGATGTCTTGCTACACAAAAGGAAAAAAAAGAATGTGTTAAAGGAGACAGATTTAGCGAAAGTGGAATCAGTAGATATATCTGGAATCTGATAAGAAACTTTTATCAAGCGTGTATTTCTTACCACTATGTGCTCCTCGGAGTTACAGGGTTGACTATGGTGAAGCACCTTGACCTGGAAGTGCAGGCTGAAGAAGCTGCAGGGCTTCTGCCAGTCTGCAGGGCAGCTCCAACTGAATTTCTTCTCTTCGGTCAGATGAAGGTCGGCCAGCCTTCCTGGACGTACTAAATGAGGACAGAGGTGGGAAATAGGAAAGAATTAAATGAATAGTGAATAAAAAGAAACTGAGGATGTGGAAGAAAATATGGCCAAATAAGTGTTCACAAAATCCCATATTTCTATATTCTCACAACTGGACATTCTTTAATAGCAATATTCTGAGCTATTAACCTATAAAGAGCTCTATTACTGACCAAAAGCATCTACTGATCTAAATTGTCTAATACCTGTTGATTTATGTAATCCTATCAATGCATGTAAATAATTGGTATTAAAATGCAGTTTGTTTTCTTTTCATGACAAATTTCATCGTACAATGTCTAATAACAAAATAAAGTACTTTACTTTATTTTACTTATGGTCATCAGATATGACCCATTTGGACATTCAGAGGCTCCATATGCATGTGGAAACATGTACAACACTGATTCACCAGTAAAACCCATGGAGTTGGATCAATGACAGTGGATGGAAACACTTGGTTTATGTTTGGTTAATGATATATTTCACTGAAAAAAGTGACTTTTTCTCCTGTTTTCGTTGCTTTTGATACCATTACTTTAAACTTTAATCTAAGCTTTTATGAAATTTTTTTATGATTAGTAGATTAAATACAGGAAAATGCCTAATTTATACGGATAAAACACAAATTACTGAAGATAATATGACTATAATAAACAGTGATACATCACTTAAGGAAGGTTAGATATAGAGGAAATTTCATTTGGGAAATAACACAAAAGTAACACTAGGTCTTTAAGGGTTAAACATGGAATAATTAGAGGGTTTTATCAAGTGCAGCCTCTAAATCTGAAGAGATGAACTGGCTCTAGAGCTGTCAAGAACTTTGAATATCAAATATTAGCCTGAGGTTAGCCCCAAAGTGAGTTAATCTCTACAGAGCTCCTTATTTGTTTTGTCACTGTGTTTATTTTCACTGTTCATAACAACTGTATGGGGGTGAAGATAAAAGTATGAATGGGGCCAACGTTTACATATATAATGTCTGTCAAATTAAAAGATCATTTAAAGAGTCAAGAAAACCATGGTTTGTGACAAACACAATAAATAAAAGGGATTATGTCACTTGTTGCATGTTATATATGTCAAAAATATAAAAACCTCAGCATGTTTTAGAGAAAAGTGAAAGAGTACTAATACAGATGAAACCCCTACATATTTACACTTTCATAATTTGATATTTCCTGATTTTGACCATACACTTTAAGTTGTAAAATTGTCTTTAAAATTAACAAACATCATATGTGTAAATGACAGTTTAATTAAGAAGTGATTAAAAAAATTACTTGTGTCTCACCAGTGATTAAGGTACAATTGTCCCCAAGGCCCTATTTGTGCACAACTCAAGGGGGTGGGACTTTGGGTTTATTTTCATTTAATTAAAGGCATGCTCACTTTGATTGACAGTTAATTGTGTCTGTGTTAGCTGTGTGGGATTTGATTGACAGCAGGGTCGGGTGCAAAGACAGAATTACTGTGGAATGAATAAAACATGTTTCTTCTCTGACAGTTAAGTCAACTGCAGCTTTGTTTAAGGAGTTCAGTGTACAAGAGCAGAGGACAAGAACTTCACTCATGGAGTTTATTTGTTCTTACTAAAACAGAGGTTTTCACCGCACACTGCTCCAACACACCTGATTCAAAGCAGTGAGTCATTGTCAGGTTTCTGCAGAGCTTGATAACGAGCTGGTGATTCGAATCAGGTGTGTTGGAGCAGGACAACATACAGGACAAGTTGAAGACCCCTGTACTAAAATACTGCACTGTCAAAAATGACTGTTGAATTAACAGTAAAAAGGTTGTAAAATTGCAACATAAATACATTTGTAACTGAAAATACAATGCAAAGTTTGTTTCGCAAGATTTTTGTGCAAATGATTAAATTACATACAGCTGTATTTTTTTTTTCTACAGGAAAAGAATATGAACAAAACCAGATACGTATGTAGAAAATTAGGGATTTCTATTGTTTTGAGAAAATAAAATCATAAATTGAAAAAACAATGTGGTGCCATTTAAATTAAATCATTTTAGACTACAATGTTGAAATAACAGCCTATTTGCCTTTGAAAAAAGGAAGAAAGAAGTAAACATTTAACCCATTTAATCCTCATTCCAACTATCCAACTGTTATGTCTATGTAAGGTGCACATTTAATGGTTACATTCACTGTTAAATCTACGTGTTTAAAATGGTAAATGGATGTGTTTAAAATGTAAAATATATGTGTTTAAAATGTAAAATGTATGTGTTTAAAATGTAAAATGTACATGTTCAAACTGTTAAATCTACATGTTCTTCACAGCATTTTTCTGTCAATCACAGCTGCCAGTTTTTTTCATTAACATTAACCAACAGGCTTTTCTTTACAGTGTGAGCAATTAGAATTAGAAATAGAAACCTGTACTTTAGGTTATGATTACAGTTAATATGCTGATTAGCTTGGTCACTACTAAGGAGAGTTTTTCTACACAGACTTGACATGACTGCTGTCAAACTTGATTATGAGTTATGAAATGACATGGTGATATTTTACATAATACTATTAGACATTATGTTGGTGGGTGGTTTCTGTATGTTAACACTAGCATGGTGAGTTTCATCCCCTGCTCTTCTCCACGTCCTTAAACAAATTTTGGCATTTAATCCTAATGATCCAGATGGCAATGTCTTACTCAGTCCTCGAAAATAGCATACACAAACCAAGGTGGAATTAAAGAAGCCTAGTCTACTATTTACAGTCTATTACTAAAACAAAGCAGAAATTATAGATATAGTGCTTTATGGATGTGAGTTAAAAATTAACTGATAAAGATTTTATCTTGAAAATGTTTGCGTTTTCCAGATATTCCTCCCTTAAGTATTTTTTGATCTTTTAGATCACATTTTATTTTTCATTTCTTTGAATAAAAATAATTTCTGTACCTTGTTACTAATGTATTATTTATGTTATGTTTATGCTGAAATGCTCACTATATCTATGAAATAATTTATTTACTCACGACACGACTAAGTGCATAATTATAATATGATTATTATAATCAATTAATTCTATACTTTTTAGTCATGATTTACATATAAACTTGACTTGATAAACATAAAAAAAAGTCTTTATTGCAGAGTTCAGTTTGGATTTTATATTAAAAATGTATTGTAGTGTGTATGTCTAGTACATTAAAAGGTTAACAACTTACCAATCTCTCTCAGGTAAAAAGTCTTTTCATATTTCTCCAGCCGGGAGAAGCTGTATAAGTAAACCGTGATGGAGATGCGATGTTTTTCTTCTTCTGTTGGACAGTTATTGTTCTGACACTGAATTCCAGAGCCATCAGCATTCAACTCACAGGGTATCACTACAGAATTACTGGATAAAAGACAAACTAATTGGTACAGTACAAGCAAGAAAATGGTAAAGCATAATATTACACTTACACTTTTACACAAGTTACTACTGTATATGTTTTCAACATTTCCCATCCTGTCCAAACAGGTTATAAAATGATAATAGTAATAATGATGTGTGTCATATATGCATCTCCTACACTCCAGAGATACTCCAGAGATTAGAACTTTTAGATTAGTAAATGATAGAATGGGTGTTTAAGGGTTAAACAGTTAAATGTGTCAGATTCTGAAGAGATATCATTATACTCTGTGAAAGTAAATCACTGCTATGAATGAATCTAAGTAACAAGAGTTGTAAAACATATCAACTGTTTTTATTTTATAATATCAGATAATGGTTAAGTTACAGTTTTGTCCTCACCGATGTGCTTTGACGAGCAGTACGGCAGCATGGGAACGGGTTTTTGTTTTTGTCCAGCTGCAGTGAAATGGGCTCGTGTAGTTGACGGCTGAACAGTGGATGTGACCTACAGAGACAACAGCAACATACACTGTTAGTTACCTGAGTTAAAACTGCCTTAATAAATCATATTACTTTTAGGGGTGTCAAATGATTACAATTTTTATATCAGATTAATCACAAGGTTGCTTTAGATTAATTTTCATTAATCAGGATTATTTATTTTTAATCTATATTTATTGTTTCATTTTGCATGAACAGACTCAAGAAAGATATGAATATATCTGCATTTGACATGTTTGTCCAAGCTAGGTGACGTATTAGCCTAGTGCTAGCATTAGCCTAGTCTTAGCATTAGCCCAGTGCTAGCATTAGCCAAGTGCTAGTATTAGCCCAGTGCTAGCAGAGTCCGAGACTAAAGTATGTTTTGTGTTAATGTGGTATTTTAAGCTTGAAGTGCTTCAGGGAAAATAAATCTCCATTAAAACACTTTATGTTGGTTAACTGTTCTGCCATGGGTTTTTTTTCTGCAAAAATATGAATATATATGTTTTCCCTTTTCCCTATCTATCTATCTGACAGTAAATATTTAGTAACAGAAGCAAAAAATAAAATTGTAAAATAACAATTGTTAAAATTGTGCTTCATTTTCTTCAGACATTTCACATTCACATTTGTTCAAGTTATTCCCATTTTGTTGTTTTGTGAATGTAAATATTATCATAATTGTGTTTTTTTTTTTACTAAAACTCTATCTGTCTGTCTGTATATCCATCAAATTAACATGTTTCAACAAAACAACAAAAAAATATGGAAGAAAAATAATACAAAACATACTAAAATCCACTAAACTGCTGAAAAAAGTGATGGAATATCCCAAACATAAAAACTTCTTCTAAAATACAAAATAAACACCAAAAATGTGGCAAATATAAAAAATATTAATATACATATATGCAATAAACAGGTTTATTCAACATCTTCAAAACAGCTGTAAACAACTGTCCAATATAATTACGTTAAAATGCTTAAGTAGATTAATCACGATGATGGATTCATCTGCGTTAATCTGTTAATTTTGACAGACCTAATAATTTGACAGTTTTGGCTGATCTAGTCTCAGTTGTACACCTTAGCAAATGCTTTAATCTTCAAAGACACTTTAATGTGTCACAGGCATACTGACTGAAAAGAATGATGATCTGTCTGACCTTTTTATTTCAAGGGTTTTATTATTCATGCGTGGTTTCATTTGGCTGACAGTGATTTTCCTGCTATGACAAGTCTTACAAAAGCCTATTCTTATTAGAACAGAGGATCTGCTGAAAGTGTATAACTCCGAGTGTAACTCCAACTTACATCCTGAATGGAGATCTAATCAGCCAGGCTTAGTAAAGAAGGTACGGTCAGTTTAGAGCACTTTTTATTAATATGTATTATATAATCTTTACTTTATTTACTTTACTTTACTTTACTTTACTTTACTTTACTTTACTTTACTTTACTTTACTTTACTTTATTTTACTTTACTTTACTTTACTTTATTTCGCACTTTAAAAAGATAACAAATACATAAGAAAAGTATAAATACAAATGAAATACAACAGTGTAAGGCAGGTCAAATGCTTAATATGCTTATATAGAGGCCTCCCATCATCAACTTAATTAATACTTCAAATGAACAAAAAAATAACTTCGGTAGTAATAAGTAAATAAAACATTATAAGAAAAACACAATACAATAAAGAATGTACCATTATTGAGAATGACGCATGGATATGATTTAAATATAAACTTTAAAGAGAAATAGTAAACAAGGAAACTTAAACAAAAATTTGGGAAATGTGGGATTATTCATAAAATTAGGTTTAAAATAGCATAGGAGGGACATCATTTTAATGTTTTATTCAAATTATTCCAAACGTTGTGGCACCTGTACATGTTTGTAAACTGTCGTTGGTTCAATTTTTCATTAATTGGCCTCAAGTAATGACTTTGTGGTGTGTGTTGATTTAATAATAAGCAAAAATAGACATTAGAAATAATGTCATTTTATAGCTCAGAACAGGACAAAGGATGATGTTTTCGTGCTTTTAGATTTTTCACATCGTTTTGCAATTTATTAAAGCTACTAAAGAGCTCATGCAAAAAATTCTTGGTCTCTAAAAAAATTGACAGTTTACATGATATATCATTAAGTCACTGTGTCTATACTGACTTTTAATGAGGGACTAGTGTTCCACCAGCTATGGAATTACACAAAGGCAGCAAAGTAAGACAGATAAGTCCTAAAACTGCCATCAACAAATAAAAATTAACTTAGCGTTTAAAACCAAATAAGAGGAGACTGAAGACAGGCAAAGGAAATTACAGTGCAAATAAAATCAGAATTTCTTTCTTCCATTTCCAACATGAGAACCTCCTTTTGTCTCCTTTCTCTTTTTTTAGTTGCCAAACAGTTCATCTTATCTCCGGGCTGCTGTCAGCTTCCCTTCTGTCTGCTTCTTCTCATCTTATCTCCCTCTCCTGTTATCTACTCAAGGTTTCCTCCTGTCCAATCCGCAAACACAAATCTTTTTTCCTCAGTGCATATGGTACACTTTGACTGTTCCTCCCCTTGCTCTTTCTACGCTTGTTATTTTTAATCTCCTTCACTGTTTTTAAGTTTACAATGAACTATAGCTGTCAAAATTAATGCATCAATGTGGATTAAACCATCACCATGATTCATCTGATAACACATTTGAATACAATTAAATGGAAAAGTTGTTTACAGCTGTTTTAAAAGTGTTGAATAAACCTGTTTATTACATATATATTAATATTTTTTCATAGATTTTTGGTATTTGTCACATTTATTTCTGTTTTTTAGAAGAGTTTTTGAGGTTTTGGGTATTTTTGAAGTTTATTTTTTAGTGCATTTTACAGATTTTTTTTTTTTCTTCCTCCATATTTTTTTGTATTTCTTAATGTATTAATGTGTATTTTGTGAGAAATTTGAGACAGAACATGAAGTGTTTTGATTGACTTTTCTTTTCACCAAAGCACTTCCATCTTAAAATACTACATTAATATAAAAGGATTCTGTTAGCATTAAGCTAATGTATCGCACATCTTGGACAAACACATTCAGTGCAAACATATTCACTTCTTTCTTGAATCTGTTTTGTTATAAAAAAAATCAAACACAATTAATATAGATTAGAATTAATATTTAATCATGATTAATCCAAAACAACCCGGTGATGAATCTGATTAAAAAGCCCTAGAATTTACCTTCTTCAGTGGATTTTTCTTCCAGGATGACAGTCCTATTTTCTTCTAGTTGAACCATGATCACAGTGTGGTTAACATAATGTCCATTTGAGCTGAGGTGACAGCTGTAGTTTCCTCCAATCATTTCCTCCACCAGAACTGAAACATGATTTCCCTCCAGCCGTGGACTGAGCTCTTCACCTGAGACAGGGACATAAATATAAATTATTACATAATATAGAGATCAAACAGTATGTCTGGTATCATCTCTGGTTTTGAGAAGGGTCTTAGATGAAATGCAGGATAAATTGAACTAGAACAACTACAGAGCAAATTTACTTGTGAGGTTTTCATGTAATTTGACTTTTTTTTAACATTAAAATGAGCAGTTTTCATTATTTATAGGTAATTATGATAATATTTTACTGTGCTGACTCAATTGGGATCTAATTATTCTGTATGTAAAACCTGAATCAAAACCATTTTTTCACCATTAATATCTTCATTGTAATTCATCCTACAGGCCAGATCGGACCCTTTGGTGGGACAGATTAGGCCCCCGGACCTTATGTTTGACACTTGACACTTTAACAGTTGTATTACCATTTCTTTTCCAAAACACAGGCTGGATATGATTATCTTCTCCACAGGTCAGAGGGACAGATACCCGGCTGGAAACACCATAATGCACCCTCAGAACCACAACTGTTGTAAGCACAGATACACAGTGGGAAGAATCAGTAAGATATTTGGAAAACAATGTAAGGTAGTGAAGATATCAGTGTGCAGAGTGAAGGATTACCAACCATTATCCATTAGAGTTTCTATATTTTCTGCGTCGATTTCAGAGCGAACATAGCACTGGGCTGCACACAGTATGAGAAAGACAAATACACGCATCTGGAGAAGAGAACAAATGAATTAAAGTTGCTCATTAGAGGAGAATAAAATATGAAGTATTTAGGTTCTTACATCCAGAGGTGGCAAAAGTACAGTAGTCACATTCTGTACTTAAGTAGAAGTACAACTATTTGTGTGGAAAAAATACTCTTGTAAAAGTAGAAGAACAGATTCAACTCCTTTAATTAAGTACAGACATGGGAAATAACTATGTAGAAGTACTTTGTTACTGTACTTAAGTATATTTTTTTAGGTATCTGTGTTTTACTGAAGTATTTATTTTTCTGGCAACTTTTTACTTTTATTCCCTACGTTTTTCAATAAATATATGTACTTAATACTCCTCACATTCTCAGAATAGGTTCATTACCTCCTTCAGCAGAGGTTATTTGTTAGTTAGTCTGTCTGTTTGTCTGTCTGTCTGACAGCAATATAACTCTAAAATGCATTGACACATTTCAACATTAAAAACTATTTTCCACACAAATAGCCGTATTTTTACTTAAGTAAAATAGAAATACTTGAAAAGTCCTACTTAAGTACAATAATGACATACTTATACTTAGTTACTTCCCATTACCTGTGATAAAATATAATACATGAAAAATAGGTCTATCAAGTTTAGATGCATTTCAATCACTGCATTCTTAAAAAAATAAATCCTAATTATATAAATATATATTATATAAAAATAAAACAATACACTGTGGATGAACAAAGTAGATCATACCTTGAAAGCTGTTCTCAACTGTTGAAAGATGAGCTCTATAACAAAAGGTGAGGTAACCACACTGGGTCTGTGCTCAGGTTGTCTGTGTTGACTCTACAGATGCTTATATTTATATAGAACAGAAGCAGAAGGCCGAAAAAAAACCCCTGAAGAAGAAGAGGAACTAGCCTTATGTGTGAGTAAAGCCACACAGTCAGGATCAGTGGGTGTGAATAATGTCACTACCTGAAAGGAAAAATGCCTGATGATGTTTCAGCTCATGAAATGCCACAAGACAATATGAAATACAGCTGATGATTCCATGGCAGTACGTCATCTGTCTATGGATCCTCTTTTTGGTAACGGGGATGGATAAAGGTCAGCATAAACTGTATTCCATCGTGTTCCACCAGTATGTTTGTGTAATGACAGTCTGTGCATTGTAGACTGAATATAGAAATATAGAAACCCATGTAAAAAGGGAACTGGGAGAGTTCAGAGTTTGCACATGACACATCTGTTACAACTTCACAGGTATTTCAGACAGTTGTAAGGAACAAGAAAGTAAAAGAGTTGACAATGGTGCCTTAATGGAAGGTGAAAGAGGAATAAAGTCAGATGGATGAATATTTAAAACAGACTGCTCATATCATTTTGAGTTCCACTGGGAAAAAAAAACACACAATCTTACACTGAAAATAAGTGCAAATGTAATCAATTTAAAAATGTTCTTTAATAGGTCCCACATAAAAAAAAAAAAGTTGAGTGAACCAAATTGAAATAAATGAATCCTAACCCTATGTAATATAATTTGGATCACGTAACTCTTTTATTTTTATGTGGGACCTATTGAAGAAAAAGGTTGAGGTAATTGTTTTACCTCAAAACTTTTTCCAGTGTACCAAGTGTATTTTTTTCATTTGAACTCAAAATATATTTATAATATCTAAAATAAGACAGAATCCCCTAAAGAGTAACTTTTCAGCGATCAATTAATATAGACTATCATGTTTAGGAGATATTATATTTATTAAATACTCTATTTGTAGTAAATATAAAGTGAATAAAAATATACCGTAAGACTTTATAATACCCACACACAATTCACTATGTATTAACCAAATTGTTACCTATTTGTTAATGGTTTATTCATACACAATTTATCATGAACAAAGCGTTCATTCTTCTTTTCTGTGAACAAACCATTTGTAGCCCTGTCAACAAATGCTTTATGATAAATTGTGTATTTAATTCAATTCAATTCAATTTTATTTATAAAGCCCCAAATCACAACAAAGTCGTCTCACAGGGCTTTACAAAAACACAATCAACTACAGAGATATATGAAAAGTCCCAAGCATCCCCTGTCCTTAGACCCTCCTTCTCGGCAAGAAAAAACTTCAAAACCCAGTGGGAAAAAGAAGAAATCTTGAGGAGAACCACATTGAAGGAGAGATCTACTCCCATCGACGGACAGGCTATAGACAAATGTCCATTTATAAATTAAGGGGGTGGGGGGGGCTGGTCCAGACACCAGACAGGCAAGGGCCGGGGTCCGGGGTCACAGGTCATCACAGGCAGGACACTGGAGATCCTGTCGCCCATGGCTCCCATGCAGACACTGTCAGGAGAGCCACCACTACCCCCAGGGGGGGAGGGGGGAGAGGGGACACCAGGTGACTAGCCATGAACAGACTTGGTATGAAAGATAGGTTATAAAAATGACAAAATCAGGTGTGAGAGAGAGAAAGAGATAGAAAGAGAAGAAAGAACTCAGTGTCTGTACTTCCCCCTAGCATAATGTATAAGCAATACATTAATAAACATTAACAAATAGGTAAGAAATGGTTAATACATCATGAAAAAACCATTTACACATGGGTATCAAATGGTTAATACATAGTGGATTGTGTGTAGGTATTATAAAGTATTACCAAATATCCTTATAGTTGATTATACAAATTGATTGTGTGAGGTAACTTACAAAAACTGTGTATAGAAATGTTTATGGATTCCTTGTGTTAATGGTAAATTGACATAAAAAGTGTGTTAAACCATAAGTAGAATTTATTGGATTATTAGTTTGTAAAAAAAAAAAAAGGGAGCTTTTAGTTTTACTTCTTCCCACTCCTTTTTGAAAGCAAAAAAATTTTTGGCTGTTGACTATTTTGAGTGATGCTTTGATGATTTTGTGTATTCAAAATTAAATTGAACTGAAGATTTATTGAAGTTCTTATATCTCAGTAAAAAGTTCATCTTTCATACCCTAGCCATGCTAGACGCCCGTAGTGGCAGCAAATCTAATGTACTACTGTAGTAGTTTAATTACGCTCAGTGTAACTTTTGGCTAGATTTACCTGAAACTGGGCGACGAATCATAGTCAAGTATAGAGTCGGAGGGCGGGTGTAACAAAGTGACGCTGCGATGCCTTGGTGGAGGTTTGTGCTCTCAGAGTGCTTTTCTAGTTTTAAGTGTGATTAGATATTTGGACTAGAAATGACAAAAAGATTTTTTGCTGTGTTTATAGGTCAAACATTACTCATAGAATTTTATGATTAAGATATAAATAACATTAGGGAGTTACCTGCACAGAGAGTTATGATTTATGAAGGAATTTCCATTGTTTATTTAGCCTCAGTCCTAATCACTAACCTTTGACTGGCAGTGAAATATGTGACCTGTTGAGGATTTTCTATAAAGACCCTTTCAGTGAAGCGGGGTCTTCTTAGCATACAGCAGCAGCAAAAAAAAGTAACAGATGACTATGTGAGATTTGTTGTTTCTTATTAAGGCAACTGTGCATCAAGTCATACTTTAACTAGGTTGCTCAGAAAGGAAATGTGTTGAGTGTATGTGTACAGATGTTGTAGTACCAGTACTCTCACCTTTATCTAGTTAGTAATAAAGGCAGTGGTTTATTTGTGCGTGTGTACACTTGAAACCACAGTAGCAGGTGTAACGACACTGAGTCATTTCCAAATAATAGCGGCTAACCTATTTTAGATAATTAGATTGGTCTTATCTCATTGCATCTACTTCCCTGCTTGTGGTTTCTTTCAAACGCAGTCATTTGTGTCGTTAACACTCCTTCTTCTTCTTCCTCTAAATAAAATACACAAGTTAATTTGACAGGGGATTGTTTGTCTGAAGTACAGACATTTAAAAGCTCCTTCCTCATTCCGTCACTGGTTGACATTTGTTTTTTATTGTTCTTGAGCTGGGAAAGTCAGCCTGTGGTGTTGGTGTTAAATAATACTTGGAAGCTTCTTGTTCTTTAGAAGGTCTCATTACATCATAATGTAATTTACACTTTAGAGATAACAGATGGAAGAGGAAAGAAAGTGAAATGCTACAGAAAAGGAGGAAGTTGAAGTGTTCTAGTAATGTAGTTCACCTGGAACATGTGTGTGTCATTAATATTTAAACCCAGAAAGACCCAAACAGTCACTGGTGACCTAAAATGTTCAATACATGTTGACCAGAGCAGCAATGTGGGTGGGGTGGCACCAAAAAAAAAAAAAAAGAAAAATACAGGGAATCTCTCTACATTATCTTTGATTCTATGTAAATTCCCAAGATAATGCAGTCAATGGTCATTGGTCAAGGTGAAATAGTTCAGACTGACCTCCTAATGTTAGGTGTGCCAGTCACACAGTGAGTGACAGTGTTAGGGGAATGGAAAGTTAGTTTGGACTACTGTGTGGAGTGATTGAATGACAAAGGAACAGAGATCATGGAGAGGTCAAAGGTCAAAGCCATCTGGTGCCCAATTCCCAAAGAAAAGAAGAGGAGGCAAAACTATTAAAAGTAAAAAGGAGGTTATAAATGAATGTAATTATATTCTGTATGATTATTACTAGGTCAAGTGTTAATTAGTGGTAACATAGTCTACTATGATGCTTGGTAATTTGGACAGTGTTTTTTAAAATGTTTTTTTGTGTGTGGGGGTACCTCGAAATTTTTTTTTTTTTGCTAGTCTTGATTGGGGTGTGTGTGTGGGGGGGGGGGGGGGCTGAACACCCATTTGGATGTTCAGCGGCTCTGTAGTTACCATGGAAACACTATTATCTTCTACAATATGCATTCACCAGTAAAACTCATTGAGTTGGATCAATGACAGTGGATGGAGACACTGTGTTTATCATCACTTGATGAAATTCCTACTGAAAAAAACCATTTTTTTCTAGACTATAAGCCACACCTGTATATAAGCCACATTCACTGTATTTTAAAAAATATCATCAAAAAAATATATATAAGCTGCATCGGGTTAGCTTTGACCAGAACTGGGCTCACAGGACACTGTCGGGGGTAAGTCACTGTGGGTGCACCAGAGTAAAGACACTGATTCTGATAAATCAGATCAAATTCATGTGAAAAATAGTGACAAGCATCCATTTTCTACACATTCAAGAACCCCCCCTATCTATGAATATGAAATCAGTGAGATGGTGTTTGTAACTGCATTGATAAATTGTAAGCAAACTACGCTAAATAAAAAAACAAAACCTAAAACAAACATTCACAGATTAATAGAAACAAAGATTAGGTTTAATTAAAAACACTATTTTTAATCAAAATATGCAGCTGTGTTTCTGATGTCCATCCTTTTATCACATGAAAACGTGTGGTTGTGTCATGGTCATGAATGAATACGACAGCACACACACACACCCATATTCTGTCACTCACACACACACATATGCAAATATAGACTGACTTATTTATGTTTATTAATGATTGCTCTGATTGTTCTGTGAAGCATGATGAAATAAAGAATCTAATCCAGCAGCATCTTGGTAAAATATCCAGTCACACCTCCGATCCACAGTCTCTTGAAAAAGGGAGGTTCCATCTTTTGAACTGGCGATACCAACAGCTGAGACGAAGCTCATGTAACTTCCATAAGATGATCTGATCACAAACAATAAATGCCTGAATAAAAGTGGTGTGACACTATCTTTTATTCTTTTCTTTCTGAATGATCCAAGCTGAAATGTATGCATTGAAATGTATATATAACCCTGTAGCCTAAAAAACCCTCAATTCTGCTGACTTAGCTTTGCCAAAGTGCAGAACTTGGAAAGAAACGAAAAAACAAAAACAAAACACAGAAACATTCGCACACCAGTGTTGCTAAGAAAACCCTTCAAGCCATCAGACACAGTTCTCTTTTTCTTGTTGTTTGGTTTCCATAGGAACAGTTAAAAAGACTTCAAAAAAGGTCAAAATTTCAACATGTAAAACCAAAAAGGAAGTGCCTTTTCTCAATTTAGAGAGTCCCTTTGCTCCCGCAGACAGGCAACCGCTGGCTCTTCCAACAAAGACCTCCTCAGCATTGCTTGCAAAAAACAACTGAGAAGAGAGGACAAGAGAAAATGAAGAAAACAAACAAAAACAGAGTTCGCAATTCTCTCTCTTTCCTCCCTTATTGTCCTCTTTCTTTGAGTCTGCCGGCTCGCAGCTGAGCCCGCGTCCAGGCTCGAGGTTTGGGCCAGTTAGTTCTCCACAGGTGTGGGTTCTTGTGATAGTGCAGCCACTCCTTCACCTTCAGCGGGACCGGAGGCCCCTTGTGTATGTCCTGGAGTGGAAACGGGCGCTGGCGGCTGGCTGAGGATGACCTGCACTACGTAGTCTCTGGAGATGTTGAGCTGGTCCAAGCGCAGCCTGTCTGTTAGGGGCCGACCTGAGAAAAACCAGCGCTGGGTTGTGGCTGGTACGTCCTCCTGACTTTGTAGACGTCGCTTCATCATGCCCACTGTGTCTGTAGAGCGGACCGCCAGCCTGAGGTCACGTCCGGTGGAGAGTCGTAGGCGAAGCTGACACTCCCCTCCTGAGCCTGGGTCGCCAGCGCTGCCCGTGGACGGATCCGCCGCCCCCGAGTCTGGATCGGAACCATCGGGCTCGTCGGAGCGTTCCTCAATCATGTTGACGGGAGGGGAAAGGCAGTAGACGGGTAGCTGGTATCTGTTCCCCAGTTCATCATAACATTCAGTTAGAGCTCCTGGAAGATGGACAATAAAAAAAAAAAGTCAATAATTGAGGCAAAAGTGGAAAAAAATAAATCACTTTTATTTCCCATCAGTGATGAGAACAGTATATTTCCAGGTTCCTTGTAGAATTAATTATGAAAACCTAAGTCAAGATGTTTTTCTTTAGGCATGAAAAACACAGTGTGATTGAAATCTTTTTAATGAACCTGTTTTTTTGTGGAGTTACAAAAATATCCGCCCCGCTGGACAACATGTGTTGAAGCTAAAACCCAACAAACCCATGAATATACAAGAGAACAGCAGTAGAACAACTGTCCACTGGAGTGACCAGTATGTATCAAAGGGTTCATTAGTTCACTTTTATTACATTTACATTTTTCAACAAGTCTGTGTACCTTTACTGTGCACTTTTTAACCTCCACTGAAGCCTTTTAAGACTGATATTTTCTTATGTCTTGATATTTTAATCTACCTGATATTTATTTATCTTTTTTATTTTATTATTATTTATAAAGAGCACTTTCAAATGACAATGCCACAATCTGCTCCATTCAGCTTCAAAAACATAAGCATATAATGACACTATCATAGTACAATCACAAATCATATAACTATTTCAACATAGAGCTTTTTTTTAGACACTTCTTTAAGCACTGATGTGAATTATGTACACTGAACAACTGGAAGCTTTCACATTGGAAGATATTTAACAAAATAAATTGGTTCAGTTTAAAGGTCATTGAAAAAATAAATAAATACAACGCCTAGGTCAATACATTTTCCTGACCCTTTTCTTTTCTTTTAAATTTAACAGAAATCCAGCCTTATAGGTTTGACATGCTCAGTCCATTAATTTACTCCCAATTTTATCAAATCTATCTTTCTGGACTTAATATGACAGCTGCTCCATTGCATATATTTCATGGATAGTATCCCTCCTTTCATCTACAGAGGGTATATGTAGTTTGAGCCAGTTTCTAGTAATAACTTTCTTGCTTCCAGCCAGGAGAATTTGGACTAACCTCCTATCGTTATTTCTACATCCATCAAACTGAATGTCTCCTACAAAAAAAAACTACATCAATAATAAAAGGAATATTCACTCTGTATATATTTTATCTTTATCCAAGTTTGAGTTGAGTATATACCAATGTAAATGTGCTGCTGTCCTCTGTGTCTGTGTTTTTCTTTCACTGTCTTGAAGCTGATGCCCTTCTGTTGCTGCAAAAAGAAAATCTACTTAGGGGTATAAATTAAGTTACTTTGACTTTTGACAATTTCTGAATCTACTTTGATCTTTGTCATTTCAGACAGTATGAAAACGACAGATTTACAGCCAGTATTTTTATCACTGGAGTAGGAACTGTCTCATGTCAGGGCTTTATGTTTTTTTTCTTTTTGACTTCCATTAAACAGAAAATCTAGTTGATTGCAATTCCACAAAAGGTGAAAAAAAGTGTCAACTGGATCCATTTAATTATTCCAATAACTTGTTTGCACCATCCACTGCAAATTACCAGGACTAGCTAATGGGATTGTGTTTTATCCTTATTATTGTATTTCTTTATTTTATTTATGATTATTATAATTTTATCCCTGTTTGTCCTGTCTGTCTGATTTGTTTAGCAACTTTACACAAAAAACTACCGAACCAATTTCCTTAAAATTTTGAGGAAATGTGCAAGATGGATGAGAATAGATGTCATTCAGTTTTGGTGAATGTAGGCCAAAGGTCACAGTCAACAAAAATATGTTTTCACAATGATGAGAAATAGGGCGAATCAGGTAAAGGGGTGTCGTTTGTTGTGCCTGGCATCACTTGTTAGGCCTTTGCTGCGTACCACGGCGGGCGCAAGACCTATTGATACTGCTTGCAGTTTGTTCTGATTCAACCCTTTGAGCTCAAATTTGACCCCCTGAACATGCATGAAAACTCACCAAATTTTGCACACACATTGGAAGTGTTAAAAATTGCAAGTATTTACAGGTTTCATAAAAGTCAGTAAAGAAATGGGTCTACAGCGCCCCCTAGAAAAGGTGAAATAGTTTGTATTAGGCCAGATCACGCCCTAGTAAAGTTAGAGATATGAAAATCGATACACGTGTTTGTCATATGATGATGAATGAAAAACCTTACGATGGCCACGCCCATAAACCAACAGGAAGTCCGCCATCTTGGATAAAAAAAATTCAATTTTGAGTTGTCATTTTCGCTGTGATTGGAATTTATCTATCTTCTCTTTGGCCGTTGGGGCAAATGAGCTCAAAATCAGTGAACACGTGCTAGACAAGTGGGACATCAAAAGTTATCCAATTTATTTGGAAAAGTTGCATGGTTTTTGTGCTACGCTGTCACAAGACACATGTTGCTGGTTGTAGTGTGATACTTCAATCGAGTCTGGCACAGCTTGCATATTATCGTGTCCTTGCTTGTTATTTTTCCCTTTTCTGAGGGAAAGCCAAAGTATTTCCATACCACACTTCTGTTGTGCTCAGGAGTGGTAATCTCCGCCCGTGTATTCTCCTCGCTCGCCATGATCAAATTCTGATAACTGTTGCCTAGGCAACACTATGATAACGTTCAAGCATTGAAGTAACTCGATAACTCAACGTGAGATTTGGATTCAGTCCGACTCAGACTCATGTGACAAAAACGAATAGAAGAACGGCAAAAATTACGTCATTACGTTGTCTTGAGGGAAAAAAAACATTCGACCAGTAATTCCTGCATTCGAATTCCATTGTTTTTTTTAATATTCGAATTATATTCTACTAGTGAAATTCGTTCCAACAGCCCTAATCCATTTAGCTAAAGACATCCTGATTTTATACTATAGTGCCCCCTATGTATTTTTATTAAAATGCCTCTAGTTTGGACATACGAACACCGATTTGGCTGAAATTTGACTCGGATGTCACGTGTGGAGGCGGTCGCTAGGGATGGCGAAGGCCTTTGAGACGGCTTGCAGTTGTTGATTTTTTATTGTTTCTTTATTATTTGTTATTTGGGATTCATTGTATTTTCTTTTGGAAGCAATACTTTTGTTTTTCTGTAAATACATGCAAGCTACGAGACATCACATTACTCTTTTTGCAACTCAAAATGAAAATCATATGAGATAATTTGAATGTCTTTTTTTAACTTGATTTAATCCATAAAGAGCGAAACATTCATCACCAACCAAAACCATCTACTGATCTAAAATATTTAACATTCTTTATCTTAATATTCTATATCTTCTTTTCACGGTCATCAGATATAGCCCATTTGGACATTCAGAGGCTTGATGGTTACCATGGAAACACAGTCATTTTCTACAACATTGAGTCACCAGTAAAATCCATGGAGTTGGATCAATGACAGTGGATGGTTTATGTTCGGTAATGATAGATTTAGTTGGAATAGTCACTTTTTCTTCAGTTCTTCCAGTTTTTACTATAATAATAAACTGTGAATTAATTCTGAGCTTTTATGTTTGCATGATCAGTGTTTTAAATATAACAAAATACCTGATTTACACTGAAAAACTATGAGTTACAGAGGATAATATAATAAATGCTGATAAAATATTTAAGAAAGATTAAATACATATAAAAACTAGAAAACCACTCTTGAGAGCATAAATCTCCACCAAAACATATTTGTAAGAGAAGTAGAAACTTGGGGAAGGAGAATAAATAACATTACAGTATTTACCAAAGTCTGTGGTAGATGTAATGTTGAAAAAAAAAAACCTGTCTCAAATGCCTTGACCCATTTTTTCCTCGACATGGATGTGATTGATAGGACAAGAGTTGTAGAGAACAGAGAGCATGTGGTGTGAGATAGACCTCCTCCACTTTTGTAAGTTTATTTGGAATTTTAGGAGGACCAGAACATATGCCATTTTACAAACAATACTGTTGAAAGCTGCTGAATTTGATGTATTATTTCTGTAATGCTTTGGACTATCTATATGTGACACAATTCATTTCTTCAGTACGTAGCCCTCTAATTGTCAGTGAGGTGAAATAAACCCCTTCACGGTGATGCCTCTGCCAAAGCATGTTATTCATAATTTACTGAAGAAACTCAAAGACAACCTGGAACCTTCAACTAGAAGGAGTCACGTACCAGTTACACCACTGCACTATAAAGAGTATAGTGCAGAGAGAACTGTAGCTGCATTTACTTTGAACTTAAGCTAGTACTTTTTCCATACAAATACTCCTATTTTTATTTATGCTACATCATAGAGTTGATATATCTAAAATATTTATCTTTTTCTTTTTACTAAACATTGCTTTTAAACTACACACGTCACTGCTTTTCTTCAATGAAAACCAAGTTAATGAAAATGTTGAAATTCATTTATTCTTTTTTAGATACATTTTCCACATTATCCCACTTTTCTCTGGTGTGAAGCGATGAAAACATGGTTAAATGATAATCTATTTATCTACACCTCACTGAAAGTAAAAGTTTAACATCACAGTCAAATTTATTTATAACATTATATCGATATACAGGTGTTTGTAATCCTGCTGGGCATTGCTGCCTGACGCACCTCCTCCAGTGCCTTTGAGCAGGCGTCCTGTGACACCACACTGAACCCCTCTGTGGGCCTTATCGGGTCATCAGCTGGGGACCCCCAATCACCGACGTTTCGCTCCTTTAACCCCAGTACGTCTCATGGTGGCGGAGTGATGGCAGGGATCTCTCCCTGCCACCCCCTGCTGATGCCCTAGGTGTGTTCCCCCCAACTCCTGTGCTTCCTCCTTAGCCACAGCCAGAAGGTGCCTTTCTCCGCCTCCTCAGCCAGCTCTTTCATTGCCTTCCGAAGTCGTGCTCCTGTACATCCCAAGTCACGCAAAAGACGAGCAGCCGAGGAACCCACAAAGCCCCTGCACCCCACCTCCACGGGGCAGACAACAGCTTTCCAGCCGGCCTCCTTGCACTCTGCCGCCAGCTCGGAGTACTTGGCTTGCTTCCGCTCATAAGCGGCCTCCAACGCTCCCTCCCATGGGACAGTGAGTTCGACCAGAAGGACTGTCTTGCAAGCCTCTGACCACATGACGAGGTCTGGCCGCAGTGATGTTGCCACTATCTCCCCGGGGACACTGAAGCTGCTTCCCCAGATCGACCCTCATGGCCCACTCCTTTCCCGGTGGTAGAAGTCTAGCTGGATCTCTCAGGTGGGATGGTTTGACACCCTCTCCAGCCCTCGCAAACTGGATAGGATGTCTGCCTGGAGCTGAAGGTCTGCTGTTCGCCTCCTTTCGACATGTCTCTGCCACCTCTGCTAGTTTCTTCAGCACTTGATCGTGTCGCCATCTGTAGCGGCCTTGGGACAGTGCTGTTTTGCAGCCCGACAGGATGTGTTGCAGACTTGCGTTGATGGTGTTGCACAGGGGACAGGTTTTTTCAGTCCCGAACCACTGGTGGAGGTTTCGGGGACAAGGCAACGTGTCATACGTTGCTCTGATCAGGAAGCTGAGCCTAGTTTGGGGTATCTTCCACATTTCAGGCCAGGACAAAGACCTGTCTGTGAGACCTTCCCAAGCCGTCCACCGTCCTTGCCGGCCCTGGGAGACCGCTTTGATGTTCAAGCGTTCCTGCTCAGCCCTCGCCACTTCTGCCACCACCATGGCTCTTCGCTCTTCTTTGGAAGCCTTTGACCAGAACACAGGTGTATCTCCTCTCCCAAGGCCTGCTCGACCCTCCTGAACTCTTCCCACCACCTCGCGGTGCTTTAGCCTGCTGATAGCCATCTCGACCTCTTCTTGGGCTTTCCACTTTCTCCCTGTTCTTATTCGGGCGCCTGCTGCTTTATATGAATACTGAATGGTGTTATGGCCCTATAAGTCAACATAAAGAAAAAGCAGGATACAAAGAGTAATACAAATAAAGTTACCAGTTAAAGGAATAAGAATGTAAGAATGAATAAGGTCTGAGTTCATACAGTCACTGGATTTATTAAGTTAATGTTGTCATTACTACACAGATAAACAGAAAATGAAAGCCTTATATCCCTTTTTTTCCAAATTCCACAGCAAAAACCTGACTCTGATTCATAAATAAATAGGAGAAACGAGAGCTAGACTCATAATTCAACAAGCACTAGGAAATAAGAAGCATGCGAAAAGAGAAAGTCATGTGTGTTTTGCAGAAATGCATTAAGGACAATATGTCACTGCTAGCCCACTGTGTGTCAGACTGGGAGAGTCAGAGACAGACAGGGAAATAAAATGTAGTGAAGAGGTCAGACTATTCCGAAAACAGAAACTTAATACAGCACAACGAGTGGGGGCCCCCCCAGGGGTCCTACAGGGGATTTCAAACAGATCCCCCAAACCACAAGTGTTTAATTTCAATGCTTCTGATTCCAGAGAACACGTCAATAAAGTAAAAATATTGTGTCAGTGGGAGTTTCCATGTTAATAATTCAAAAACAGTACATTTTTTGTAATATTTCTCCCTTTGGATTTGGAAAAAAAAATAACGTTTGACATTTTCCAAGATTAGAATTCAGTAATTAAAGACAGGGCTTAAAACATGCACCTACATGTCTTTTCTGAACGCAAAGCTCAAAATGTCAGTGAGACACAAGCCACCTGAGAAAGAGCATTAGCACAGAGACCGTGATAGGTCAGCAGCAGCAGCCCACAGTATGCTACTTTCTACTCTCTAAATGACAGCTGTTGTGGTCAAGTTGAGAGTAGTATATTCTCAGGTCATGGTTTACTAGAGTCAGTGTGTGAAGAGTAGGAGGTGGAAAGAGAGTGAGAGTGTGACAATCCTTAGTGTAGTATATGGACTAAAGTTGGTAACATGCAGTGGTGTTCAAAGTACTCACATTCTGTATTTAAGTAGAAGTACAGCTACTCATGTGAAAAAATACTCTGGAAAAAGTAGAAGTACTGATTCAACTCTGCTACTTAAGTTAAAGTAAAAAAGTACAATTTCTGGATTATAATAAAGTACAAAAGTTTGCCATTAATGCAATAATACTTATTTACTATGGAAATATCAGAAGAGTTTAAAAACTATCAAAATTAAACATTTTAAAAGTGAGTTACTGTGTTGAAATTGTGTTTGATCAGGTCACAGTACTCAGTTTTGTGGGTACGGACAGGAAATTTAGGGGAAAAAAAGTCACAATTGAGATAAAAAGTCATCATGAGATTGATCATGCATAATTTGAATACAAAATGTTAAAATTGTGAGATAAAAAGTCAAAATTATCAGATAAATTGTGAGACAATAGTAGCTATAATATATAAAGTCAAAGTTTTTCCCTCTGAAGTGAAAAATTTTTTGTACTGTCACATCTGTTTAGTTTGTAAAAGTAATGCATCTATTCTGAGAATGTAAAGAGTATAAAGTACAGATATTTATGTAAAAATGTAGGGAGTAAAAGTAAAAAGTTGCCAGAAAAATAAATACTCAAGTAAAGTACAGATACCTAAAAAAAATCTACTTAAGTACAGTAACGAAGTACTTTTACTGAGTTACTTTACACTTCTGGTAACATGAGTACAAGACCTCCTACCAGCATTCACCAAAAACCACTGGGGGTGAAAAACATATTAAACAATATGTATGCAGACTCTTCCAGCTTACTGATTAGGTAGTTAGGTAGGCAGTCTGTTACTCACATCCATAAAAAACACACCATAAAATCAATAAATAAAAAAATAACAACAGCGGCCTGTACTGTTAGACTATGTGACCATTGGTTTTCAGGGAACTAAACTGTTAGCATTAACAGATACATGTGAGGAATCTAACTGTGGCATCCTGTATTTAAGCCACTTCAGCAAATATGTACGGCTGAAATATGGTCAAAAATGTGAGTGCTATTTAAGATTCTGGTGGTTTCGTGGTAAATCATATTTTATTTGTATATTTTTTTATGCCTTTCCTCTGAGAGGAGCACAAGGAATGTGCGAGTTTGTGCGATAATTAGCATGATAAATGTCATTATTTCTTTCCAGTTTAAAAGGTACATTTTGGTCCTGAGTGAAGGTCATGGCAAACATAACAACACAACAAAATATAGCAACACAATATTCAATAAAAGCCTAATGTTTAACTAACTACTTAGTTAGATGCAAAGTTTTTGTTGCAGCTCACACCTAGAAATAGTTTTTTTTTTTCTCAATCTAAATACTATCAACAGTATCAATCAATCAAAGTTTATTTATATAGCACCAAATTATAATAAAAGTTATCTCATGATACTTTACATGTAGAGTAGGTCAAAATAAGAATCTCAAGCCAATTTACAGAAACCCAACAGAACCCTCCAGCAGCAAATACTTGTGAGTGGTGCCAGCGGAAGGAAAAACATTATTTTAATAGACAGAAACCTTAAGCAGACTTTGACCCCTGGAGGATGGATGTCTGCAAGAGAGAGAGAGAGAGAGAGAGAGAGAGAGAGAGAGAGAGAGAGAGAGAGAGGGTAAAGGAAGAAAAAAAAAAGAGAGAGAGAGAGAGAGAGTACAGGAAAAAAAAGAGAGAGAGACAGAGAGAGGGAGAGAGAGAGAGAGAGAATAAAGGAAGAAAAAAAAAAGAAAGAGAGAGAGAGGGTACAGGAAGAAAAAAAAAAAGAGAGAGAGAGAGAGAGAGAGAGAGAGAGAGAGAGAGAGAGGGTAAAGGAAAAAACAGAGATAGAGAGGGAGAGAGAGAGAATAAAGGAAGAAAAAAGAAAGAGAGCGAGAGAGAGAGAGAGAGAGAGAGAGAGAGAGAGAGAGAGAGAGAGAGGTGGGAAGTAGGGGGAGACACATGGATGCAATCGATGCACAGCAAACTGAACTAGAACATACTGGCATAAAAGTAGACTTATGATGTAGGAAGTGACAGCTGGGGGTATATCCCTGATCACCCCCAATCCTTAATGATGTCATGACGTCAGACATGTCATCTCATTTGCACTTGGTTTTAAGTCAATTAGAAAAATGTTTCCAGAGACATGAAGAAAAGGGTTTAGTGTTTTTAAACTTTTGAGCGCCCCCTTGTGGTCAACCTAGAAATGATAAATCATCCAAAATTTAATCAGTTCTTCTTTTCTATAATATTCATTGATACGGAAAATATGGAATTTCTAAACCCAATATTTTTCAAGTTATTGCACAAAGTTATAACACAAAGGATATCCGCTAGTGGTGGTCAGATGATAAATATAATATCCCTGAAACTCTGTTTGGAGATTTAATGATAATATAACCACATTATCATTTGATTTCTCAGCTCCACATAGAATATACAAACTAGAGTCTGACCAATATTGGATTTTTGGGGCTGATACCGACATTTAAGGGCAAAAAAGCTGATATCCGATGTCGGCCAAAAAACGATATATGATATATGAAATAAGAAAATTTATCTACACAGGATATAATATCTTATATTGGGTAATTCTGGACATGTGGATTAACAGTTGTATAAATCTTTATCTCACAAAGGCAATTGACACAACTTTAAAACCCTGTATAATATTCTGATGTCAGACTAATATTTGATCCACGGGAAACCAGAGCTTATAGATGTGGTAGTTTTTATTCTTGGCAGAGCAGAGTAATGAAAAAGATGTGTCTGTATTTTACAAGTAGTGAAATAAAAAACATTGTTTGGTGAATCCTTCTTTCAAATGTCAGTCAGACCTGCCTTTAATGAGTCCAATTGCAAACAAACTATGAATCACAAAAATAATTACAGAAAAAAATATTATTACTTAGTATACAATGATGTTTTCCCTCATAAATGTAAGGATTAAACTGAGCATGTGCAGAGTGATTGGAACAATCACAAGTGTTACAACTGAGCAGTGTTTCCACTGTCCCCAATCTCCCCTACACTATCTGCAGAATGAATTGTGAGGTAGATGGGAAGCATGTGTGTGTGTGTGGGGGGGGGTGCTCCATTCCTCAGAGTGCATTGGGGGGGGGGCATGCGCTGTGTCAAGGTTGTTCGGAGTGGTGGACGAGCGTGCGTGGGGTTGTTGGAGTTTGGACTGGGGCACCAGACATGAGGGGGTATCAGTCTGTAATTTCACATACACACACATACATGCGTGTGGGGGTGACAGGCTGATTATCAGAGCAGAAGTAAAAGCAGAACTGACAGGCGTTACTCTAAATCTAACTCTCCGGGCAGCGAACACACGCCTACATGAGCAGCGAGGGACAGAAACTCAGCAGCAAAAAAAAGTTAATGAATACATATTGACCGATACTGATTAATCAGTGAAACCCTATAATCGACCTGATTAAATCAGCTGGCCGATTAATCGGTCGGGCTCTAATGCTAACATTTTCATTTCATTATATGTATAACCTAATCCTTGGCCAGAATGGACAGACGACAAAACGATTACACTACCCCTCTGTCCATAGTTGGCCAAGGGGTAAAAATTAAAGATTTAATTATATCCAAGATGAAATTAAAATGTTAAAGTGTTGTGTAATTTGGGGTTTGCCCTGCAATATGAAATTATACAATACATGAAGGAAAAACTGAGCATGGATAGTAATAAGTGTCTTTACAGTACACTGCACACAGTACTTCAACTGTGAATAATGTATATGATTTCCATCCTGACACAGTGCTAAACATAACTCTGCTAGTATATGAAAACCTGATAACAGAATATTAAAGACACTATACCAGTTTATCCAGTATACCACCCAGAACTACAACAAATGTCTCTTCTGTGTATATTTCCTAGCAGGACACAGATAAATAGTGATTATAGCCATTGTCAAAAAAGTACTATAAATACCAGAACAAAGTAAGTGTATAAATATGTTTTGGGTGTGAATCTGCTTGTATATATATCAATCTTTTTCTTCTGTTCAGTTTCACTTCACTGTTTACCTTACAGTGGTAGAATGCTAATCATTTCCAGGTGCTGTTAAAGCCTTCAGTTGCGGAATTTCATTAAACAAGACTGGGAAAAAAAATCAAAAAAATCTGTGCTACAGGGTACAAGCCTGCACCAAATGAACAAGATTACATTTTATGACCAAGGCATGAAAAACATTTTGTTTATATGACAAATGCTTTCTTGTTTCATTGCTGCTTTGCAAGGCCACCCAAAATTACAGTAGGTGGAGTTGTTAGGCCTTAAAACACAAGGCCCTGTAATAATGCAAAACAACAGACATGATGTTTTCATTTGTTGCTGCTTGGAGAAAGTCCAACATGCAGCCTACTGATAGCTATTTCTACAAACAAGTTCTTTTTTTTTTTTCCTTTCACACAGTCGCTTCTGAGGACTAAAGAGCGGGTTAATTTCCAGTGACATTTAAGACAACAGAACAGAAAGACAGAGGTGGAGAAGAGGCAGAAATGCTGCGATAAAATATCTGGAATACAGAAACTAACGCTTGGTCCAGACTACAAGCAGATTAGATTTGGTCTATTGAAATAGTCTACATTGTTATTTGCCTGACCTACTGCAGTAATGTAGGAATCAGTACTTATGTAGCTGCACTGGTTTTCATGAATTCTCATTCTTTGACTGAATAGAATTATTGTAACAAAGTGTCAGTACATAATGTCAACAGGCTATTTTTTCTCTCCATACTGTCCTCTTCAGTGTTCTGTTAGTAGCTGCATCAATTCTGCTCAGCATTTCCCTCAATCTGGACTTGACGTCTTAATGCACCGTGCTGCAAGTCGTGCACAAGACACTTAGAAATCTGTTTCAAGCGGCCAGAGCGTCAAAGACACATCTGTAAAAATCCCATTCAAATCACAGATGAAACCAAGGTGGAGATTTAGCAATGAGATGACATACTGCCCAGACTTTGTCAAAGGAATATGAATATAATCTGGGTGTGCCGAAAACAGATTTGAGCCGCCAGCCTAGATAAAGCCTATGCCTCATCTGGACAGCACAACAACACAGGAAAGTCAAAGTTTAACTGACGTACAGTGATCATTAACAGCTTTCACATTAATCGCTTATCTCTATAGTCCCACAGTGATCTTAGATTCTAAACACAATGAGCTAAACAGTATTCTCTTTCTTGCGCTGCAGATGGAGGATGATTTATTGGATAAGATCTGCCACTAGACCCACCCTGTTTTTTCCTCCAAGCGCTGACAGCTTATCACACCAAAACATCTTTAACACAGATTGAATCCAACCCTTTAATAGCTTCTGGTCGTATAAAGGTTATTCATTATTAATCTACTTTCATTACTGGATACATTCATTTTTTTCTTTACTTTTTAAGATCGTGGAAAGAAAGCCAAAAGTATAGAGTCTGTGCAAAACTGGAATGGTGAGAACAAAATTATCGAGAGTAATTACAGGCTTAATCATTCCCTTGGCTATAATCTGGGCTGGACATGAAGATGATGTGATTCTAAGTGGGAAAAATGTTCAAAGTTTCCTGTCTGTGGCTTTGTAGTGGAGTACTGGTGAGTGAATTGATGACATCAGGCTCAGGGAATTCACAGCTGCAGCTCAGCAGGAGCTGATCTGACCTGGCCAAACTGACAACAGTGAAACAGTACCAGATATTGACTATATATATATATATATATATATATATATATATATATATATATATATATATATATATATATATATATATATATATATATATTATAACTGTTATAACTGTAAAAAGCCCAGTTACACCTAAACCTCTTCAGCTGGTTGTACCTATGATGCCTAGTCTTCCTGGTTTTCCACTAATAAATCCATCAATCTTTTAGAATTTACCATCAAAACAAAACAAAGTAAACAACCCCCCCCCCCCAAAAAAAAAAACAAAAAACTGAGGAGGTATCTGTTGAGCCACAATTCCCTAGTGTAAAATCCAGTTGAAAATCCAATAGGAATTCTACTGGTATGAACTGGTCCAATCTGGTCTCTATTGGTCTGTACTGGAGCAAAAGGTTTTTGAACATTTCTACTGGTAGGTCCAGTTAGAATACCATTTGACAACGGTTGAGGTCCAGTAGAACCATTAGAGCTACTGGATTAAGACTCCTCACCAGTTCGGTTCAGTTTAAACCAGTAGGCTTTAACTGGTGTGTGTGTGTGTGTGTTGAGGAACCACCATTTGTGGAAATGTTAATTGAGCCACACCTTTTTTCTTAATTTGAATAAATTTACAGTATCGTCCAAAGTCTACTTGTTCATGTTGTTCTTTGTTAATGTAACTTAAAGGAGTTTGAACTTTGTAATGTTTTTAAACGTTCAAAGTGACTTTGACCAGTGAATATTGAGTTACACAGTATTTCAATTTCCATAGTATAACAGCCAACTGAACTCTATTGGTTTCCAAATGGTTTCCTTCTGGTTTTCTATTGGTTTTCTACTGGAATTTTCAACTGGTTTTTTCAACTGGATTTTCCACTTAGGTTTGTAATAAATGTCCAAAATGTAATAACTTTTAAATTTCATTTTGTAATAAACTGCCCCAAACGCATTTTGTAATAAATTTTGCTGCATTATGTAATAACCTATTACATTTTGCAGCAGCAGTGTGCTTTGTTGGTGTGGCATTAAAACTCAAGGAGCTGTTTGGGAAACATTCCAAGTGGGTTATGGTTTGGCTGGTAATTAGACATATTAGACATGGGCAATTTGAAATTTCAGATATATTTTAGAAATTTTTTTTCTCGTTTATTTAGCCTTTTGAGGCAATTTTATATTTGTTTAAAATTAATCTTAGTGGATAAATGATGTGGTCACAGCAGCTCTGTAAACAAGCAGAAGACACTTACATTGTTTAAGGTAGAACTTATATTCATTGGTTCATTATTATTTTAAATTGTTCACAAATCTGCATGTGTTGGACGCATTTATTCTTGTTGTTTATAACTTTTCTTGATGTGGTTTTGGTATCCAATAAAGAAAATCTGGAAGTTACAGAATATTCTGTGTTAATGCAACCTTTCAATAGTAATTGCTAAGTAATGCTACTAGGTTAATACAGTGATACTAATAATAGGCCTAGCTTTTACAAATACTTTAAAGTAAAACAAAATATAATTAACAAAACAACAAACTATGCTTTAGAATTGTTATGTAATGCACCATGTTATTAAATTTTCTAGAGAATAAAAAAGTTGCAAGTGCATTTTGTAATAATCTTCTCAAAATGTACTAACTTATTACAAAATGTGGCAAATTAATTACAAAATGCGCTGGGGCAGTTTATAAAAAAATGCGGCTTTATTACAAAATGAAATGAAAAAGTTATTACATTTTGGGCATTTATTACAAAATGCACCGTTATTACAAAATGCGGCTCAACGACTACATTTACATGTATAACTGTAAAAAAAACCCGGATACACCAAAACCTCTTCAGCTGGTTGTACCTATGATGCCTAGCCTTCCTGGTTTTCCACTGATAAATCTATCAACCTTTTAGAATTTGCCATCAAAACAAAACAAAACAAAAACTGAGGAAGTGTCAGATAATGCTTGTGATATATGCTAACAGGAAATAAAAAATATTCATAGTCAAGATAAGGATTACCACAGTGTTATGTGCTGTTACTAAGATAAAACAAAACACACATACCTTACATTACATTCAGCATCAACATATTTTCAGTAAGTCGATTTTTCCTCCGTTATCATAATACAGGTGCTGGAAAATCATATTCTTAACTATTAACTGTGACATTTGCTCTCTGTGACAGCACACCCTTGTTCATGTGAAAGTCTTGAGGAACAAGTGAAAACTTCCTACTTCAGCAAAAACGTGTCCAGAAATCACAGATGTGACATTTTCATAACATGTTCCTTCTCAATATGACAGATGCCTTTAATAACACTAAAACAAAATGAAGTTACAAAAAAGGGTACGCAGCTTATGTACAAGATAAATACTATTAAAGTACAAGTAATTGCTGTGTGGTCTTGTTGACTTACTGAATCTGAGCCATGTCTATTTTATTGGTTTGTTTTTCTTGGTGCATTTTTGGAAGAGCCCTATTTTAGGTATTTTTGTATAATCCTTCTTTTTTATTATTATTTATTGATCTGTTGAGCTCAAGCCTAAACTAAAGAAAACAGACAGCATTCATACAAACAAGAAGTTCAGCATCTTGAACCATTTCCACTCCAGACTCATGAGATACTTAGCTACTTGGAATAAAGCCCAAAATCACTTAACATCCAATTGTTGGGTAAGAAAGCAAATAGTCAGCACATGAACCACTCAAGAAAACAGAAAACAGCATGCCTCACACTGTATATTTCCTGTTTATGAAACTTCAACAGGACATCTCATTTTACACTTCCTGTGCAGGCCTTATTAAGACTCTCCTTAAAACTATTTCATCTCTAGAAATTTGGGGTATTATCTATTTCTATTGCATAAATATATATTAACAGAGTGACACAAATGTACATTTGTCCTTGGCATCACAAACTCATCTCACAAGAATTGCTTGTATTAAAGCAAGAATTAAAAAAAAAAGGAATTTTCATAAAAAGGTTTAATGACCTGGACGCTGATATTACAGTCTTTCTGTACCACTATGATGTTGGAAATAATGATACTCGTCCACTCAGTTGTAGAATCATGCTTCATTATCTGCAGCAAGAATGAAGACTCGTAATTATGCTAATTGGTTGGGCCATATCTAACTGTGCTGAGATATATCAGGAGATATTTGTCCAATATAACTCTGCATATGCTCAGCAAAGATTAAGCATTATGTGAAGTCAACATTTATTAGTCCAGCATTTTGGTTGGAGCTTTCGATTTTGATTTGTTTAATGATTATGACCTTGACAGAGGCACTTCCTGATATTGGTCCCCTACATAAACAAGTAAATAAAAAGTGTATCTGCTGTGTCCGTCACTGAATGTTTGTAGATGTGCATTACCGTGTGGCAGTGTGATGCTGGCCCCGTCCAGGATGGCCTGAGCCAGCAGGTGGTCATTGCTCTCAAAGGCGCTGGCTGCTGCTCGTAGCGCATCCCAGATTTCTTTCCGGCCCTCGAATGCTGGCGCTGTATCCCAGAACTCATCTCTCTTGCTGCGCAGCTGGCCTTCAGTCATCGGGTAGTCACTTTTCCATTTAGGCCGCTCTCTCTTCAGGGGCTGGTTACGCCCTAGAGCCACTGGGAGAGAGGAAGGCAAGAGGAATGGAAGGATGAAGGAAAAACAAGAGACAGCCAGGCAGATGGAGGGGAGAGAAGAGTAGGAGGGAACAGATAATTAATTGCATGAAAAAAGGAAAGAGAATAAATGGAGTAAATGGAAAGACATAAGGGACGTACAAGGAAGGTGGACATAGAACCGGGAAAATAACACAAGGAGGGAGTAGCAGGAGTCCCATGGATGAGACATAAATTTGCAGTTGTGGTAGTAAAGAGAAGGAATGACGTAGGGGACAGTGGGTGTATGTACACGAGAGAAAGAAAGAAAAAGAATGTTAGGAATTTTGTCTGAACCAATACATCTGCTTAAATGTTATTTCTACATCCAGTATGAAGAGCTGAAGTAGGAATTGTTTTATAAGTAAACAAAGAAAAAAAACATTAAGGCTGTATCTTCATCTGCAACAAACTGATGAGGAACAACACCATCTGGATTCCAACTGATGGTGACACTAGTACAGAACTGAGTGTATAAGAGACATAGGACAAGAGGGAGGGGGAAGATGGACCAAGGTGTTGAGTTACAACTGCTGCTGGTACACATGTACTGGGATGATCACATGGCACTGCCTGACAACACCACCCTTCGACTGTTTGTAGTAAATAAGAACTTTAAATGTAAGGAGTAAATGAGTCTTTGGTCGATAAAAGTAAGACTGGAAAGTTATGAGGTGCCTGTGGAGATATGTAGCTGTGGGCAAAAACAGACAACAACCTATATGAACATATATTTATGGGTTAAGAATAAATGTGATATACAAAATGTCAGAGGCAGCATTTATCAACTATAAGAAAAACTGAAACTATTCAATAAGAAATGTTTAGAACCTGCATGTTAATCAGTCAATACACCAAAAAGTTGGTTTCCTTATCGGTGCATCTGCAAATGTATTACCCTCAACTTGGCAATGCATTTGTCCATTCCTGTATCTAATCTGGCTGCCTTTAAGATGTTCATTCACCTCTAAACTGCAGCCTACTTGTCAAATGTTTCTGACATTCCCATAAATTGTATGTGGACCATAAGCAGAAAACAAAAATCACTCTACATAAAATCTGTGAATCAAATTATTATTTGTCTTAATGAAAATTAAGATGAAATTACACGTGTTCAGGTCTAACAATCTTGTGTGTTATCTTCAAGAAAAGTGTCAAATAACAGCTGTTTGGCTTCTTCTGTTTAAACACTGCAGGGCGTCTTGTTACTAAACACTACTCTGGAGCTCTGAGTATCTCTGATCTCTGACTATAAACACTGGTAGGAAGACTTTGAGACAAAAAAAGTCTTGGAGGCAAAAAAAAAATCATTGGGACAGATGTAGCAGAAACAAGGTAGTATTTCCACATCTCTGTTATGCAACTCAATAACTGAACAGTGTATCTAATATCTGTTATAACACAATGAGAAGCAGATCACAAGAATCCTAACTAATCTTAAATAACCAGTAAACAAAAGGTCATCAGCATCAGCATGGGTCAGACCACTACTTATATACATCTGACATATTCTGACCTTTCTTGAATTCTTTAAGTAAATGTCTTGAAGCCACGATAACTGAATGAGTTGTTATTAACACGTTGTTTTCTAGTGTTTCTTGCTGATTTATCATACAATTACAATTATTCATTCCCTTCAAATTGTCCCACTAACCTTTGGTCCTGCTTTTCTCTCCTATTTGATTCACTATTCCTTCTGTTTCCAGGCCTTGATCACTGTTAGAAACACACTTCTTTTAACATAAAGATGGAGGACCCTTGAAATTTTTTAATTCTTTAAGTAAATGCATTAAAGCCATGATAACTGAATGAGTTGTTATTAACATGTTGTCTAGTATCTCTTGCTGATTTACCATGCATTACAAATATTATTAAGTTCTTTCAAATTGAACCACAACCTAAGGTCCTGCTTTTCTCTCCTATTTTTATTCACTATTATTTCTGTCTTCAGGCCTTGATCACTGTTTGAAACACACTTCTTTTAACATAAAGCTGGAGGACCCTTTAACTTTTGACACCATCTCTCCTCTAAACTCTCAACACATGCTCCAATGCAAACACCTATGCAAACAGTTGATAAAAAAAACAAAAAAAACAAGAGCCTCACAATAGCTTTAAAGTGCAGCGCGTACAAAGCTAACAGGAAAAGCAGCCAAAAGAGCCCAGGCCATAATTCAAATCAGTCTGCATCACTCCTGTGCGTACCCTTGCATGCCATTGCCGTCTGTGACCCATATTTGTTATGCAGGAAAGCTAGCAAGCTAACTGGGCTACGTTTTAGCCAGCTAGCTGAGTCAAAGAACAAAGGGTGGCAAGCGTCGCACAGTTAATATCCCGACTTTATAAAGTATCGAGAAGACGAGGCGTCATTGTCGCTTCGAGGCCCGCGGAGAGGAGGGGGGTGTACCGGGGAGGGCTGCCGTGTCTGTCTCCGGCTCCGTCTGGCTCGGGTATAAAGGGAAAGAGAGAGAGAGAGGACCTCCAGCCAGGACAACATGTTTAAATTCCCAGAGGAAACCCACTTAAAAAGCCGCTCGCGCGGGCAGTAAAAGGCTTCGAGAAGCCGCGTAAGTTACCTCCAGTGCCGTCCGAGTTCTCGTTTAAGCTGCCCGAAGAGTCGTGGTGGCTCCCGACACAGCCACCCATGGATGTTTCGGCGAGCAGCCCGGGCTAGGTAGCTCACCCCCCGGCCCACAGCTAGAGCTACATCTACTAGCCCCCCTCTCTCTCGGTTTTCCTCTTCCCCCTCCCCTTATCTTCTGCCCTTACTTCCTTCCCTCCCTGCCTTTCCTTTCCTTCCCTGCCTCCTCGCTCTCTCCCTCCCTTCCTTTCCTACTTCCTCCCCTCTTCCTCTCAGCGGGTCGCAACGGGCATCTTCTTCCTTTTTTGGGAGGGGGTGGCAGCCCACTCACATCTACACAAGGTGACCGAGAGGAGGAAGAGGAGGAGAAAGGAGGAAGACAACAAAGCAGAAGTGCACGTTTCCGTTTTACTCAAGACTTGATGATAATGCGATTTGACACAACATTATTTAGGTTGAGGGGGGAGGAGAAGGGGGGTACTTCTCTAAACACGGATCATATACACTATATTGTCAAAAGTATTCACTAACCTGCCTTGAAATACACTTAAGTGACATCCCATTCTTAATCCCTAGATTTTAATATTACATTTTAGTTACCTGTAACTGTGTGTGTGCATGGGAGAGGGGGGTGACTTAAGTCTACTGCAACAATAATGATTGTTTTTGTATAAATGTATGGTGTAGCAGTAAGGATTTTGTCATGACACAGCACCAGAGCTAAACATTACCAAAGGAAAGGCTGCGTTGTCCAAAGTCTCTTGTTCCAGCACCAAGAGATTTTGGACAGACTATGGACATTTCCATGCTCCTGAGTTTGTGGGAACAGTTTTGGGATGGTCCCTTCTTGACTGTGCACCAGTGCACAAATTAAGGTCCATAAAGACATGGATGAGAGAGTTCCATGTGGATGAACTGGACTGGCATGAACAAAGTCCTGACGTTTAACACCATAGAACACTTTTGGGATGAATTCTCACAAATGCTTGTTGGAGGAATGTTGAGAAATTCTCATAAACACACTCCTAAACCTTGTGGAAAACTTCCCAGAAGAGACGAAGCTGTTATAGCTGCAAAGGGTGAACTGACATCATATTAAACCCTGTGGATTAACAATGGAATGTCAAGTTCATATGCGAGTCAAGGCAGATGAACACTGTCAGGGCCATTTCTAGCTTTTTGGGGGCCCTGAGGAAAATCCTGTTTGGGGGCCCCTACTTTGCCAAACGATGAAAGCATTTGCCTAGTTTTCCTATAGCTAGAAATGGCCCTGGTTACTGTGTATGAGGCTTCTTGCTCTTTCTACTGGATTCACTGAAGGAAACACTGCATGTTTTCCTCTACTGCACTTACCTGGTTGTTACGACTTTCCAATGCTCTGCTAACTAATGGTCTGTGAGCTAATTGGGTCTGGCCAACCATATTAAGGCAAATCATTTCCCAAAGCGCCTGGTTGATTCGCCTCCCTCAAATACCTTTGTTTGCTACTGGTTGGAGCCAAAATAGGTGGTGTCGATGGTTAAACTAATCACACCACTCTTTCCTCTAATGTATGTGATGCGACGAAAACTACTTGAATAACAATTAAGCGTTCCTGTATACAATTCTGGGGTTCTGGTCACAGTTCTACCATGTTTCCACCCAGACCCGGTGGAAATGCTCAATGTTGATTGACTCCTGACAAAGAGGGTGGAGTTCCCAATTTCTCCGGAGTTTCAAAAGGTGTAGGTAGCCTGCCTGGCCAGACTAGTTGCAACACCGTCCAGTGTTGTGTCAAACTAGGATAGGCGGGCCCAGACTACTGCTTCACTATTTTCTACTTTTCTTTTTCTATGTGCCAGTGTTCTTTTTTTTTTTTTTTTACTTTACAACATTCAGCTTGATTTTTCATTTTCAGTGACTTAAAAGCCTCTGAGCTTCTAAGGTCTTCTTGAACTTGACAATGTCGGGTTGGCAGCTCTGAGCTTCTAGTGCCTAAAGAGATCAGAGTAAAATCCAAACATGAGTGAGCCTTCGCATGGGTTGTATGCTTACCCTCTCATCATCATAATACTACTACTAATTCCATTTCTGCATCTGAATGCTGCAATGTTACACCAGATAAGTACAGTCCTGCCTGGTCACTATCTTTAGGACTGTCCTAAAGAGACTTGAGTGTAATTTGACACATTGGTGCACGGACACACACTGAAGTGTCCATGCACACACACACACACGCACACACACACACACTCACACATACACAAGTAGCAGCCGCAATGGGATAGCAAGGGTAATTTTACAACAATGCTGTCTGGAATTACAATTATTTCCCATTGATTGGAAGTGAAAGAAGACTGGCCCATACACTCATGGAAAAAAGTATTAGGCCACACTTGTTTTCTTCAATTTCTTGTTCATTTTAATATCTGGTACAATTCAAGGTACACTTGTTTGCACACATATAATGATAATAACAAAACTAGCTTAATAGAGTGCTGATATCTAGTCATTGTCCATGGTTTTCTTGATAATAACCAAAAATAATGTCAATTTATATCATTGTACTGATAAAAGCAGTAAAGTTAGACATTCCATGTTTTCTTTTCTGTGTTTTTGTCACATGATACACACAGGAGTTAGTATTTTATTGCATAACCATTGTTTTTGATGAGTTTTGATGGTGTAATAGTTTTTTATAGGACTGTAGAAGTGAACGTGGATGCTCATTTCTGATCTTCTAAATGATCTTGAGACAATACTTTACATGTAGTTGTATATTTTTGCCGTAGGTCTGAAGAGATGATTGTGCAGAATCATCTAATTATAATAAAATGCTATTGTGTTACATGGTTATGGTCTCACACTGACTTAAAATATTCTCATTTATGGGTGCTGATTGGACTAAAACAACTGAGACAAACTTATAACAAGATCCTCTGTTTTGGTTGTGTATTCCTACTGGGATCCTAGAAATAGTGTTGTTTTTCCCACTGCAACATTGTTAGACACTACAGTAAGCTGTGAAATATTCACACTGACCATTCAAAACAGGAATAGACTGTTGACTAAACACACACAGGAGCTGGCAAACATATACGACACTGACCTCTAGTGATGTTTACAGCCACAGTAAAGTATTTTTTGTTTTAAAAATGGCCTTCGGGGGATTCAGAGGATTGAACGAGCACTTATAGGAGGACCTTTTGGACAATGTGTTTTTCGTTATACTGAGTAAAATGCATAAAAATATATTAAACCTTTTCTCCTAATTAAATACACCCTTAAATGTAACAATTGTGTACATGTAAGTGTTTTAATTCAGAGTTGGTATACACGATGTAAATTGAAAAAATACATAAAACAAAAGCTATGTACAGTTAAGCATGTGTTTTTACATGACATGTCTTAGTCAGTTATTGACTGAGTAAAATGTCTGATGCATTTTCTACATGTGTTTTCTCCTGTAATTTATTTACACTTTATGATTGGTAAATATCTTCATATCTAACAGTTAAACATTCATATTTATTTATTTTATATATGTAGAAACTTTTTCTATGACTAAAGGTTTGATCCAGAAATAATGCAAATTCAACAAATAAATCAAAAGTGGAAACATTTGGGAAGCCAGAAACATCTATCACCCCCCCTTCCGCCGGCACTGCAGGACAATAGACTGAATCACTGCACACTGCACTTCGCCACCCACGCAACCGCACCTTAGTGTATATATGCATATGCACAACGTATATATACACATACAGACATGTATATTTTCTCTCGTATTTGCACATAGTTCTATTTATCTGATTTTATTTATTTCATTTTATTTTATCTTATTCTATTCTGTTTTTATTGCATGCCAGTTGGTTTATCTTGTTTCATTTTGTTATCTTTTACACAGGGGTTGCACTGAAAATTTCACTGACATGCAAATGCTCAGTGACAATAAAGACATCTTGAATTTATGTGTCTTCTGCTATTGCACATTTTCACCAGTAGATGACAGCGGAGAGTTTGAAAGCAGTCTAAATCCAAATTACTGCTAAGATTACACACATTTAATATGTGCCAGGAGAAAAAAAACAGAATCAATAGGGTTAATTTTATTTAAGATATCAAATTAATTTGAAAGATAATGCTTTTTAGGAATACATGAGTTTTAACTTGTGGCTTTGTCATCTGCTGCCACACCTGTTTGTTAGTTGTATTTATGCAGAACACATGCAACTGTTTTATTGTGATACTTGGCATGCCTCCAAAGTCATGGCTGTTATGACAAAACAGCAGAAAATAACACTGTCCACTGAGACAATAGTGACACAACTGCCTGTCTCTTCTGCAGCCACTAAACAGTAAACACAAACTTTATTTCCTGAAATTGAAAAAGGGAAGAAAGAAAGAAGAAAAAAACAAGTGACTACATATTTTTTCAATAACAATCCTTTTATTTGAAGATGTCTTCTCTCTAATCTCCCCACTTTATTGACCTTTTTTGCTATTGAAACCCTCTCTTTCTTTCTTCCATTTTCTCTTCTCCTTCGATCTCTTTTATCAAGTAACAAAACGTCTGACATAAGGATTAATTGGTTTGCCGTTGATTTATTCATAACTGTCCAGTTCCTGCGTTTGCTCTGAGTCGTCAACCATACATCTGTCACATGATCGTTCTGATGCTGTGGGTCTATTTATCTGGTCATTTTAAAATGGTCACCTACCCCATCTGTGTGCAAGGCAGGACTGATAGTGCAGCCATTGATTTACTGTTTACAAGCAACCTGCAAATCTAGACCTATGGCCATTTAATGTATTTGATGGTTTTAAACTCATTCACATCCAACTGTGTGTGAATGAGCCAGACATGGCTGACTGTCCTTTCACTGATTTACTATTGACTGGATTTGTCAGATTTAACTACAACCCCCCACTGATTCCTTTCCACGCCCCACTTCCCTGATAACAAAGAGACCAGTGCAAGAGAATAGACAAGAGAAAGACCGGATTAACCGACAAGGAAAAACACAATGTGCATGTCCTCAAGTGGTACAGTTTGGAATAAAATCAGGTCAAGTTGACTCTGAGGATATAAATTACTTTCAGCAAAATATGCTTCAAGTGTAGCCAATATTTAGAGTAGTGTTTTTCAATTCTTTTAACACTTTTTCTAATAATACCATTCACAGGGTTTTACTTCACTGTCAGTATTTAACAAAAATGTCATTGTGTGTATGTTATGTGTGGTGCAGTGGTTTCCTCGTGTGTGTGTGTGTGTGTGTGTGTGTGTGTGTGTGTATATATATATATATATATATATATATATATATATATATATATATATATATATATATATATATATATATATACTGTTAGGCAGGACAATACACATTAATGAACACATTTATACCTTTCATTTCAGTATAAACATATCAAAATTTATATTATAAGTTATTCATTTAAAATATAATATAAAATATTATTTATTATATTTCGATTTTCCCTAACCCTATACATATAAATAGGGAAACATTTCTTTATTCATACATTTTTGTTTTGACATTCATATTCGAAATAAATCCATATTATTTTTTATGGATTTATTATAATTTAATATATTATATATTATATATTGGAATTAACATGAGTTTGGGGTGAAAGCTGTTACTCAGTGAAGATAACAGTGACAGATTCAGTCCCAAACTGTGCATCTGTACATGTCATCAGACATTCAATCATATTTATAATGAGGACCCGGAAGAAAGTAAAGGGCACCAATATAATTTTAGAATCATTGCCTCTTATGTTGTATCTTAAATCTAAACATCTGTTTATAGATTCTTTGATTAAATAATATTTCCTGGTGCATGGTGAAATATAAATATCCATGAGGCCAGGACACAAACGGACACAGTTTCATTGAAACATATAAACTTTCATATGGACCAGAACTAGAACAACACTATAATGTGGACATGGTTATACTGCAGATGTCTGGTGGCTGATCAGGTCAATGCTATCATAAACTGAGGGTAATGTAACTAAAAGGCTGGATGCAACAAGAGACCAGACACTGATTGAAACCAAATACAGTGCAGCTTTTGGAGCAAACTCACCAATGGGTGTCAGAGCCTTTACGCTGCTGCAACACTGTCCTTCAAAGAGGACAATGACAATAACATCCAAGTTACTCATCGCTAGCTTTTGAGCCAGAGTCCAAACGTCACCCACTTTGAACATGTATGGAATGAATACACAGTGAGATGAGGTGCTGTTTTTAGAACCCTCCCTATTTTAACTAGATGAAGATGTAACATAAGTGAAGGGAATTAAAGGCTGTGACCTGGTCCTGTATACCAGATCTGCTAATCTGATGCAGGTGAATTAACATATCCCTTCTTTTTAACAAAGAGGTCTTTCATTTTCAACATACTTAACAATTATAACTAGAATGACATTTAAAAAAGGGTCACAAAAAGCTAAAGCAATAAAACCTCACTAATAATTACAGGGAAAAACATCAAGGGCAAATTCATTGAATAAAACAGTAGCTAGAGAATAAAAAAGAATAATACAGAAGATTATAAAGGTTGAAGATTTTCCAATCTCAGTTAGGACGTCCAGTACCTCCACTGTAATAAGGAAATCAGTGAAGCATGTAATATAGCATATTAAAAGATAGCAGTAATATAGGGGGGTAGACAGAAAGCAGAATGAAGCTTATAAATAAACCCCAATGTCTGTTACATCTTAAACAGACACCTCACTATATCATCCAGCTCACAATGAGATGTACCTGTGTATATGTAAGTATATATGTGTTATTGTATGTTGGGTATAAAGTGGTTCTTCGATTATTGTGGGGGCTCACTTTGAAAAAATAACCTGAAATAAGCAAAATCTGCATAGTAGTGTTTCCATTACAGGATAGTACTGTGACCCTCTGTGTTAACCATGTTAAAGTGTGTGTGTGTGTGTGTGTGTGTGTGTGTGTTCTGCAGGTTTAGATTAGATTAGATTTTATTGCCAATGCCCATGTACAAAGACAGAGCAATGAAATGCAGTTAGTATCCAATGAGAAATACCTAGCAGTACAATAAGGCACAACACACACACACACACACGCACGCACGCACGCACGCACGCACGCACGCACGCACGCGCACACACACACACACACACACACACACACACACACACAGTAAGTATCATATCATAGATCTGTTTAGACTAGGAAGCTTATTAATGTTTGTCATTGTTGTAACATGTGGAGTACTGACACAGATGCAAAGTAGTCATTATTAAGTTTAAAGCACATAGATTTATTCAGTTCAGTGAGTCATTTCTCTTCAGTAGAGACTAGAAGAGTGAACATGTCTTCTCACCTGTGAGCACAGCTGCTGCTCATCAGGTGATTAGGCGATTGCTGTGTGAAACTAGGTCAGGGGTCAGGAGGACAATTCTAAATTATTTAAGGAGAAGGGGTTGAGTTTATAACTTATGTTTCTTCTCACTCCTTTTCAAATATGTATATTATGTTTTATATTTAAATATTTAGTTTATTTATTATTATTATTATTATTATTATTATTATTATTATTATTATTATTATTATTATTATTATTATTATTATTATTATTATTTATTTATTTATTTATTTATTTATTTATTTATTTATTTATTTATTTATTTTAACATTCATAGTCAAAATAAATACTTCAATTAATCAATATTATATTTAACTCTAAAAACATATCTGTCTGGATCAGATCTGTCAAACATGTGGCCAGGGGGCCAAATCCGGCCTGCCTAAGGGTCTAGTCTGGCCCTTAGGATGAATTTATGAAATGCAAAAAATTACACTAAGATATAAATCATTTTAGTTCATGGTTCACATTCAGACCAATTCAATCTCATAATAAACTGTAAATATTCACAAGTTTAAAAAAATTATCTTTGTAATTTTTTCTTATTTAGTTACACTAAAGCAAAGTATAATTTCACAGAAAAATCTCAATAATCAGAACAAATATGAAAAACTGGAAATGTAACAAATGTAATAATATTCCATCTATTACAAAATATTTTGTGTATCTGAAGATCCACTGTGATCTGTTAGTTAGAATATATATATATATATGTCTGTAAATGATGAACTAAAGCCTAATATTTGTTTTCATTATAAAATTGTACTTTATTTTGCTCTAAAACAGAGAGAAAAGTTAGGAGTTGACATTATTTATATATTGTTTATAGTTTTGTTTTTTTTCAAGGGGTGGGGTTTGTTGTGTCTGGCACCACTTGCTAATATTACTATTGCAAAACAAGTTGTACCAGATACACCAAACCCCGCCCCCTGTAAACAACAGAAATGTGTTTTAGCAATGATAACAGAAAGGGCAAATCAGGTAAAACATCTGCGAGGGATGAGGTTTGTTGTGTTAAGCACTGCTTGTTATTGTTACTATTACAAAAACAAATGGTGCCAAATAAAACAAACCCTGTCAGGCACCACTTGTTATTATTACTATGACAAGACATGGGGTGCCAGGTGTTAAAAACCCTGCCCCTCACAAATATTTTACCTGATTTGCCCTTTGTCTTGTCATTGTGTCATTTTAAAATTCTTATATTTGTTTTTAAATCTTTGAATGGTCTCACCCCTCCTTACTTCTCTGAGCTGCTCCATCAGTACACTCCCACCCGGACTCTCAAGTCATGCGACCAGTTACTGTTGGACATTTTTTTTAAAAATGGAACCGGAAGCTCAGAGGGGAGAGAGCCTTTTCTGTACCGAGTCTGTGGAATAAACTGCCTTTGAATGTCAGAACTACACTGTCCGATTTTAAAACACATTTTTACTCCCTGGCCTTCGACTCAGTGGCTCATTGATTTTAGTTCTCTTATTGTATGTGTCTATTTATTTATTTATTTATTTTTATCTGTGTAGTTTTAGCAGTTTTTATTGTATTTTTAGATTTATTTTATTGCCTTGTTTCCTTTCTCTGTTTTGTGTTTTTAATGCTTTGTAATGTGCAGTACTTTGTGTCAGCTGTGTCTGTTTTAAAGCGCTTTTATAAATAAAGATGGTATGGTATGGTATGGTATGGTATGGTATGGTATGGTATGGTATGGTATGGTATGGTATGGTATGGTATGGTATGGTATGGTATGGTATGGAATGGTATGGTATGGTATGGTATGGTATGGTATGGTATGGTATGGTATGGTATGGTATGGTATTGTGAAATCGCATTTTTGTTATTTATGACAGACAGGCTTTGTGGTACTTGGCACCACTTCTTTTGTAATAGTGATAAAAGAACAAATGGTGCCAGGTATAACAAACCCCACCCCTTGCAAACATTTGACCTGATTTGCCCTGTCTTGATTTTGACATTTGACCAACACAGTAAAATCACCAGTGTTAAAATAACAGTTAAAGAGTTAATTTTAACACTACATCAGTGAACATATAGCCCCTATCTACAGAGTGTAAAATTTACACTGAACCTAAAGTTACATTTCCAGAGTCAACTTGAATCTAGTAAGAGTTAATATTTTACACTACACTAAATAATGTCAAGTTTTACACTATGTGATGAGTAACACCCATAGTATTATTCACATTCAACACTGAAGAGTTAAAGGCTAAGAAAATGACTTTTCCAGTGTTAAAACTACTTAACACTACATGCTCATGAATAAATTACTCCAAAGAGTGTTGGTTTTTAACTATTTGAAACCATGTACCCAACATTGACAACAACGATTTAACTTTGTTCTCGCACACAGATTCTGCTTGAAAGAAAAAAAAACAAAAGCAATAGTTTATTTAAAAAAACTTACCACAGTTTTTCAGTGCAGGAAGATGACTATGCCAGTTATTTTGAGTGCAGAGGCTGGTGGGCGGAGCTTTTCCAACACTGAAATGTATCTTACTCTTCTTGGCATTGATTTAACTCTGACAGAATCAGTTTCCTTTAACAGTGAATATATAACACTGACAATGAAAACATCTGTAAACTCCAATTATTATTAGTTATAATTATCTTGTTTAAAAATGACACTGTCCATTGTTAGAATAACTCCAAAAGAATTAAAATACTTTGACACTGTATTTTTCACACTGGTAAATTTACATGTAGAGTCTTCAAATTTGTCCTTCAGTGTTCTGATGTCAATGCACATCATCCGTGAGAGCAAAAACATACTATATGCAAAACTGAATGAAAAGGAAACTCCTAATTTACCTTGTTTCTTATCATTGCAAACATTTATTTTTGGTGACCTTGACCTTTGACCTATAGTAATCAAATTTTACAAACATACAGACAAAAAAAAAAAACTAACCAAAAACAGTACCCTTGTCTCCCCTTTAGGGGACAGGGGTAAAAAGGAAGCCACATTATATATTGTAATACAGTCTTTATTAGATTTCAGGTTATGGTAAGCAATTTAATATTGATGAGGGCAGTGGCTCATATCAGATTTTCCTCCGCAGTCGTACATCAACACAGCCATAATTAAACCTTATTATTAAAGCTGAAATGGATGTTAGACAGAGAAGGACAGGCTGACACTGGGAGAAATGATGCAGCTGGCCTCTTCTTACTACTTTTGGGCATTACTGCTGCAGCTCTCAAAGCTTCATATATCTTATCACAGCAGAGTCTGACTCCATGTCTTGTTGTCTGGTTGCCGTCTGTCTGTATTAGTGTGTGTGCACATGTGGATCCGCTCTGTCAGACACAAAGTAAAGCCCACACACAGACCTGACTTGTTATGGTAATGATATAGCAATGAAATTTCTTTGTCTATTGGCTGAATTCCATGTGTCTAACAACACCTATATGCTTCGTCCACTTTGTTACATGGTTATAATCTCTCTTGATGTAAACCTTTACAATCCAGACGGTACAGAAGTGGATGTGAAGCTTGGCAGTGAAGGTGTCCATGATGTCCTCTCACAATGACACAGTTGTTACTGGTCTGGTATGTGTTTAAACATGGTGGAGTATTTTAAAGAGGGAGGTCAAAAGAGTAATATTGAACAGAGGCATTGCAAATGTATGTTTATTTGGTCTTTGGTTTCCAGTCAAAATAGAAAATTCCCAGTATAGGTGAATCAAATAGTTGTAATATTTTAGTAAAGTTATTATTAATAGACCTCTGGATTTGAAATTAGAAAGCAGTTTTCCTTCTCAGTTTTGCTATTAAAGCTGCAGTAATTTATAGTTTTTCTTTATCATTGGGCCACAATTCCAAAAATCCTTTCCATCATATACTATTTAAAATGGTCTGACAGATATGATACTTGTGCAACTGCTCTTTACCCGTGTTTTCAGGCTGTAGAAACCAACACCTACACTATGATGCTTACACAGTACTGCACAAAAGTCTTAGGCAGGCTTTAGCTTTGTTGTTTTTGCAAGGTTGGCATGGGTGTGTGTTATTATTTGTAACAAGGACTATGTAGGAAGTCCCTATACAGTATACAGCTTCTGCAGGTAAAGTCATTATTTACCATGAGGTCAATTGGCATTCAGTAGCTTAAATCCTCAACTGTCTTGGATTGAGGTGATGTTTCCTTAAATAATCTTGTGTTATATTATACAAATTCAGAATATCCCAAAGGCTTTATGGTCTTTTATCATTTTTTCAGTCTGATTCTATATAATTTCCACAATATTCACATGTTGTTTTGAAGTGAATTTTAGTTTTTAAGACAGGTTACATATTTGCTATCTATCTATCTATGGTTCCAAACGGGTCATTTTGGACCATCTTAAAATATTTAACAGCATCAACCAATGTCCAGTGTTGTTTGAAGCCTTTACTAGAAAGTTGAGCAATTGAGCACAGATGGGATTTGAACCTATGACATCTGAAATGTGAATGTGAAGATTTACCAAGTGTGCCACTTGAGCAGTTTGAAGATGCTGACCTGTTCAAGTACTGGTGAAATTTAAACATGTATTTATATATATATATATATATATATATATATATATATATATATATATATATATATATATATATATATATATATATATATATGTATATATTCATTAAATGTAGTGTGTTGTTTGAAGCCTTAAATAAAATGTTCAGCACTTGAGTGCAGCAGGGATTTGAACCCATAACATCTGTATTGTGACAGTGATGATTTTCCAAGTGAGTCACTAAAACAGTTCAAAGAAAGTGATCTGTGGAGTTCAAGCATTGTGGATGTGGCATTGTGACCTCTGACCTACAGAGAGGCATTATAGGGGTATGAACAGAGATGATCCTCAGGTTGTGTAGTCGTTAGAAAGGTTATGTTTGGTGCAGGAGTGTGTGGGTTCAAGCCCACTAGAGTAGAGAGTAGAGGCTATCAGGTTTATCAATAAATGTCTGTAAACAGAAATCTATGGTGAAAGACAAGTGAACATAAAACATCTGGTAGATAATTGCTAATAATCCAACAGACATTATCATCGATGAGTTTATGAACACTACTCTAATGAATCTGGTGGAACTACTTTCAGTTTGTCAGACTAAATATGTGCTGAGTCTAAGAAGCAACTGTATGAAATGTTAATCCAATTCTTCTTTGCTAATGCACTTGCCATGGGGATAAAATTAGGCCCCATATGTATAATCAGTTCGTTACTGTCATTCTCACAGAACATTCAAGCCATTACATAGATTATTTGTTTGTCGTCACAGATGTTATCCACGAGATTTCATCATGATCAGCTGAGCTTGAAGCGCTTCCAGCAGGAACACAAGTAGAAAGACTGGCCATTTGTGTGCAGAAAAATAACATTATTGTATATCTTGATGGCATTAAATATCCTTTGACAATTCTGTATTTTGTTGAGTTCTGGGTTGCATGTAATATGATAACACGGGAAAAAACTAATTATGGGCAAATGGGAGATAATGCAAATCTAGGGCTAAAATCAAAAGCATTTTTGGCAAATACAGCTCTGAAATATGTCAACACTCTTGTTTGGACTCCCTTTCAACAAGTGCCTCTGCAGAAAGCATGGTATCATGGTTGCGGAAAAATCCAGCCAGCTCTGGCAGAGCTTAGAGGGCAATTAGCAACATAATGAAATAAACCAGTAGAGTCGCCTGTTTGACAAGGAAAGGATTAGATAGATGCTTTACCCACTGGTAGCTTGGTACAAATCCACTGAAGATGGAGACTTTATCCTTCTGGCTGTGTTGCTTGCATACCTTCAGAACATCTCATCAGGCCTACATTTACTCCTGCCTCTACATTGTTTCCCCTACAAGTACTTCTGTGTACGTGTAAATATGTGTCACAGACTTTAGGAAAAACAGAAATGTCATCACACACCTACTGTAGCCTGAGATATACCTACATCTTGTTTTAATACTGAATGACAACTTGAGTGAAATTGGATTTTTTTTTTTTTAACAAGCTGTGCCTAATACATTTCTGCATGTGTGAAGAACTGTAATGATGACAGTACCATCGAAGCAGCATGTGTCCAAGTGTTTTTCTACTGGCTTTTCATCTGCCTCGCTGGCAGTGAAAGTGTGTAAAGTGATGATCTAATCCTGATCTGATTAAACTAATCAGGTGTGATGGAATGTGATCTGACTTGGTGAATGTGCAGTAATTGGATTTCTCTACATGTGACTTCACAGTTTAGACAGAACACTTACTCTACTTACAAACAGACACTGAAAACAATATTTTGTCAGAATTTATAACTACTCTACTTTTGCTGTCATATTCCTTTAATGGGACGATTCATTTTTAAATTAATTGCAATATAATTAATTTGGTGCATTTGAGTTGCCACATTACAGTATATGAAACTATCATCCATCCACCCATTCATCCATCCACCCATTCATCCATCCATCCATTGATCTCAATCCATCCATTGATCTCAATCCATCCATCCATCCATCCATCCGTCCGTCCTTCCGTCCATCCATCCATCCATCCATCCATCCATCCATCCATCCATCCATCCATCCATCCATCCATCCATCCATCCATCCATCCATCCATCCATCCATCCATCCATCCATCCATCCATCCATCCATCCATACATGATCCATATCCATCCATCCATCCATCCATCCATACATGATCCATATCCATCCATCCATCCATCCATCCATCCATCCATCCATCCATATCCATCCATCCATCCATCCATCCATCCATCCATCCACACATGATCCATATCCATCCATCCATCCATCCATCCATCCATCCATCCATCCATCCATCCATCCATCCATCCATCCATCCATCCATCCATCCATCCATCCATCCATCCATCCATCCAACCATCCATCCATCCATCCATCCATCCATCCATCCATCCATCCATCCATCCATCCATCCATCCATCGTGTCCTGGGTTCTCCTCCTGGTTGTTCAGGCCTGAAACCCCTCAGCAGAAAAGCATCCCAGAGGCATCCTGACCAGATGCTTCAACAACGTCAGTGTGGAGGAGTTACCCTCCCAGATGGCTGACTTCCTCCCCCTGTGTCTAAGGGGAGAGCCCATCCACCCTGCAGAGAATACCTTTTTCTGCTGCTTCTATTGGGGATCTTATTCTTTCAGCCTGTTATAGCCTGTTATCATAGGTGGGTGTAAGAACAAATATTGAGCAATAAACTGAGACATTTGTCATTTGGCTCAACTCCGTCTTCACTATAACAGACTGATACTGTGTCTCTGCTTTGCTGCCGACACCACACCAATCATCCCAGCTGTTTCACAATCCCTGACAAACCACCTAGTCGGCTCCAAAATTTCTGCAGATAGGTGTATTTGCCCTTTTTTTCTTGGAAAATAACAGTTCTCAGCAGCCAAAACCAATACTGTGCATACAAGCAAATCAAATCTGTAAATTCTCTCATCATTAAACTGTGCAAAAAGATGAAACATTTATAAGATCTGCACAACCTAAGTCTGTATTCGCTTGTCTGTACAACTGAGTACCCTTTTTCTCTTGTAAATTGTCACACTACCCAGTGTTAAAAACTGATTATAGCCACATTAATGATACAAAGAATTTCATTTTTTGGCTGGGTTTTTGGGAATTTACATTTCTTTTGGATTGGTGACAATATACAGTCAAGCCAACTGTGTGTGCCAATTGGATGCAGTTCGACAGAAGGACGATGGGGAATATTTAATGGCCTGTGCGTTTTTGGATCTGTACCACGGACACACACGCACACACTGACATGCCTTACACAGTAATAGTAACTGAGCACAACTACACAAACACATACTGTTTGATTCTTCACACACAGATATACATATATATATATATATATATATATATATATATATATATATATATATATATATATATATATATATATATATATATATATATACACACAGAGACACACACATGCACATGCAGCCTGTTGCCAAGGCTGCCCAGTCAGCTGGTGTGACTCCATATGTTGCAGAATTGGCAGTACCAGAAGTGTTCAGTCTGTGAGCTACAAACCATTGCGACACATGGGGAAACCAGGGGGGCACAGTGAGAGTGCATACCTCCGACAGAATGTTACATTCCTGTAAATTCAATCAAACACCATATCTCACAGCGTTGGATGAAGCAAATCATCTCCTGTGACAAATAATTTCTTTGGTAATATATAGAATTGGTTTGTCCTTGGTCTATGTCCAGTGTTTTATAGAAGCAGTGGTGAAGTTTGATTTGATTCCTGGGTTTCCTTTGTTGCATGCCAGTGATGCGTGGGTCGATGTTTCAAAAACCGACCACTTTTTAACTAGCCCGACCGCAACTCAGACTGCAAGAAATATATTTCAAAAGGACGGACCTGATTTATTTGCATGTTAAAATCAAATGTCATTGCTTGCGCACAGCATCTAAACCAGGGGTCGACAATCTGTAACACCCAAAGAGACATTTGAAACCGGTTTCCACAGAAAAGAAAACACTGGGAGCCGCTCATCATCTTTAAAAATCTCAGCTAATGTGTCCCAAACATTATTTGTTTGTGTGTTTCTAGAGCTTCCACTCTCCCAACTTTACTTTTTACTTTGACTTTACTTTACTATTTAATTCACTGATGATGTAGATGTTCATTAAAGGTCAGATTATCATTAAGTGTTATGTTAAAAAATAAACAGAAAAAAGTTACTTTTTAAGTGGTATCAATAACACAACACAAAAATAGCATGTACAACCACTGTCAGTTGTCAAACACCATGAGTTTTACTGGTGAACCAATGTTATAGAAGGTAATAGTGTTTGCACTTTAACTATGAACCCTATGAACATCCAAATGGCTCATACCTGAGGGCCATGAAAAGATGATAAACTGCATTTTATAACAATTATTTCTATGTATTGATTGGATTATTGTATCAAAATGTATTAAACATTTCAGATCAGTAGATGAATTTGGTCACCAGTTGCTGTTTAGGTCTTTATGACTGAATGAGACTTTTAACTTGAGGTTAGAGATTGTTATTATGCATATTCTGCTCAGGACAGAAATGCTATGTAAGAAAACACAAAAAAAGGATATCAAATGCTATCTACAACACAAACATTTTATGTTTTATGCTAAGTATACACGTTTGTGTCCCAAGACAGTTTTTCACTTCTGTTTTTTTTCCACTATAATGGGATTGTAAAGATTTGTTACAGCTGTAAAGCATCATGGTCCACTCTTCCCACTGTCTCACACCCTTCCAGCATCAGATACAGTGCTATCATGCATCGGTGAGACTTGACATTCCTCAGAACCTGTTCATAGATCTATATCGCATCTGTATATAAATGGTTTTACATGTAATTTTTCTCCTATATTCATTAACAGTCAAACACTTAGACTCATCTGGTTTTACTTTATCTTCATGGCTATCTACTTAGGCTGCGCCCCATTACCAACATTTCCACTTCCACTTCATTTTGTTTTTAGAACGAGCTTCAAAAGGGAGTCGACCTGAAATGAAGTGAGAAGTCTAATATTTCACTACACATTGGGACAGACTCGGTGAAAAAAAAGTTGCGCTATAACATCGAGCTCGACTTTCTTTGATGTATAGTTACAGTTACAGATGTTACAGTGCGTGAAAATGCCAACACCGGATGTAAAGCTGCCTCTTATGTTGTTGTTTGTTTGTTTTTGTTTTATTATTAAACAATATATAGAACAGTGATTGTCCCGAGATCACCCCCCTCCCCCCAAAAGAAATACATAGAAAGAAAAAATAACTAAAATAAAATATAAAAATAAGTAAATAAATAATAATACATCAATTCTGTGGTTGCATTAATGATATTATGATAATAATAATAATAATAATAATAATAATAATAATAATAATAATAATAATAATAATAATAATAATAATAATAATAATAATAATAATAATAATAATAATAATAATAATATATATATATAAATAAATAGACCCACGGTTGATCTTTCACTCTGTTTGTAGTTCGAGTCCCATTGCCACTTGGTATGAAGGGAAAGTTTGAAGTGAGTTTTATCACTTCGAGTCTAATGTAATGGGACACAATACACCAGTGTTTCCCAACCTTTTTGAGCCCCTGCACATATTTTACAGAAGAAACACACTACAAAAGAAAAATCTCACAAAAAGTATATTTATTAAAATATAATGCAAATCTAATCTTGATTTATGTATTCAGTGCAAAACCTAAGCCTCTTTAGTTAAACACAAAGCTGACACTCTTGCAGGAATTTCAGAAAGACAACCTCAGCTTAGAGTGGATCAGTCATGTGTACTGTTGTATGTAGGTTACTTACAGTACCAATAAGGTGAAATTATGTCATTTTTCACAACACACCTGATGATTTCTCACAGTACATTAATGTGCCACGACACATTGGGAAACACTGCAGTACACTTTCACATAAAAGCACAAAAGCAAGTGTTAGGGGTAAAAGTGAGCAGAAGTGGTAGTAATGAGACGCAACCTCCTAGAATCTTACTGAAGGCATCAAAAATATGAATGAACACATATGGAATTATATATTTTTTAAAAAGTGTAATATAACTCAAAGCACATTTAGTATTTTAGAAATAGCCAGACTTTGTTGCTTTGCACATTATTTGCATTCTCTGGATGAACTTCATGAGATAGTTACTAGCAATGTTTTCCAAGTCTTTAAGGAGCTCTTAGTGATGCTGAGAATTTGTCTGTGACCCATCTCATGTCATTTTTAATAAGGTGAGTCCAAACTTTTGACTCGTAGTGTAATTCATGGTCAGCCATTAGAGCTGTGTGTAAGCTGATGTGGTTCAGATTCTGTTTCAGCTACTGTTAAATGCAGAAAAAGAGGGTGTTCCCCTGCAAATGAAGTCTAATAAATGTTATTTTGCACTTTTTCAGTGTTAGGTCTAGTTTAAAACAATGTATTATGTTCAATCTCCAATATTTCATCAAATCTGTCAAATCGGAGTGATTGCCTAAGTATCATGAGTGTGTCAGTCTATCTGTCATTACACTCCTGAATCACTTCCCTCATAGTGAACAATATCGAAATTGACTCCATCACAATCAGTCCATTGGTATACATGCCAGACTAAACCCAAAATCAAACAGTCACTTCTTTAGGATTGTATGCAGCTGCAGTATGGCTGCAGCAGCAACAAACGGAACAAACGGAAACAGGTTTATTGCTTCTTGCTGCTGTGGCTGTGTGGAATTCCTAACATGTTAGACTGATGGATTGGTCGGTTGTTCACTGTGAGGGAAGTGATTCAAGTGCATAATCACAGAAAGACAAATGGATCCATGATACTTAAACAATCATTTTACAGATTTGATGTAAAATTGGTGATGAATGTCATACGTTGCTTTAAGGGTTAATGTGTGATGAATGAATGAATGAATGAACTGTTGATGGATCACTTCTTAAACGTGACCCTAACCCTAAAATATTCTTAAGGTTAAGGGCCTGTGTCAAAGTGTTCCCTTTGCCCTACAATTCATCCCTATCCCTACATTTGGAGTCACGTTTCAAAAGGGAGGGTGTCCCATTTCTCTTTAGCGCTGAGGGGGAGTGGACATTCTGTCCGTCATCTATCCTGTCTGACAGAGTCAGCTTGGATGCAAACTCAAAATGGTTACTTGAGACACAGGAGAAGACTGTGCCACCCATAATGCTTTGTGAACACTTCTGTTTTCCCACATACTTGTTTTAAAGATGGTCAGAGCTGGAAAAGAATCACACAAATGTGTCATAAGTTCAGTATCCAGTGTTGTCTTTGTCTTATTTTTGTAAGTCTCTCTGTGGTTTTTGTCTTTGTTGTAGTTCTGGGCTTTTACTTTGACATGTGGGTTTGTGTTCAACTTTTCCCTACTTTCCTCCTGGTCACGGTGTGTGTCTCCTCCCATTAATTAACACCAATGTTTCTTACCTGCGTCAGGCCTATATAACCTTCCTGTGTCTGTCTGGTCTTTGCAAGTCTGTTATCAGTCCTGGTGACATCTATGAGCATTATTTTTTGTCTTGGTTATTGATATGGTTTGACTTTTTGGTTTGTGGTATCTGTCTTTGTCCTGTTTTGCACTCTCCCTGTTTTTGACCTTTGGCCTAGATTTTACTTCATTCCTGTTTGACCCTTCTCTGTCCCTCTTCAAACCTCGGACCCTGGATATGACCTCCTGTTTCCCTATGGTAACGTCTTTTGGATTGTCCCTCTATCTGATTGCTGCATGTTTTGTTTTTGACCTGTTTTGACTGACCCCCTTCTCTGCTTACTGTGTCCCAGTTGCTGTTTCGCTCCAGAGAAATGAATATACAGACGTACCGTACAGAGGAGCAGACAGTGTTATTCTCACTTATTAATAGAGACTGTAAAACTGTGAATCTGTGTGTGAGTCTTGCATTTAGGTCCAGTCTGTTTCTGGTGTAATCACAAAATGTACATTTTCATTTGAAATGGCTGCAATCTTCTTTGCAAATCTGATGGCATATCTAAGTTATTGCAAATGAAGACATTTGTTGAGTTACAATGTTAGATTTGTCAACTTCCATACATGACCTTGTCACATGGACAGAGGGGGCAAAAGTACTTGTATTCTATACTTAAGGAGAAGTACAGCTGTGGATTCAACTCGTTTAGTTGAAGGTCAATTTCCATCGTTATTTCATTTACATGGCTGTGGTCGCCACTATGTTTGAATGCATTCTGCGTCAGTTCTGTGAGAAATGAAGTTATAGTTGTCTTCAAGCTGTTTTCTGTGAACTAGAACAGGGGCTATGACTGGCTTTTCAGGTGATCCTCATGAATATTCATGATGCATTAATAACGCAACTTTGGTTTGTACATAGGAAAAAAAAAACTAAATGGTAAACCCCCAGCTGAGTGGTGCCAGCCCACAGCAGAACTGTGTATGACTTTTTCCACTGTTTAGAAGTTTCACACAAGGTTTGTGGATTAGGGTCTGTGTCCACATCTTTAGCTTTCAATACAAATGTAGTATCTCGTTGAGCTCAGAATGCCATTGAGAGACCATTTTTGACTGCTGAGAGTTGGAAATGGTTCAACTTTTAGGACACAGCTGCCCTTGTCAATGTCACAATCAAAAGTTACTGACCAATCAAAACCGAGGAGGCAAGACAACCACAGAAAAGAATGGCGGCATATTTGGGTCAGCTTGAGTGGTTGGTCTTAGCAGTTTCAGACAACCCCATTATTTATGACTTGTCACTGAAGGGGTACCATGACTCTGGTTTAAAAGTGAAGGCACGGAGAGATGTTGCGGCACATGCATACAAATACAATGTACGTATTTAATATGGAAGTGCGTGACGTTTGTGTAACTAGACTGTGGGCAGGGATGAACCCCAGGGGTGATGCCATACATGGCTCATGACCTGGTGATGAAGCTAGGTTTTACCTGCTCTGAGTCACTCGTATGTCTGTCTCTCTATGGTGGTTTGACCAGTGCACCCATGTGGGTTGAATTCCACTTCTTGTAATGTTGAGAGCAAAAAGAGCTACACAAAGAGGTTTTCAGCCAAAGGAGCCATTTTAAGTAAAAGAAAAAGAGAAAAAAAAAGCACAACTTCTCTCTGTCATTTTATGAATGTGTTTTATCCTCACTAGGGTCATGGGGGTCACTGGAGGCCTAATCCAGCTACAGTGGGTGAAGGCGGGGTACACCCTGTATGAGTCTCCAGTTCATCTCAGGGCTGAACATATATAGACAAACACTCTCACATTCACACCTATGGACAATTTAGATTAACCATTTAACCTATCAGTGCATGTGTTTGGATGGTGAGAGGAAACTGGAGTACCTGGAGTTAACCCACACGGGAACATGCAAACTCCACACAGAAAGGTCTGGTGTGGGAATTGAACTCGATCGAATCCTTCTTACTGTGACACATGAATGCTAACCACTGCACCACCATGCCACCCTCAAGTATAACTTCTCAATTGTAAGAAAATTAAAAAAAAGAGTAAAACTCAAATGAAACAATATTTAAGGAGGCAAAATCCTAAAGTTTTCTCTCTGATCACAGTCCTGTACTGGATCTGGTACTCAACAGGTACCTGGCAAAACCTTCTAGACACAGAAATATATATATATATATATATATATATATATATATATATAGTATATGAAATGAATTTTCATGGGTATTGGTTAAATTAAACAAATCATCCATTCAGCTTGGACAAGTAATGAGTGTATTCTGAGACCGTAAGGAGTATAAAGTAGATACTTGTGCAAAAATGTAGGGACTAAAAATAATTAGTTGTCAGAAAAATAAATAGTCAAGTACAGATATCTCAAACATATACTTAAGTACAGTAACAAACTACTTATCATTGTTTACATCTCACCTCTGCTCATCGATGACGTCAGAGTCCCATCCTTTGCGACTCAATTCCAAAGTGGACTCCAAAAGGACTACTAGTTGCTAAAGGGTCGTCCTTGTAGGAGAGTTAATCTGTCATACCGGACTGGAAATCCACAGTTCTGGGCTGTGTTCAGAAGATTGTTTTAGTTGAAGCATATTTTAGCACAGGAAGGGTTTATTCTCTGAAGAGTCACCAGTTACCGTCATTGCCCAGGTCAACGTTACCCTGCAGAATGACGCATGTACAAGTTCCAGACGCCTTTTTATAGATCAAAGCATCCAGTACTGATTGTACAGACTTGAGTCATGTTGTGGTTGGACAAGGTGCTGTATTGGTTCCAGTAAATGACATGTTTGTTACACAGCTCCCATGAATGGACGAATTGTGTGTGTGTGTGTGTATGTGTGTGTGTGTGTGTGTGTGTGTGTGTGAAATTGTCTCAGTTGTCTGTGTTTTCCAATTTATAGCTGGTACTACTCCACTTTTAGTAATGACTTAAGTGAGTGACAAGAGTGGGATTATATAGATTGCTGTACAATCAAGAAAATGAGTGCCCTTCAGAGGGTCTCAGATTGCCTGGTTGTTTTTACAGGGCAACCAGTACACCCGAAGACAGTCTGCACAGTTCACTTACACTACATTCATTCATTCATTCATTCATTCATTCATTCATTCATTCATTCATCCTGCTCCTTTTTGAATGTTTGACTTCCTTTCATATAATGCTTTTGTGTTTCTGTTGCGATAATTAAAATGAATACATGGACAAAACATTAATTAGTTAATGAATTCATTCATTCATTCTACTCTTTTTTTAATGTTGGACTTCCATTTTTTAAAATCCTTTTGGGTTTTTGTTTTAATCCTGTAATTGAAATTAAAAAAAAAATTAATTAATTAATTTATTCATTCCAACATTTCCTTAAAATGTCAGGGTTTTACTCCAAACAGCTACATTTGTCCATATCTGTTTTACATGGTAATGACATGTTTAAATGCCGAAAAACTTTAAATAAGCACCACCGATTGAAACATTTTTTCTTTCTGTCCACTTTTAGGGACAATCTTTCTTCAGATAGGTTTCTATTATTTTATATTTGGTTATTATACACATAGAAGTTCCAGAAATACTTTGGCAAAGAATGTCCAAAGGGAGAAAAGGGGGGTTAAATGTTGAAACCTGGATGCGTTCCCAGCCGACCAACGACTGCAGGAGACCTTTTTGATATTTGGAAGACATTGTTTGATGCAACCTTGACTGATTTTCTAAGCTGGAAAGGTATGAAACCATCCAGTAACAGTTACTGTCAACTATGGCCATAAATGTGAAATATACCATGAATAGCATTTAGATACATATTTTCATGTCTCTTTGTTCTCACCAGAACACACAAAACAGATGACATTGTTTTTCTTCTTGTCTGTCTGATACCTTTCATCTATATTTATACTTAGTCAGCAGTACCCGCTTCTTCCCTTCTTTTACTCTTCCTCTTTTTTAAACAATTGTTGAGCTCCAAAGAGGACACTTGCCTTTAGTGCTGCTTAGATATTTCGACCAAAGCAGCCAAGGACACACAAACATTATGTAATGACTGTGCAAACAGCGGCCCTCTGGAGCAGAACAGAAACTGGGGACACACGCACCCTGGCCCCACGTGCAAATGGCTGCACATCAGCAACTATACATATATTATTTTTAAAAAGAGGAAATAAAACATACACCACCCTAAGCTTTTTGCACTCTTCTATATTAAGATATGATGAAACTCAAATTCATTGATATTGATGGTAAGATAAGATCAAGCTTTTTCTTTGAGCTACATATGCTTGTCTATTTGCACTTTGATCATCAAACATCCTTATTTGGAGGTGTATATGTTGCAACCACAGATACAGAGACATGCATGCACCCTAAATTTCATCATCAGGATACATATTCTGGTGGACAGTCTAGTAAATCTAGTAAATCTTTTACAGGTCAAAAGTGTTTTTGTAGATGTAAGATGTGTTTAAACACATGACACAGTCAGAAGGACAGACACACCGACAGAATATCTGTCTGTTCTCACTGTCTTTCTTGTTTTTTTGGCAGGAGATGCAGGTCAGTTTTAGTTCAGGCAGCTTGCAATCTATAAACTCTCTCTGATCACAAGATACACTTGGCACATGCCGCACTCTCTCACTTTCTCTGTATAACACACACACACACACACACTCAGGACACTGCATACATGTCCATCTAAATACTCACACTGAGTAGACAGCCTTAATGCATAGGTTGTTTATGAATACAGTGTGTACACAGTATTTATCATCACTTGTTTGTATTTGGTAAACATGTCCTTGTTTATGTCTACGTATGGTGAAAGTGGAATTGATGGCTTATAAGCAAAATGTTATTGTATAAAATGAGTTGTTAATTATTAACACTATTCAATGGAACACTTGTTTACAGGTGTTTTGTTTGTTGAAATGGTTGAAGGTGTTGAATAAACCTGTTAATTGCATTTATATTCATATTTTTTGCATATGTTTTGAAAATTGTATCATTTTTTTGGTTTTTGAATATTTATTGGATATTTCATTGCTTTTTTTGTGTTATTTGTTTGTGTTAGTTGTATTTTTTGTGTTTGTTGTGTGTGTTTCTTAGTGTATTTTTGTATACTTTGTGGGAAATCAGAGTAGAAGCAACCCCTGAGACAGAACAGTTGACTGACATATAGTGTTCTGACAGTTTTCTTTTCACTTAACTACTTCCTGCTTAAAATACCACATTAATGTGAAAGATATATTAGTCGGGGATTTTGCTAGTGCTTCGCTAATGTATTGCCTAGCTTGGAAAAACACACTGAGTGCAGAATATTCCCATCTTCCTTGAGTCTGTTTGCTTATCACAAATATAACACAATATCGATCAAAAATGAATATTTTATCATGGTTAATCAAAACGATCCATCTCTGGGGGGAGTGGCAGCTCTTTCAGTGGTATCTGCATAAAGAATCATGGACAATAGGATCTGCAGTGACTCATCTGCGTCCTCTCCTGACCTGTGACCCCAGACCTCCTCCCTCTCCTTTTCATCTACAAATGGGCGTTCATCTATAGCCTCTCTGTCCATGGGGGTGGATCTCTCTTTCACTGTGGTTTTCCCAGAGGCTTCTTCTTTCCCACTAGGTTTTGGAGTTTTTCCTGCTGAGAAGGAGGGTATAAGGACAAGGGATGCTATAGGGACATTAATACCTCTGCCAAGGAGGTATTAAAATCAGATCTGTTTGTCTTACGCGAAAAGTTCTGAACGGATTCTAATTAAACTTTCAGGAATGATAGATATTGGGTCAAGGAATGAAGGTCAATGGTCAAGGTCACACTAAAGGTCAAGAGCTAAAACACATCAGTGGTCAATATCTCAGGATTCAGACAAGATAGAATCTGGCATTTTTTTTCATTCACATCATCTCACCTTCGACATCAGATGGGTTAACACCTATGGCTCAATGATATCACGTTTTTATGTCATATGACGCCATATCAAGCCATGGCAGAGGTCTGCTGTCTCTGACTGCCTTGTTATTATTATTATTATTATTATTATTATTATTATTATTATTATTATTATTATTATAACAGTAATTATCGTTTTTCTCTCTCACTCCCCCCTTCTCCCCTCTTCCTCCTTTTCCCTTTCATCACTAATCAATCCATATTGTTTAGTTGCTCTTTACATTTCGTATCTTTCATTGTAACATAGTGTTGTCAGTTTTGTTGTGAAGAGGTGGGCTTTGACAAGTTTGACTTCCTCCCACTTCCTTTTGAATGTTATCGACTTGCATGACAAATCTGACTGCTGTCATTTATTTATTTATTTATTTCTCTCTTTGTTTTCTTTCTTAGTTGTTTGTTTGTTTTTCTTTACTCTGTGACACAATCAAACTAAACTATGCTAAACTACTCTAAACTAAAATAAAATCAATCCAAAGCAACCCTGTGATTAATCTGATGATTTTTTTTAAAATTATCATTTGATTGCTTTATTCTTAATGCATGGAAACATTATAATCCAGAAGCATAACAGTGATTGAGTTGTCTTCCACGTTTTGCACAGCAAGTATTTGTGGATGTATAGTGTAACTGTGTGTATTTACCAGAAAGTCATACTTCAAACCCTGTGTACAAAGGACTGAGGCAAAAATGTATCTGCCTGATTGGCAAGGATTAAACTAAATCTGTCTGTCAACAGGGGTGTTTGTGCTGTTGTAAGCGTGTGTCATTTTGCATATAAATGTTAGCATGTGTGTGACAAAGAGGATCACAGAGGGTACATGTGATTTCCTGTTGCCACCTCCATGGTGCCAGTTAACACCTCATAACAGGATAAAACTCACACACACATATATACCCAGACACACACCCACAGACATCTGTTTGCCAGGCAGGAAGTCAGAGAGAGATAGACATGTGGAGTAAAATGGAAATGACATAATGCAAAACATGTTTTAACATGTCTTATTTAATCAGTTCTTTCAGATAATTAATAATGTGAAAAGGCTGCACAACAAAATGGTGATATGAAGTAAAATAGGTAGAGAAGATAGAACTGGAGATAGACCATGCAGCATCAATCAATCAGGAAAAATTGCCATACTGTATATTACATGCTCAGTACTAGGAAAAAATATATCGTACGTAATCAAAGCACAGACATGGAATTAACCCATGAAGACCCAAAATAGACACAAACCATCTACAGTAGTGAATTGTTAAATACCTGTTGATCCAATAAAATTGGTGTAAAATAAAGTTTGTCATCTTTTCATGGTCATCAGATATGACCCTTTTGGATGTTCAGAGGCTCTTTAGTTACCATGGAAACACTGTCACCTTTTACACCACTCAGTACATTTACATGCACTTAGAAATTATAATTATTGCCTTACTCCATTTAACTGGAGTTTCCCAGAAATCCGAGTTTACATGCCAGCAAGAGAAATTCAAACTGTTGTTCCACATCCAGACGTAATAGAAGGAGAACAACAACACCCAGAGAAGATATGGGTGATGATGCAGTAGTTCAGTATATTTCCTACATACTGTTAAACTCTGACTTTTTATATACCTGTTGTAAGGCTGTGTCTCTGGTCACTTCTGGAAAGGGGCGTGTCCAGGCCTAAGGTTGGATGGGGTTTATATTGAAGGAGAAATTTGATTACGATCAAATTATCTGACTTGGTTACTCTAACTTCTCAAACTCCAGTTTGATTCAATTATACTCCAATTAAGGTGTTTACATGGCTTTGAAAACTGAAAACTTCCATTTCAATTGAACTAAGGCAATAATTCAAATTTCTCTAAGTGTATGTAAATGTACTGATTGACTCACCAGTAAAACTCATGTGTTTAGATCAATGACTGTAGGATGGAAACACTTCTTTTTACATTCAGTAAGCAATATATTTGCTTTCTTAATTTTTTCTCTGTTTTGATATAATAAACTGTGAATCTACATCACAGGTGTCCAATCGTGTTCCTCGAGAGCCGGTATCCTGCATGTTTTAGATATATCCCTCTTCCAACACTTGATTCAAATGTTAAACCTATCATCAAGCTCTGCAGAAGACTGATAATGATCATCAGGTGTGCTAGAACAGGGAAATATCTAACATATGCAGGATACCAGCCCTTGAAGACCAGGATTGGACACCCCTGGTCTACATGATCTGTGAACAACAAATCAGAAAATACATGATTTACACCAAACGGTGCAAAAATACCATTTTTCTTTAAAAAAAAACAATCAAAAAATAAAAACAAAACAAGAACTTGTGGTAAATTAGTTACGAAAGTTGGAAATAGAGCAATAATAATTTGGCAACTGCTCCCAAAGTAACACTGTGTCTTTATGTGTTAACTGGGGATTAATCTATTCTGGTCTGTGGTCAGTAATATGACTCAAGCTTTTCAGTGTTTGACATGTGTCAGGTAGGTTTCAGTATCAGTCTAAGATCTGAGTAAAAACACAATGGAAGTTTTGGTTTGTTTGGTTACCCTCTAAATTTAAGAGAGAATCTGAGAGTGCCTGGTACAGCACTATTCTTTGATGTTGCAAAGGACTAATACATTTCTTCAATTTAATTCAATATCAGACTCACATAAACATATCTATGCTATTGTTACTTATTAATTCATTAATTAATTACCCTACTCCTCAAAGGGGAGAGGGATATTGTTTTTGGTTTGTTTGTCCTGCTGTCTGCTTGTCAACAACTTTACACAAAAGTCTTTAAATGTAAAATAAATGTTTAGTTGACAACTAGCATGAACAGTTTTTGTTTTGTTTTTTTTTAAATCAGGATAACACTTCAAATGAATGGAAATAAATGTTCCTTAAATGTACCATTCTGGTACATTTAAGGAAATAAATGAATGATTGAATGAATAAATAAATAAATAAAGAGGTCAATCCCAATGTAAACAGAAGCACTTATGTTGGTTTAATGATCTAAAGGTCTATATCTTTATATGTGTTTTTTCTTGTGTTTTTTTATATTTACTTCTTGTATCTAAATTTTTATTTAATGTTATTTTACTTTTACCAGGTAAGGATCCAAATATGGGAACTTCATTAACCTTGATTTTCTCAACAAAAGAAAGAAAAAAAAAGAAAATTTAAACATTTCCCAAAAGTAATAAGGTCATGTTATGTCCTCCTATATCACACGAAAGTTGCAATTTGGATTTTTGGAGTATTTCTGAGTGATATAAAGGGTTTAACAGAAGAATAAGTCAACAAAAATAGATGACACTATAAGTAATATATGATGCCAACATAAAGGTATGCATGTTAAGTAGATTAACCTATGGAAGCTTTACTGGAAACTTGTCTCATGGAAACATTACATGTGTCACATACATTAAGCGTCAAGTGTGTGTGTGTGTGTGTGTGGTTGTGTGTATTAAGGCGGTACAGCTGATTGCATTTCCTCTCCAGTAGCTGATATAGCTTGTGTGACAACCTGCACCTGTCACAGTCCATCTTTACACACACACACACACACACACACACACACACACACACACATACACACACACACACACCCATGTACACATTGACTTCAACACAAACAGGCAGGCTGAGTCCTCACCGGTGTCTGGATGACTGAATAAGCACAAAAAGCTTCTGTCTCATGGGCTTAGATAATGAAGGTTAAAGGTGACGTACAGTGAGAATCACATTTCCCAACTCATTTTATTTGATGACAAAGGACCTTTTGAGGCAGTGTTTTTACACACTGCTAGGGTTATGTAAAACTCCAATGGTTTATGAGTAAGTGGATGTCTTTAGATTTGTGATGAATGCCTTACTTGGTCAGTAACACGCAGAAAAATAAGCCAACAGATTTTTTTATGAGTAAGCTGGAGAAAGTCCTTTGGAAAACTTTGCATTATTAAAATAAGATAATTAGCTAATGCTATTTAACCCCCGATTTTGCTTAAAAATTAAAATGACAGCTGTTCCTCAGCTGTTTGGAGTACAGATAAATGAATGGTTTCTTTGTAAAGGTAAAACACTAATGTTTTACTGTTCATTTGACAGGTAAAAAATAATGGTAGACTTAGAATACACTAATACATTTAGATTTTCTTTGAAAACAAGGGTGTATGCAGCTGCATTTGGTAGGTGTGGACTGAAACACACCATATACACTTTGCAAAGTTAACATTTATTTGTAAAAATGTCAGTTTTAGAAATGTTTTTCAAAAGTTATGTGACGGACGGACAGACGGATGGACAGATAGATAGATAGATAGATAGATAGATAGATAGATAGATAGATAGATAGATAGATAGATAGATAGATAGATAGATAGATAGATAGATAGATAGATAGATAGATAGATAGAGAGAGGGGGGGGGGGGGTTAAATTTTTTTGTTTCTTTTTTCCTCTCTTTCCTCCCCCCTCTCCTCTCTCTTCCCTTCCCCTAAATAAATCCTCTTATCAAAATGGTTTCAATGTTTATTCCTATGAAGGACATGAATGGTTACTTTCATAATTTAATGTGTTTTTTTTTTTTTTGCATTAAAACAAAGACACAAAATTTGTAGTTGTCAAAAAAGCCAAAATCATGAGAAAAAAAGCCCAAATTATTTGTGTATGTATATATATATATATATATATATATATATATATATATATATATATATATATATATATATATATACACTGGTGCACTGTGGGATTTGGAGGAAACTAAAGTCCTTTAACTGTCACCTTATAGTCCAGAAAATGCAGTAACCTTTTTTTTCCCAAATGTCATTTAATTTCATATTCAAAAATTAATATGGACATTTCAGAAACATCCAAATATTGGTATGAACACGTCCATAGCGTCCATATGCAATTTTACGCCCATGCTTTGGAACTGGATATGATTTACTACACACACACAAATTGAAGCAACAAATTCAACCAATCTACAATGCTGAACAAATTTCCTTTACTCTCAAACATACAATATCCAACATCTCAAGAATAAATATTTACAGAAATGAGATGACATTCATTTGACATAGACAGAGGTAGAAAATTCTTTGTTCTGGTTTAAAACGGCATCTTTGAAAACATGTTTCAACCAAATACATTTGACACTTATGTAGGTATCCTAACACCGACACAAATAGCACAGAAACTATTAAGTCTAGGTATTTTTCTAGTGCAACTTAACCCCATATATAACATGTATCCACATGCATTAACAGACTCAGTACAAAATGCACGTTAAAACAAGCTTTGGTAAAAACTCGAAGAATCATATTTATCACAGAAGACAATGCAATCAGTGCCACAAGGTTTAAACAATTCTAAGAATCCTACTAGTTTCTACATAGCAACTATTGAATACTTAATACTCCAGTGTAGTAAATATTACCCATCTGGTGAAATAAAACAGGCAGTTTGACAATAATACTTTTTGTTTGTTAGTCTCATATACTTTACAGCAGGGGTCTCAAACTCATTTTCTTTCGGGGGCCACATTTAGCCCAATTTGATCTCAAGCGTGCCCGTGCAGAAAAATGATAATTTAATCATCTAATAAATAATGACAATTAAATTTTATTTCAGTGAAACAACCCCCATTAAATAGTGAAATATCCTGAAAAAAATGTAACTTTAAGAAAAATAAGTGTAAATTTAAGAATATTATGCCTCACTTTAACATTTCTCCATGTGCATTATGGATCAGATTTACAAAGTCACTAAACACTTAGTAATAGAAGCAGAAAATGTTCAAAATTCTGCTTAATTTTCTTTAGACATTTCAGGTTGTTGATATTTGTTCAAGTTATTCAGATTTTATGGTTAACAAGTTACTTTGTACATGTAAATAATTCACTAATTTTATGTTATTTTTTGCAACAGACAAAAATATGAAGTTGTCATTTTTTATAGGCATATCTTTTTCCCCCACATTACTGTAAACTGAGAAGAAAATATGGTGTCATTATATTTTAGACTTTTTTTTTTTTTTTTTTTAAGTTCACCAAAGTTTTTTACCTACTCTTTTTAGCCTACTTCAGTATTGTCCAATGTTTTTTTCTCACTTGTATTTATTTTTTTGTACATATTTCTCTTTATTTTACAATTGTTGTTGTTTTGTTGTCTTGTCTTAATGTAATTTATGTTTGGACCACTCTGGAAATAAGCAGCAATGTATCCTCAGTGTAAATATCTTTTATGTGTGTCTAATTTATTCGTCTGGTTTTTTTTTTGTTTTGTTTTTTTTACTGCCTGTATCATGGTATCTTTGTTGTCTTGTTTTTTACATTGAAATAAACAAATAAAAAATAAAATAAAAGGTTATTCTGTTATTATTATTATTACTTGATATCATATTGGTCTGTATGTGGAACCTGAGTTAAAATGTGGAATTTTTGCAACTTTACAAATTCCTCCCACTGGCCACATTGGAACCATCGGCGGGTCCCATTTGGCCCCCGGGCCGCACGTTTGAAACCCCTGCTTTACAGTAAAGAAGTATTCAATGGCATGTTTCAGACTTTACAACACACAAAAAGTTAATAATCACATCACATGCACATAAAACATACATACAGTCAGGTACAGATCACATTTATAGTACTTAATATCAACTTATTTAACTCTCCAAGGCTTGCTAAAGTTGTTTTGACAGACATTAAATAACTATATTAACAGGCGAGGTAACTTTTTATTTGTATCCACTATCATACCTGGAATAGCATTTACTGTAAGCATGTGACCAACTTTATCAACAGAATCTAGTCAATAATAATGTAAAAAGATCTCATCAACCATTTAATTCAACCAAGATTTTGAGGACAAGACCTTGAAATATCGGTAATATATGTTATTACCGATAAAAGATCACACTGTATGAGAAGTCACCACACTCTCTAACAGTTAGTTCACTGTAGCAGATGTAGATCAGACCAGATAAAAGAAAAGACTGGGTGGTGTTTGGAGAAAGGGTGGAAAATCACTACAACTAATAGACGAAAGCAAACACAGAGGTGGAAATAGCAGTTATATGAGTGTCACAAGTTTAGGTCTCAGATGTTTATTGGATGTACACATCAGTAAATGGTTTTGGATTAGTTAGAAGGACTATCAGGGTGGAATGAATAACAGGCAGACTGTTGCTGATTTGAGGAGGTTATTGGAAGTCGTCCTGAAATGAGACCCTTTGTTTTGAATAACACTTGTATCTACAGAGCTAACTCTGCAGAACCTCCTCCACTCTGGGTGTGTTGTGTGGCTTTTTCATCTGACACTGGCAGAACTAAACATTAGCACTGATAATGTACAAAGACATTCCTATTAACCCCGTAATGCCTATTGTCTCAAATATGCAACATACCAAAACAAATCTATCTATTTTATGTGCTATAGCCAAAATAATTATATCCACTTAATTTAGGTAGATAGACAGACAGACAGACAGACAGACAGACAGACAGACAGACAGACAGACAGACAGACAGATAGATAGATAGATAGATAGATAGATAGATAGATAGATAGATAGATAGATAGATAGATAGATAGATAGATAGATAGATAGATAGATAGATAGATAGATAGATAGATAGATAGATAGATAGATAGATAGATAGATAGATAGATAGATAGATAGATAGATAGATAGATAGATTCACCCATACATGTACATTAAAAACCATTAAAACAACATTAAAAGGTGCAGTTTATTACAGTTGCATTATTAAGGACAGTTATGGCAGAGGGGATGAAGGATTTTGTGTAAATGTTTTTCTTGGCCAGAGGTGTAAAGTTTAATGTAATGTGTTTATTTTGGGGGGGGGGGGGCTGTCAAATTATTATAATTTTTTATCAGATTAGTCATGACAATGGAATAATCCACATTAGCACATTCATTTTGACAGCCCTACTTTTTTAATAGACTTCTATTTAAATTCAGGCATTAAGGGGTTAATGTGGATCCTGCCATTTGGGTTAATAACATGAAGACTGAGGTGCACTGTATGCCTGTGAGTGCTGCTGAAGACGCCTTTCACGATGACACGATTATATATATATATTCAACAATGCTTACGAAAAACATGTGGATATTTTTGCAAAACTGTATGTTGTTTGGGGACAAAATACATTGTTATATTCTGAAAAACAAACAAACAGTTTAATAGATTTTAAAGGCACACTGTGTAACATCTGTGAAAGTTTATGTTGGAGTCTGTGCTGTTCTGGAAAATAGATGCTAATGTTACTGACGTCATTTACGAGTGAACAAAGCTAACACTATCTAACTAGAGTTGAAGAAACTCTAAAATATTCAGAGGCCAGTCTGAAAAATAACCCAGGGTTTTCACAGGAACATTTAACCCAGTTCTTCTACAATGATATCAGTGATTTAAACAAATACTGAACATTTTAAATAGTATATCATGACCTGTTGAAACACAAATGTATGTGCATTTCCATTATATGTTGTACGTTTCGGATTTACATTTCTCACAATAGGACAGAAACATTTTTAAAGTATTGAGAAATGTATTGTATTCGTTTATTTTTAAAGAATTAGTTGATTATGTTAAAGTTAATATCAGTGTATTTGTGCTATTCTATCTGTCTGTTTAACTGCAACCTAGTGACCTTTAACCTTTAAAGACCTTTGACCTTTATGGTCACTTATTACTGTGATCTGTTAATCTCACTGTCGGTCTGTTTAAGATAAACTAGTGCGGTGAGAAGAAACAGTGTGTGAACTTAAATCCACAGTTTTCCTGCCAAGGACCATTCATCCACATTTTTAAACAACAGTAACTTTTTCTTTTTCCTGCCTGACTGTTTGACTGAGTAAAAATCATTTTGGAATGCATAACCACATATGACATTTTAATATTTTTTCTTGGTGTTTATCATTAAAATGATTTATTTTACCTCCTAACTGACACAGTTCTCTTGAAGTAAAATTGATAGTTATTTGACATTTATTTCAAGCAAGTAGTTTAATGTAATATGATTGTTATACTTTGTATAAACAAGATTTAGACAAAATCAGAAACATCTCACATCCTGATACATTAGTACCAATTCAGTTACGATCATCAGTTTTACTTTTGTTTTGTTGATGGAGTTGAAGGCAGTGTATTTGTAGATTTACCAGTGTAATGTAAATGTTCAGTGTTTGTAACTGATTTGTTCCTAAATATATTATTTTGTAGTACTTTGAAAATCTATAGTTTTTTGTCAGAATGTTGAGTCTTAAGATGTAGGCGGAAATGTTATTTAACTTAATATATTACATTAATGTATTTAGTAAACCGGTAAAAAGAAATGGGATTAAATGACATTTAAAGGTGCTACTACAGTACATGTTTGATAGATTATTTTTTATCGGGAAATGGAATAATTGATGATGATTCTTTTTAAACTGTCATTAAATCAACACAGTAAGAATTATGGCAACATTTATGGTTTTTCTGATAAAAATACTGAATCTTTCCGTCACTTAAATTTCCTTTTTGCAACTGCATAGCTGGCGGTCGCCCAGTTACTGTTGCCAAATGATCTCTTAAAGAAAAACCATTGTGTTTTTTGATTACAGAGTTTGTCATTTCCTGATGAAGGGGAACAGTCACTGATAATCAGGCAATAGAAGAAACGAGTTCAGACCTGATTTGGCCCCATTTCAGTCTTCATTATATGGTCAACCTGCCAAGCACATTTTGCTTGATTGATCCTTCTGAAACAACCTGTTGTGAGGGTCGTTTCCTGCACAGATCCACCCAAGACACTAGCTGAATGATTTTTTTTTGGAGAAATAAACTCACCAATGGCTTGTTTTAGTTTCAGTCAAATAAAATGGTTCAATGTAAATCTCTTCCTTGCCCAGTACCAATAATTTCACTCTATTAGGATTTGACCCACATCAAAACAAAGGTTAATATTCTAATGACGTTGAAAATTAGAACTGTGTGTAGAACTAGTCATGTGCTGCGTTTGCATTAGTATCAGCTCTACCCGATTCTACTTGCTTTGGTGCATTTCCACTATATGTAAAAGGACCTGGTCCCATGGCATTCAGTTCTAGATGTTTGGTACCTACTCCATTTGAGGTTCCAATACTATACTATAATGTGATGTATAAACAGCGTAGACACTGATTGGTGGAATTGTGTCTGCATCATTGCGTTATCAATGTGCAACCCACCATTTTTAACCCTATATCACCCACCCAATTCTTGTCATGTGATTTTCATTGTGTTTTTTTCCCCACGGTACCTTTATTTGATGTGATATTTATTGTGTATTAGGAAATTAATGAAGAGTAAAAACATTTTGGCACACAGTGTTGTACTTTTACATAAACTGATGAAAACTATATTTTATCCAGGATATTATATTGGCTAAAACATACCCAGCATTAGTCATGGTGCTACTAATTTTAACATTAGTTTTCTACGGTTAAAAAACTAGATTTGGAGTTACAGTAAACAGAGCAGTAAGTTAATTCATTAAGTTCAATGCAATAATACCATTCTGTAAAACTACACCATGTCTGGTCGTGGAAGTTGAGACATTTCAGTCTTTGATGGCTGACAAAAAAAAATCAACGTGAGCTTGATGGTGACTTACAATGACATCCAGATATGATAGTATCTGTATGGAAATACTCACAAGGAACAGTACATTGAATAGAGTAGAGCGGATACCATGTAATGGAAATGTGGCTATAGTCAAATCTAATCATATAAACGTAACCTTCTAACCAATACTGTGAGTCATTTTGAGGAATATTTTATATCAAAAACTGGAAGAAAAACATACACCATCACATGTAAGGAGAAAAAAAAATGAAAAAATTAAAAATTAATGACGCTTTAACAAAGAAAAATTGTAAAGGAGACCTATTATACTCAGTTTTAACTGTCATTCTGTGAATTTTGAGCACCTACAGAGTAACTTTGCATGATTTCCAGCTCAAAAAACTCCAGTTAACTCAAGCCGATTTCTGCCTATGCCTGAAATACTCGGTTTTGGCTTCTGGTCAATCTCACTGTTTGTGATTGGCCAGCTCAGTAGAGGCTTAGGGGGGGACAGAGTGAGAGGCAGATTGAGGTTTTTGGTCCGTCCCCACATGTCAATTTGTATACTGTCTGATACCTGTAGGCTAACATAGGCTACTGTGCACACCGCTATCAAGTCACAAGCTTTTCGGTCTTAATATAAATTTCTCTGGCGCGCCGCTCTCATGATTGAATTGGGAGAAATCAAGTTCATTAATATTTTTGGGCCACTCGTGCATTACGTTACATTACATTGGCCGACAAAAATAAAAGCTTCTCACAGTTTTATGGTTGGGACATCTTTTGGAAAGGAACACAGTTGATGATTTATTAAAAAAAAACAAAAAAACAATGACAAACTGTTTTGGGAGGCATCTTCTCTCTTCTTGTTCTTCCTCAGATTGGAAACGTAACTTTTGGGGCGTGTTTTGGGGCCGGTTCCACGGTATTGGAGCATTCGTCCCAATTGAACATCAGGTTTTGTACACATCTCACAAACATCTGGCAATAAGCTGTTTATAGTGACAGGAAACCATGGTACAGGATTACAGCATAAACACTATAGTTTATGTTTAATAACTTTGCTGAGGTTAACAGTCGACATCTGACATTCTAACATTGTATGTATGTAGAAAAACACAGATGGGCATAATAGGTCTCCTTTAAGGATGGTGTGATATTAGTACACAAGCTTAACCAAACACCAAACTGGTTTTCAGGGGTTTTGCGAGACTGAACCATGTAAACACGATGGAAATCCTTCATTAAAAACTAATCAAACAACAGAAGTTAGATTTTCTTTACAGCTTCCATTAGCAGAAATATTAGCCTTCTGGCTCATCAAGGAGCCCGGAGCTACGTCTAAACCCTGGTCGGTAGGAGTCAGACTGGGTGAGCTGCCTCTGATGGAGCTCTCCACGCTGCCCTTCCATCCTAGTCTCTGCTGCAGCCCTTTAACACGATTCAGGTCTAAATTCCCATTGGTCCTACAGGGGGGCTTTGTGTAAGTATCCCTGCAGCAGCCCCATGCTCGCTTCCCCCTCCAGCTGCCTCCCCTGCTCCTCAGACAGAGTATTTCCTGAAAGGCGTGCCTGAAATCCGGGCTGCGGCAGTAGATGAGTGGATTGAAGGCCGAGTTAGAGTACCCGAGCCAGTTGAGGAGTCTGAAAGGCAGTTTGACGTCACCAAGTTTAAGGAAGGTCATCAAGATGTTGAGGATGAAGAATGGTAACCAGCAAAGTGTAAACGTCCCCATGATGATCCCCAGAGTTTTCACCGCCTTCTGCTCTTTAAGACAAAACTTAAGACGTTTTGTGGCAGAGTGTTTTCCTTCCGCTTTGTCTGTCCTGATTCTGGCCTCTTTTCCATCATCTTGTTTTCCACTGTCTCCGCCTCCTGTTTTCTCCAAGCTCAGTCTGTCCTCTGATCCTTCTTCTGCCACCTCAGGTCCTGCTCGAAGTTTATTCATGGAAGGGCTGTCATCTGGATAAGTCAGCTGTGCAGTGTTATGTAAGTTACAAAAGTGCCGCTCCCTACTCCTGATCTTCTCCAGCTGTTTTTGAGCCTCCTGAAACACCCGACTGTACAGGAAAATCATCACCACCAGGGGCAGGTAGAAGGACACGATGGATGAGGACACCGCGTATGCTGCGTTGGTGTTGAAGTCGCAGCAGGTCTGGTCTTCCAAGCACCGCAGAGCTTCGGTATCTCTAGACACCCACAGCTTCAGATGGATGGGCAAGAAGGAGATGAGGGAGGCCACCACCCAAACACCAAGGACTGCAGCGAAGGCCCGACCCCTGTTAGCAAAACCACAAAAAGAGGCGAAGGTTGTAAACTGGTGGATAAAAACACACGTGTAGATGGAATGATTGATTGTGTTAATACTACAGTGGTGTACTCAAAAATTATTTAGTGTTATTTGACTGCATTTCCACATTATTAACTCTGACTTTATGGAAGCTGATTTCATTAGATTTAGAATTTTAGAAGCCGTTGAATTTTTAACACAGATTTTTTTTATTTTGTGCTGAAATTAGATAGCAAAATTTGTTGTTACTGAATTCAACTATGTTTATACATGTAGAATAAAAAAACATCAAATGCAACAAAGTCAGCAGCAAAATATTTAGCTGCAAATAAAATAGGAAAGGAAAATATTGTTGCAAAAAATTCAGCTGCAAAAAATTCAGATCACACATCTGGGACACCAAGGATAAGCAATCCATTCTATCCTAAATTTGAACTGACAGCCAGCCAATTAGGTTGTGTTCCGTAGGTCATGTGACGCTGATGCAGGAAGACAGTCAACTCCTGGTTTCCCACTAGACATAATGTTGTCAGTGATGCATGAACTGTTTAAAAAATCCTATCTGGCTTAATTTTCAACAGATTACTTTATTATAAATGTCAGAATTTTTTGCAGCTGAATTTTTTTTTATTTATGAACATAGTTGAATTTAGAGACAAAACAAAACAATTCTTTAATTATTTAATGTCAGTGCAAAAACAAAAACCTATTCAGATGCTTAATTTTGGTGCAAAAAAAGCTCAGTGTTAAAAATTCAATGGCTTTCAAAATCCAAAATCTGATGAAACAAGTTTGCTTCCATATGTCTTCATGGTATTATTTTGTTGAAATAAAGGTTCCCAATGAAGTACAAAAAAACCTCAAAGTAAAACAACTTTTATCTGGTTCATCAATACATTTCAAACCTAAAATAGATCAGTGCTGAACCTAAGACAATTGGAAGGTTAAAGAGTCAAATCAGAATAAAACAGTTATTATTTCCTTATTATTACATGGTTTTCATTCTTTCAGGATTCCAGAATGAATATGAAACAGATGATTGTCCTGCCTCAGGTGTCACAGATGCTCAGCTTATCACACCTCTGTTCAGTCACATGTACCTCTCTCTGGGTTTTACACAGTATGAAGTCAAACTTATGGATATTCAGTCAAACCATAGGCTCTTTTTCTGACTGTTCCTCTATGGCTGAATATTCATCCTGTAGGTTTGACATCTGGGAGACTGAGGTTTGCATCCTGTGAAGTATGAGATCCTACTGTTTATTCACAGAGCATTAAAGTGCATGTGGACATGAGTCAAACATTATAGTCAAAGACATGACATGTCAACAAACCATCATCAGCTGACTGAAACATTGGGTACAGTTACCTGCTCTTACAAATTTTAATTATTGTCTCACTCTGATTAGGGACTCGAGATTCCCAGAAATCCGACGCTAGGTGATACTACACACCTTTTCCTGTTAGCATGCTTCTAAATAAATAAATAAAAGCATCAGATTTGAAGCAGACATAGTAGAAGGACAACACCCAGAGCAGATATGGACACTAACCATGCAGCTGCTCAGTATATTTCCTACATACTGTTAAACTCTGATGTAACATGCATGTTGTCATGCTGTGTCTCTGGTCACTTCTGGAAGAGGGCGTGTCCAGGCTAGTCTTAATCGATAAGGTTGGCTGGCGTTTACATACGGCGAAATCAGATACAATCACATTATCCTAATGTGGTTACTCTGACTTCTCAAACTCCAGTTTGATTTGATTCACTCTAATTAAGGTGTTTACATGGATTTGAAAAACATGGTTTTGAAAACATGGGTTTTAATGAGTAAGGCAATAATTAACTTTTTTCTGAGTGCATGTAAACATACATTAAAACCTGTGGCTCTACCTACACATTCATTACAAGTCTGGTCATTTTCTCTTTCACCTTTCTTGTTTGGTTCTTGTATTACCTGGATATTACTTTGCTAATTTCTTGTACTATTATTATTACACCTTCATCACCAAATAATTTGCTTATTACTAACATAATGGCCTGAGCTCCAACAACGCCTTTCTAAATAACTCAGTCTGGATAAGTAATACTGCTATTATTACAACAACTACTACTACTACTACTAATAATAATAATAATACTATAAGTGAATATTAATAAGTGGAACCAGGCACATCAAACCCTGCCCCTCACATGTACTGTAGCTTATTTTGGCATCTGTCCAGCTGATGTCATCATGTCTGTGTGTGCTGATGTTAGCATATCAGTTGCCGATATATATATACATATATATATATATATATATATATATATATATATATATATATATATATATATATATATATATATATATATATATATGTATGTATGTATATATATATATATATATATATATATATATATATATATATATATATATATATATATATATGTATGTATGATGTTAGCATATCAGTTGCCGATATATATATATATATATATATATATATATATATATATGTATGTGCAAAGTTGAAGTAAGTTTTTATGAAAGACTTTTTATGTATTTTAGATCAGTTCTTGAACAGCTTTTGGATTTTCAGTGTTTTTTTGTGTTAGTTGTTTTGTCTGTATGAATTTTAGTGGATTTTAGCATGTTTTTAACCCCCCTCCCCCATAGTTTTTACTTTTCTTTGTGTATTTGGGGGAACATTTGAGTCCAACCCCCCCCCCCCCCCCCCCCCAAGACAAAACAGCTGACCAACATAAAAAGTGCTTTCATCATGATTAATCAAAATGAACCCAAAACAACCCTGTATAAAAATGTCAATCATTTGACAACTGTAATAAATAGAAGTAATAAGACGTCATTTGGCCTAATTATTCAAATGTTTCTGTCATACCTGGTGAGTAGACTTGGGTAACGGAGGGGTGAGGTAATGGCGAGGTAACGATCCAGAGCAATCACACACAGTGTTTCGATGCTTGCTGTCACACACAGTACGTCTGTGGCCGTCCAGAACTCACACATGAAGTTTCCAAACTGCCAGGTTCCCAGTAGGATGTAACTGGAGCCAAAGGGGACGACGGCCACGCCCATGATGAGGTCAGCTACGGCCAGGGAGGCAATGAAGAGGTTAGTGACGGTCTGGAGCCGCTGGAACCGCAGGATGGCCGTGATCACCAGCACGTTACCTGGTCAGAGGGAGAGGGTGACACACATATCCAGTTACTATATTTCCCACACTATAGGACACAGGGGTCAACTTTCAATTAAGCAAACCCAGGCAATTACCTAGCCCCCCCACCCACCCCAGTCTGAGCAGCCCAGTCACAGTAAAAACCCTCATTTTAAATTGTTACTGTTGTAAATAAATACTTTTTTTCTATGAAAAAACACTAAATATCTGCAGAATAAACTGAATTAATGTCTAAATAATATTTTCCCATCACAGACAATAACACCCATCTGTTTTTAATGTCTCTCTCTCACAATGTCTCTCTCTCTCTCAGACCCCAAATTAATTTGCATGAAACCGACATACTTTCTTAACAGATTGGCCTTTCATCTAAATGGTACCAGTCTCATGGATGCTAACCCGATGCTACGGTGGCCCTGTTTTACTCGACGGGTAAAATATCATCATGTTTATGTAATATTTTGAGATACTACTTGGTTAAAGGTATCGTATTCACCCTGTTAGTGAGAAAATTAAAGATATTGAGGAAACACAATGTTCCAGCATGTTTTACTAAGTTACCAGCAGTGTCTGTAAACTGCTAGTGTAACACCATAAACCAGGTTATCACATTCAGCCTGATTTAATCTCCAATGGGCCAGACCAGTAAAATTAAAACATAATAACCTATAAAGAATGGCAACTGCACATTTTTGTTGTTGTTTTAGTGCAAAAAAAAAACCCCATTAAATTATGATTTATTTATTTATTTTTTATAAATTATCCAAATGCAATTTTTTTTTAATTATTATTTTAGAAGGAAAATAAAGGGCAATTTTACAATATTACAACAATTCTAACAATATTCTGCCTCAATTTATCATGTGTCCATGTGTTTTATTATGGATCACTTCTACAAAGACATCAAACTCTTAGTAACAGAAGCAGAAAATAGTTCAAATTGTGTCTAATTTTCTTTAGACATTTCAGCTCGTTCACATTTGTTCAGGTTATTCAAATTTGTTACAAGATAGTTTGTAAATGTAAATATTTTCAGAATTTAATATTTTTTTTAAGTAAAACAATGACAAAAAATTTGAAGTTGCCATCATTTATAGGTAAAGAAAATATGGAGTCATTTAAAAGGTTATTATGCGCTTAATCCCACGGGCCGCATTGGAAACATTAGCTGCATTTGAGGGTTTTTGGAAGTTTTCACCACACCCTTGTCCTTCCTCATCAGATCTGGCATCAAAATGCAGTTTATTAAAAGTCATAATAAAGTCAGTAGAATATCAAGCTGAGCCTCATACATGTTATGAAGTCTAACATAACATTCTACTGTTAAGGATGATGGATAACACAGGTTGTTAATTAAAGAAAAAATAAATAAATAAAAAATGATCATGCTTCAATGAAGAAATGCAATTAAGTCTTTTATAGTGTGACAATTCTGAGCGGCAAAACAAGAAAACAACAAATCTTCCACTGACAACAAAACAACTGACAAACAATGATAATAGTGACAATTCAAATAATAATATCATAAATAACAAATAACTATCAAGTAATGCTAAATTAAAATAGGTCTCATAACACCTTCCATAAGACATGAATTAACAAAGGTTTTATTTATTTACGTAGAAATATAAAAATGTGACATTTTATAAACAATATTTCAAGAATGAAGGAAATGTGTTTTTTAAATTTAAATCTTATCCATAAAATAATGAAAATGTAATCTCATACAATGACAAAAATACAATGAGCTAAAGAGACTGTAACTAAAAAAAAAATGTTAAATGTTGGTGTGGAAGAAAAGTAGGTGATTTTTGAGATTTTATTGAAAGCTAATTATTGATGTAAAATTATTTAACCTTTAACCTCTGACGTGTCAGGGTCAATAATGATATGTTTAAAATTTCTAAATCAAAACTAGTATCAGAAAGTGATATGGAAAACTGCAATAAGAATATTTGTAATGCTGTTCATCCCACTTTTTAACTTACTCTACAATATTTTTATGTTAATGATTAAATCAAATATAGCTGTAGTTTTTGCAGGAAGAGTATGTGAAAAAAACCATATTTGTCCATAGAAATTATGTATTTCTGTTGTTTTGAGAAAATAAATGTGTCAATTGAAAAACAATATTGTGCCAATTAAATTGCAAGAAACAGCCAATTTATTTTAAATTAAATAAGTAAAGTAATAAGCATTTAACAATTTAAACTTTTACATACCTAACAAATGGCTGTGGTTCAGTTGGACGAGTGCCTTGTTCAGTGACCAAAGGGTTGATAGTTCAAATCCTAACTCTGATTTAATTTTTTACATTCACCGTTAAGTATGCATGTATAAAATATAGAATTTTACATGTTTAAAATGTTAATTCCAGATATTGCTCTTGTAAATCTGTTTACAATTTGAAGTGTTTTATAAGATTAGCTGCCAGGTTTTTTTTTTCCTGTAAAAACAACAGAATGTTTTTCTTCTTTTTTTTTTCATCCTAAATATTCAAACTGAACTCATGAAGGTTGTAACTGTGACACATTAAATGACAGTGGTGATGAAAAACTGTGATCTCAGAAGTAACCAAAGCAATCAGATAAATGTGTGTAATGACCCAGTATGACCCTACATGTAACTGATCAGTAATATTCAGTTTAATTCAGCTCCATTCATCAGTCTGTTAGAATAACTACTCACCAAAAACTATAGCCAGAACCAGAATAGCCATTGCAACACCCAACAGTACCATGTCTGCATCGCTATACTCCGAGGACGTGTCTGTCGACTTGGAAAGCAGGGATGAGTTGGTGTGATCGGACTGGTTATTAGGGTCCATGATCTGCAGACACAACACAAAGCACAAAAATAAGTTAATACATACATAGCAGGTCTTAAAAGAGTGATATATAGACAATAAAAAACATCAAGGAAGAAAGCCTTTTTATTTTATCAAATGTATTTGTAATTCCTATCCTAGATATACAGTATGTAAAGGCAACATCAGACTAAAAATGTAGCCTTTTGACAAACTTAACTACACTTATATAACACTTTTTCTAGTAAAGAATATCACAAAAACAAAATGCATGTAAATGAGGGGGAAATATACTTGATAGGAACGCTCTACATTTGTGATTATAAACCTCAATAATAATAATAATAATAATAATAATAATAATAATAATAATAATAATAATAATAATAATAATAATAATAAAAAATATTTAAAAATAAATAAATAAAAAATGTAATTGTCCAAAATTATGTGAAATTATAGGAACATGTAAAAAAAAAAAAAGCTCTAACCCTCCCACATGTGTACTTTAACTCACAACATTCACACATTACACAATGTTCAACAACACCAGAACCATCTGTATGTTCATCTGGCTGAGATCTGAATTGTGTGTGACTACATCAGCATAAACAAACAATATCACCTCCTGATACCCAATGCATTTTTGTCCTCTATAGGAGACAACAGTTAAACAGGTTTTCTTAAAAGACTGATATTTAGCTTTTATAAAATTGATTTATACATTTGAAAACATTTCCTTGTCATCTACTTTTACTGTAAATATTATGGTTAGGTCAGTAATTTTCATTAATTCAACTCCACATGTATATTTTCAAACCTATTTTGGACCAATTTTATTAATTTATTTTATTTATTTATCCTTTATTTAGCCAGGATTGTCCCATTGAGACTAAGTGTCTCTTCTTCCAGGGAGTCCTGGTCAAAATGTCAGCAAATAATACGTTACAGACAGAGACAACACAATAACACATATCAGGGAGAAATAAACAAACATAACACATTGACACATACATGTAAAGGAAACAGACTTATATAAAACTCAGTGGCTACTCTAAAGCTATGTGGAGTACGTCTAAAAACAATGACAGTCCTCTGTGTATACATTATTAATTGTATTCCTAAAAATCTCCAATGATGGCAGAGAGTCCATAGCCAATATATTCTGTAAATCATTCCAGAGATATGGAGAAAAAAAGAAAAACCTGTTTTCCCTCCTGTAGTTCAATACGAGGGGTATAAGACTGTAACAGCGACTTATGTGAGGAACGTGTTCTATATGATGAAGTGCAAAGACTGAGAAGATGACAGATGTGGTGGGGAAGTTTGTCCACTGAACCATTGACTATAGAACACAGTGGTGAGAGAGTTACTGTTACTGTTATAAACCCCAGCACAGAATGATAAAGTGCAGTTTAAGGTGACATAAAGGACGGCTGTGGCTCAGTTGGTAGAGCGAAGGGTTGGCGGTTCACTTCCCGCCTCTGGCTGTCCACATGTCCTTGGGCAAGACACTGAACCTTAAGTTGCTCCCGGTGTATTGGCAGCAGCCGTCTATGTGATCTTTGAATGATTAGATGTTGGTGATTCTCCTTTTACCGCAATGTCAAATTTCAAAGTGACCCAGAATCAAGGATCTCTCCCGGATCATCACAAACATCTAATCATTTGTTCCGTGTGACACCCCCAATACGTCATGAAATTTCATCAAGATCCGTCCATAACTTTTGGAGTTATCTTGCTAAGTAACAAACAGATAAACAAACAGACAGACAAACTCTGGCAAAATCATAACCTCCTTGGCAGAGGTAAAAATAGCACACGCCTCTAGCCTCCGTAAAATTTAAAGAATTTAGAATTTAACTAACTGCACTGCTTTTGATTTTCATGGGGGTTGAAACACATTTCATTTGTAGTCGTCCATTCAACCTTATGTTCATCAACTTTTGAGAATTCATAACTAACAAGAATATTTTTATGTATTTCTCATGATTTTAGAGTCATTTTGAAAATGAAATGTTCTGTTTTTCAGCCAAATATGATCATGGATAATGAAGCCATTGTTCTTTTATCAATTGTTTTTTTTTTTACATTAACAATTCATAAATAAACATATACCCTAACGGAACAAAGTCATTTCTGAATGACGGTACCCCAAAATAAACGTCAAAGGTCAGTTTTGTAAAGTGATGATTGGAAATTTACTTTAGTGCTTGATGCATTTAAAATCAAAGGTCATTAAATTTTTTTGGGAATGTGTTTACTGTAACTCTGAATGTAATTGTTTTTTTTTAAAAAATGCACACATTGACAATGGAATGACACAGAGACAAGTTCACCAATCAGTGGACACATCATGTTGTAGGATCACTTAGGACCTCAGTGGAGTAGATAAGAAAAAACTAGAAGTGGGTGCCATGGGACCAGGTCCTTTTACATAGTGGAAAGAATTGGGTAAAGCCCATACTAGTGGAAACACAGAATTCTTTGATACCTCCCTTGTTCTTTGCACTATTTTGTGGTTTATGTTATGTTTTCTCCATGTCCTCCTCTGTTAAATAAATTGTCTAATGTTCTTGGACTATTTGTGAAGGAGTCTGCATGTGTATGGCTTTGAAAACAAGTTTCTCTATAGGGACAAATAACGCCTAAAGTTTGAAAGTCAAACTGCTGCTGCCGATAAACAATTATGTCATACTCAGAGAAATGTCTGTAGAAGTCTTGACCTTATTTGTACAAATGTTGTGATGTAAGTAGTTATATATGTAACAAACCCAGCCAGTATGTCCATGTGGGCCCCAGAGCGTCACGTTTGACCTGCATATAAGGGTCCCTTGTGGGTTTTTCTGAAGTTTCCATGGTGATCCCATATGTGTTTGCCCATTTCAAAATCATAGGTAACGCTGCTCTCCTTTTTTTTTTTTTTTTTTTTTTTTTTTTTTTTTAGAAAGTATCTGCTTTACATATTAGATGTACTAAATATTACATATTTTAATCAGATGAATCAGAAAATAAATGACAAAAGCTCTGGTTAGCTCATGTTTTTAATATATATGATGGTGTGTTATTCCACATATATGGTGGTTTATGTACATGTATACAATGGATTAGTAAATATTCCACTAGAAAGAACCTATAAAGTGAATGGATCATAATGTGCAGATAGTGTTTTGAAGTTGATCTGAGACCTTTGGACTAAAACCTACTGTATTCTCTTAATTCTAAGAGTTTCACATTTTGAAACTTGAATCAATCAACATTTAAGACTTAAGTTTTCTTTATCAGTAACTGTCACGGCCCCTCCCCTGTCCTGCTGGGGCATTTCCACGTGCAGGCAGGGGAGGGTCCTCTCTAGATTGGAGCCACCTGGGCTCACAGGGATAAAACACAGCTCCATTCTAACATCTGTCTCTCTCTACCCACAGGTGGTATCCTCCTTTGTTTGTTCCTTTGTGGTTTTGTTTGGTTGTACATTCACACATGTTCACACATACACTTTCACTCATTCATGCACCTTACAGATTTACATTCTCACACCCCATACTACTTTTTATCATTTGAAGTTATACCTTTAATTCACAATAAATAATTTAAATTGGCCCCTTTTGTTGTCTGTGTCCCCTTGTTTTTGCCACAGGCATTGAGCCGGCCTGTGACAGTAACACACATGTGGGAAAACATCATTATTCCGGAAGCATTTTACTTGTAGACCAGCGTGAATTGGCTCAAGGTTCGGACATATTTTCAGTTCTAAACATTTATGTCATAACCGTAGAAATGTTCATCAAAAGTCTTGACCTTATATGTGCAAATATCATGATGTAACTAGTCATAACACATAATAAATTAACCCTTTAAACTTCCAAGGGTCCACATATACCTGGAAGTAGTCGCTCAAAAATGTTAATCAAACCACCCAAACCTGTCCCAAATGTCACATGACCTAATGTAGTTTGACAATGGAGATTCTCACACATCGGAAGATATAAACAAATTTCAGATAAAATAACCACAGCAGGTACAATCACTCTTTTGTCCAATATACCAATGGCAAACAGCTGATCTGAAACGTTATGTCTCGTAATTATCCATAGAGGAACCATATTATCATAGTTCAACAAAAACAAAAATTGTCCAAATGTAGTCCAAAACACATCAAAACATCAATAAATATACACAAATGTGTTAAATGTTGCATCATTTAAGAATATCCCAGTTTTCATCTTAATATTTTAATTTATAATATAAGCAAACACCAATTGCATGTTATCAAAATGGTTCAAGAACAATATTCAATTTTCTTTTTAAAAGAAATTTAGGCAAAATTGAGTGGAAGTTTAAAGGGTTAAGCAGGAATTAAAAGAGGTTGTAGAATTTCACTTGACTTTTGCTCAAATTAATATAAATATATCTTTGCAGCACCTGGAGGGTTCAAACTATTGGAACGATTAGGGTCCAAAAACACAAATAAAAGAACCAAACACTAATAAAAGTGGCTTTAACAAAACACAACCCCATTAAAACTGAGTTTTACCGGTAGTTTCTAAACAAGGCATGTCAAACTCCTGTCCTCAAGGGCCAGTACATGTCTTCGATATTTCCCTCTTCCATCAAACATTATTCAATTTAACCCTTTAACCCCTGAGACTTTAACAGTTCCAGAGTAAAAAAATAAATGAATAAGAAAAATAAGTGACAAAATGAATGAAATGAAAATGAAAATGAATGAAAAGTCATCAATAAAATCAACAAAAATGAATAATAAACCAACAAAATAATTAGTAACATGAACAAAGTAAGACACAAATGGAACAAAATTAAAGAAAAAATAATAAAATAAAAAACTAAATGTAGAAAAGAGCAATAAAATTAACAAAAACAGCCAAAGTCATCAATAAAATCAACAAAAATGAAGAATAAACTAACAAAAAATGAGCAAAGAAATGAACAAAAACTAATAAATATTTAAAAAATTATAAATAACATGGAAAAATCTGAAAAAAAAGTTACAAAAACAAGGACAATATTAGTATTTGAAATTTGGTCCCAACAGTTTCAATTTTGCTTTTTTTTTTAATTAGTTGCTTTTTTTTTTTTACATGTGTTCCATGAACAAAACTCAGTAAAAACACAGGAACAAAAAAAAAAAAGAAAGCTAAACAGTTGAATTTTCCTGAAAATAAACCATCCATTCAGAACACATCAGAGTTAATAATCATCATCATTTCCACAGAAGCCTAATGATGATGTAATAGCTTATTATGATGAAAGAGGTAAATATCTAAAATATGCAGGAGGGCAGCTCCCGAGGACTGAAGGTTGACACCCCTGTTCTAAAAGGAAAAAGGGAAAACATCATTTGTAGGATATCCTTTGTTTTATTTTGATCATTATATGCATTAAATATCTTTGAATTGTGGAGTAAAAAAGACATTAATGGACACCATAATGATCATATTTCTAAGATTCAACAGAGAAAGTCATCGTTATTTACAGAATTACTGATAAGATAATCTTGGTGTTGGGTGTAGTTTAGGTTCTTATCTTATCTCCTGTTACGCATTTATGGTTTAACCCTTTGACACATACTGGTCACTGCAGTGGACACTTATTCTACAGTTGTTCTCTTGTATATTCATGGGTTTTGTTGTTGTTTTAGTTTCATATCAGTCAGTTCTTAATACCTGATCTGCACTAACATGTTTACTGTATGAGTAAATCAATTGCTTGTTGTTATTAGACTGTAATTAACAGTCTTTTTAAACAAAAACTGCATTAAAATTTTTTTTATTTCATAGTATTCAGATATTATGTTTTAAATACATGTTTCTTTGCGTCAAAGCTTAAACACATGTTGTCCAACTGAGTGGACATTTCTGTAACTCCATAATAAATAAGTTCATTAAAATTATTTCAATTACGTTGCTTTTTTCATGCCTAAAGAGGAATAAAAACTATTTCAACTGAACAAATTTGTGACTGAGGTTGTCATAATTCATGCATCAAAGGATGAAGTAAAGCATTTTGAATTACTCTTGACATAACATCAATCAATCACTCAATCAAAATGTATTCATATATCACTTTTCATACATGGTACATCAATCAAATTTGATTTATATAGCACTTTACAAAACCAAAAAGGTGCACAAGGTGCTTTCTAAAATGAAAACAATAAAAACAAGCAACAATTATAAAACCAAGATAAAAACAAAGATAAAACAAAGCACTCTGAGAGCACAGGTTGGTTGACTCCCCCACTGGATCACCACTAAAATATAATCATTTCTAGATCTCCCCATTACCAACCTACCCTGAATATGTCATCAAAATCCATCCATAGGGTTTTTAGTTATCTTGACAGACAGACAAACAGACAGACAGACAGACAGACAGACAGACAGACAGACAGACAGACAGACAGACAGACAGACAGGGAAAAACAACCTCCTTGTTATAAAACCATAGCAACAACATAAGAGAGACATGGACAGTCGGCTACATGTCAAACACAGCTAGCTCATGTAGCACAAAGCGCTTTACATCAGACACCCCATTATCCCACTGTTGTAGGTACAGTTAATAAATAAATAAATAAATAAAAATAATAATAATAATAATAATAATAATAATAATAATAATAATAATTCTTCCCATGTCTTTTCTTTGCTACTGTTATTTGGATCTAGTCACCGCTGTTCGACACAGAGGGGTATGTAATAGTGGACCATGTATTTTTCTGCTTTTTCATAGATAATGTGGCTTTGATCAGTGATGAAAAGTGGTAGATTTTCTTTTTCAGAAAATGGTGGTACAATCACAAATGGCTGCAGGCAGTGGTAGTGATTACCACAGGCGTTAAATATAGTGAAAGAGGAAGGGTGGCTGCAGGTCACAGAGGGTGCTACAGTACTGCACCCATTGAACTGTATATGCTTGTACCAGTATATACATCATGTATATCTATGCACAGAATAAAAACCTTTCAGCATATGTACCTTTAACCTTTAAACCTTTTCATGTATGAGTCACAAGAACCTTAAGGTGTTTTTATTTATCTTTAGGCACAATCGAATAACAGTGTATGAGATGATGCATAAGTGTTTACTGTGTTGGAACTAAAACAATAAAACCATGAATATAAAAGAGAACAGCTTTGTGACCTTTATGCATGAGAAAGGGTTAACTCTTTCTTTAGCAGTTTCACAGTCAAAAACATAAAGTAAAATAAGCAACAAAACAAACAGAAACAGCCAAAGTGTTAAATAAAACAAAAAAATATATATAATAAACCCAAAAAATAATAAGTAACATGAACAAAATCAGAGACAAATGGAATAAATGTGACAAAAACCATTTAAAATAATGTAGAATGATAAACCAAATACACAACAAAATGAACACAATATAATAAATACTAGCCTAGGATCTAGACTGTCCCCAGTGGCCGCAAATGGTATTTGCTACGGGGGAGAGTCTAGAAAGTCTAGGCGAATTTGTGGGCGGAATAACCGCTGTCTGTCAAGTTTTCTCTTTACACAACGCCACGCCATTGGATGGGTAACCAGTCAGAGCCAACCAATCAGAGCGATGAACATGGATTTCGTAGACAGCGTCACCGGAAGAACACACCAGAATGTAGTCTCAAAACGAGTGCAGCAGCTTAGCTAGGACTCCCGTACACTATTTGGCACCGGCCGCTTCGGATCTCCTCCGGGTCGCCTTTGCCGAGTTGTGCTGCTCGTATTCCCAGTTTTTCTGCCTCTTGCAACTGGTCATCCATTCGGGCTAAAAGGGGTGACACAACGATCACCAGCGGGTTGTGCAGACCCATGCGTCGTCCCACTAGCGGAGCCAGCTGATAAATCAAACTTTTGCCATACCCGGTGGGCAAAACTCCGACAACGTCCCTTTTTTCCAAAAACAGCTTAAGTGCCGTTTTCTGCTCCTCTCGCAGGGAAAACTGTAATTTTAAATCACCTAGCGTTGCTGCCAAAGCCAGCTCGAATGGTTGTTCCTGGTGATGAGCCGTGTTGTCTAGCAGCTAGCAACTGGTGTTACGGCAATGTGTGCTAGCTGCTACGTCTCTGCGACTACAACATTACGTGTCGTATTTGTGTCGTCATGAGGCAGGGCGGGCTCCAATCCCGCCCCTCGCGATTTGATTGGTCCGGTCCATTTTGGATTTTCAGATCCGAGGCTGTCTAGTCTGTCTCCCCGTAGCAAATACCATTTGCAGCCACTGGGGACAGACTAGATCCTAGGCTAAATAAATACTTGAATAAGTTGAAAACATTTGTTCAAAAAATGAACTAACATGGAATAAATTTCGATGCAGAAATTTCGATGCAATCGGACATGATAAATCAATCAGAAAATCAGATTAAAAAAAAATCAAAAGTCCAATAAAAAAAACAAAAAAAAAAAAACAGTCCAATAAAAAAATAAAAGCAGTCCAATAAATACTTAAAAACTATAATAAAAACTATAATATATACACACCTCTATCATCACACACACTAAAACTAAGCAAAAAAAAAAAAAAGAAGAAGAAAAGACAAAATTTGTAATTTGTAATTGTAATTTAGTCCCAGTAGTTTTAGTTTAAGCTTTTCTTTTTTATAAAAAAAAACATGTTGGCACATGTTTATGTCCATACGACATTTCCATGAACAAAACTCCATAAAAACATGATTTAAATTACACCATCCACTCACAATGCATCAGCGCTGACACATCAGTAGTTAAAGGGTTATTGTAATAACATACACAATAAAAATCTAGATTCTAACACAAGACACCTTTAATTGAGCCCAAACTAAATCAATGTTTTCATGCAAAAGTGTGTTTACCAAAAGGTCAGAGGTCACGATTTAGGTCTGGTTAATCTTAGTGAGATACAAACACGTGCTTTGTCACTGGGAACATAGAACTGCACTGACATTATCACTGGGTCATCAAACTGCACAAACATCCTGATTAGTGTTTGAAGCAGCGTTCAACCTTTACCTCTGGGATTACATTTCTTTATTTCAAACTTAATTCTAGGTTTTCACCTCACGCATTTAGGAACATACGGGTCAGTTTTTCTAAAAGTACGACACTATTGCAAATTTAGTATTTTAGAATCAAGGGAGGGTGGCACGGTGGTGCAGTGGTTAGCACTTGTGCCTTATAGCAAGAAGGATGCTAGTTCGATTCCCACACTAGGCCTTTCTGTGTGGAGTTTGCATGTTTTCCCAATGCCTGCGTCCAGTTTCCTCTCACCATCCACAGACATGCACTGATACGTTCATTGGTTAATCTAATGATAATAATAATATCCATAGGTGTGAATGTGAGAGTGATTGTTTGTCTATATATGTTCAGCCGTGAGATGAACTGGAGACTCATACAGGGTGTACCCCGCCTTTACCCATTGTAGCTGGACCCCCACCCACCCACCCAGTGACCCCTGTGACCCTGGTGAGGATAAACCAGGTTCAGATGAGGAGAATCAAGTGTTTTTCTTCATATACGTGTACTGATTAGATAAGAACATTGATCTGTGGTTTGTTCTTGGTGTTTATGGCTGCAGCTATGTTGCAACTTTGTTCTCATATTTGCAGTTTAGCAGTGGGTTAGTCCAGGGTTTATGACAGTAGAACAGAGTTCACCTTATCTTTCAGTCTGCACTGTGTACACCCACTTCTCAATCCCCCTGATGAGCATGGAAGACCAACCCTGCCATATTGACAAAATAAACACAGGGGTGTATACAGAAATATAAAAATGTCTTGATAAATGTATTTGCATTTATTCATTTTGTCTTTATTTATATTTTTGCATCTTTAATTTTTATCCCTGTATTTATTTCTGTATTGTTTTCCTATACACATTTCCTTGACTTCTTTTCTTATTTATTTCCATATTTTATTTCCATCTGACACTTTAATCATTTTTATAATAGTGAGCAAATACTACTGAGTTTATGGAAAAAGTGGTGCCAGGCACAACAAACCCAGGCTCCTTGCTAATGTTTTACCTCTTATTATTGCAAGAATAATTTATTTTACATACTTTGGTACTGTGACCTTGACCTTTGACCTACAGTACATTCACCAAAATGTAATGGGATCTCTTCTGGACTACTTTGCACCTTTCCTGAAAATGTCATGGGAATTGGTCCAGTATTTTTTTTTTTTTTTAATGTAAAAAGTTGTTTAAAATCAAACACACATACCAACAGACAGACAAAAAACTGACTCAAAAATAAAACCCCTCTCCCCTTTGGAGGGTGGGGTAAAAAAGGCAAAAACTGAGAGCATACCCACTTCACACACTCCTGGCTCTGTGTTTCTGTAGGCATCATGTGACTGAACATTATGATGTATTAACATGATGTACACGTTTGTCCCAGAAGTCTCCATACATAGACAGAATATATTCCATACATAAATGGTTCAAACATGTATTTCTTTATATTTCAGATAACCCAAAGAATGCATTTGAATAAAGAGCAACACATTTAAGTGGCTGTTATATAGACCATATTATATAAATATATATTTTTAATTTAACCTTTATTTAACCAGGAAAACCTCATTGAGATTAAACATCTATTTCCCAGAGTGTCCTGGCCAAGATAACAGCAATACAATAGTTACAGACATTCATTCATCAAACAAAACCATCAAACCATCATCATAACATGGTTCAGAATGTGAAGCCAAACCTTTGCTAAAAAAAAAAAAAAAAGAAGAAGTACATGTGTGTTCACAGTGTTAAAAGTGTTAACACTTTGTGTTTGGTGTACTTGCAAAGTACACCAAAGTGTGTACCAAAGTACCCACAAAGTGTGAAACACAAAGTGTTCACACTTTGTGTTTAATGTACCTGCACATCTAATAAAACATCTGCAACCAGACGTCTCTGACTCTATGTCAGATACCATCTTTTTAAATGTGTCCAGTGAAACCAGCTGTCTAAGTTTGAATGTTTTTTACAGTTGATTCCAGGTTAATGGAGCAGGGAAGTGGAAGGCCTTTTTCCCTTGTTCAGTTTAGGGACAGACAGGAAGAAATGATCTTGAGGATGAAGATTAGAAGTGATGATGGTTCACTGAAGGTAGGATGGGAGCAGACCTAGAATAGACTTATAAACTAAAATACGCCAGTGACTAAGTCTGCGAGCTGATAAAGACGACCAACCAACACGAGCATAGAGCGAACGATGATGAGTCAGGGATTTAAAACCAGTAATGAACGTCAGAGCTCCATGATACACAGTGTCCAGTAACTGTAGACTGTGGGAGGAGCCATGCATATACAGCACATCACCATAATCTAACACAGACAGAAATGTAGCCAAGACCAATCTTTTCCTTGACTCAAAGGAGAGACATGATTTTATACGAAAGAAAAAGCCAAGTTTTAATTTTAGTTTTGTACCAAGCTGTTAAATATGAGTAGCAAAGAAAAAGGAGCTGTCAAGGTACTAGGTACTTGGCCTAGGTACTTGTAGGTCATGGCAAGTTCTATCCGAGTTCCCTGAATGGTGGTGAGTGAAGGGAGATTTGAAAGTTTGAGTGAGTTTGAGAACATCATGACTTTTGTTTTGTCTACATTTAAAACTAGTTTTAAATCATAAAGGTTTTGCTGTACAATGTTAAAAGCTAATTACAACTGGGGTGGAAGCAGCAGTGTACATGACTGTACGATCAGCATAAAATTGACATTTTGTATTTGATATGCTATGATTGATGTTATTAATATACAATATAAACAAAAGTGGCCCCAGGACTGACCCCTGCGGCACACCTTTTGTCAGGGTAAGTAAGATAGATGTACAGCCATCTACCTGCACATGGTTATGGTTTATGTCAAGAAATGTTTAGTTTTCCTAAGTATGGAGACTTAAGGACACCTTGTAATGATGCAACAACAGACTCTTTTCCACCCCAAAGTGGGTGGAACCTGATTTAAGATTATCAAATGTTCTGTCATAGATGTAAAAAGAAAACAAGTGGTGTCAGGCACAACACACCCTATCCCCTTGCAAATGTTTTACCTGATTTGCCCTATCAATTAACATTGCAAAAACACATTTTTGGTGACTGTAATCTTGACCTTTGACCTACATTCGTCATCACAATGTAATGGGATCTATTCTGGATGACCTCACACTTTTCCTAAAAATATCATGGAAATGGGTCCAGTAGTTTTTGTGTAAAGTTGCTGAAATCAACCAAAACAAGTGGTGCCAGGCACAACAAACCCCGCCCCTTTACTTCATTTTTCCTATCTGTATCATTGTGACATTTTTTGGTGACTGTGACCTTTGACCTACATTCACCAAAATTTCATGGGATCTATTCTGATTCCTCACACCTTTCATGAAAATGTCATGGAAATTGGTCCAGTAGTTTTTGCATAAACCTATTTACAAACAAACAGACAGACTGACTGATAAACAAACCAACTCAAACACAATACCCCTCTACCCTTCGGGGGGCGGGGTAAAAAAAAAGGCAAAAATTGAGCTTATACCTACTTCATACACCACTGGCTCTGTGTTTGTTTAGTTATCATGCAGACTTTAACACCCCCAAAATGGGTAGAGGTAAGATATGAAACATAGAGGTATGGTTCAACCTGTTTGAATCAAGGTATATAACTCAAATGGTTCTATCTGCACTCTTCTCTTTTACTTTATTTTAATCGGTTGATATTCATATTTTTTGGATTTTTTTTTAAACATAACTGTATGTTTTTAACTTCTTTTAAGGATTTCTATTTTCATAAAGCACTGTGAATTGCCCTTTATATTAATTGTGGTATACAAATAAATCTTCTTTATTTGCTTAGTCTGAACAATCTGACTATTACGCTTCATATCATGAAAAAAAAAATAGTCCTGATTATAAGATGGAGAGCTTCCCGCAGTAAAAACATTCCTATTAACCATCTGAAATCAGTCCTGTTTTTCTTCTTGATTTGTTTGATACTTATTTTAACAAATTCTTTTTCTTTTTGTATTTCTGCTCCATTGTGTTTTTCAATGCAATCTCAGTTTCATCGTCAGTCATTCCCTTATTATTTCTTTCTATATTTGGCTTGTCGGTGTGGAAATATAATAGCAATACATCTTTTTCATGAGGAATAATGATTAGAAAAATCCTCATGGATATGAAAATTCAAAAGACTGCAGGTTGAGGCTGGAGTAGTGTAAAGATTTACAGTACAGCGCTATATGTCTTGTTTACAACAGCACCATTTGCCTCTGAAGAGTTGGTGATCCATCATGGATTATAGAGATTTAGTGTACGCTACCTTAATGCATTGTAATCTCATGAGTAGCGTATGTAAGAATGAATGTATTTATGGATCAAAGACATTGTAAAATTAATCTTTCAGCACAGTACGACATAGATGATGAATGAGGTTCATATTTATTTATTTATTTGTTGCTTTTTCTTTGGATGGAAAGTGCAGTTTCAGCATAAATACAACAATGTCTGTAATTGACCTGGTGACTCTTGTTCATAACTGTTCACCTTTATTCTCAGGAGAAAACCCAGCACTTTAGAAGCATTAATTATTTATACTGTGTGCCCCATTCCCCTCTTTCTTTCTGTACACACCACTGGTTCAGGTGGATTCGTGGTTTTCTTAAACGGTTCCTTCAAAGGGTAGCAGCGTGTACAGCTAATGTTTTTTAATGCCTCACAAACTCATCTGTATGCACATGCACTTGGATTTCTATGCACACTGGCCTTATTCCAACACAATCCAAACACGAGCAAACACATATTAAAGCCAACTCTGAAGAGGTGCATTTATTCATGAGTATTTATCCAGCTCTCCTGCAGTCAATGAGTAAAGTGTTACATTTTGGGACTTAATTCAAAACATCAGGGTGGACCATGACAGCTCTTTCGTAGGTGGAAGAAATTGCTGTTCTTAGTTAACAAAGCTTTACTGAGTATTGACGTTGCAAAGGGTATTAGCAGGTTTTCTATTACGTAAACTGCCTGCGTCCACAGCAACAACTACTTCAAAAAAAAAAAAAAAAAAAAAGTCTCCAACTCAATATGTGTACAGTTGTAGATACAGATAGATGTAGTGTCAAAGTGTTAAACAAATGATTCATTTCTTGGACACTTTTAACTAATCAATCATTCATTACTGATGCATAAAGCAGCTTCTGTTTGTATTTAAATTAAATAAAGCACAGTCTGCCCATACGTAGGTGTAGTGTTCAGGGAAGATCCAGAGCATTATGTCCTCCTTGGTATTTTTTTCATTCACAAAAATCCTATAATATAACTTAAAGGCAAATACATTGTCTATTAGGTGGGTGTATATATTTGGCAGTTGTTATTTTTTATTTCTAAAATTTAAAAAAAAAGTATGAAGAGGAGCTCAGATAAATTATGAATCTGCCAGATTTTTTAGCAAATTTAAACACTGTTTTAACCTTAGAGATGCATGAAAATCTGTTATTTTCCTATTTTTAAAGCACAGACCAGGCAAATGTTGAGAGTTAATTCCAAGGTTATTTTATCAAAATGGAGAAAAATGAAGAGTAAGTGTCTTTCATTCAAATATAATATTATTATATTATAATTATAACCTTTACTTAACTAGGAAAATAAGTTATTGAGATTAAAAGATCTCTTTTTAAAAGTGTTCTGGCCAAGACAGCAGCAGCAGAAGTTACACAAAATGAAAATCACAGATATATATATCCACACTAAAAAATATACTTAAACACAATGAAAGACAAAACTTAAAAACAACTTCACAAACTTAAAACTGATGAGAATGTACATATAAAACATCACCATTATTTTAAGACATATTAAAAGTGTGACAATGTTACTTAAAAGCCTCTCAAAATCAAACCCAGTTCAAACAATATATTAAACATCAAATATCTCATTATATTTTACAATCAGTCTTTTTTTTTTTTTTTTTTTTTAACTCCATGGAGTAGAAAAGGACTCTAAGAGCGCAGACCTCTGCCAAGGTAGACCCTCCCCCCCGGATCACCACCAAAATCTAATCATTTCCAGATCTCCCCATTACCAACCTACCCTGGAAATTTCATCACAATCTGTCCAAAAGTTTTTAAGTTATCTTGTACATAAACAAACAAACAAACAAACAAACAAACAAACAAACAAACCAATACTGGCAAAAACATAACCTCCTCGGCGGAGGTAATTAATGCTGCAGAAGATCATGGTGTTTTGACTGTTTGACTCTGCATGTCCACATCTGATCCTACTGAAAAACTGAGAATCTACAATTCACTTGAATTATTTACATGTAACATTAATGCTTCAAAGATGATTTTAACATTCTCCATCACTAGATGCTTTTTTTTTTTTTTTAGATCTTTGTAAGTTAATACATTATGTATAAATGTGTTGTAGGTTTAGTTTTCAGCTACAATAAATATAAACAACTAGACAATGCAACAACAAAATATACTTTTATTAAAATTGTTCGGGTGAATAGACCTCACATGCACATTTAAATTGAATTTGCTGGTTTCGTTTAAATAAATAAAAATGTCTAAATTGATATTTTACCAAAAATGCAGACACTGATGCATAGGAATTGAGCAGGATTCCTAAAATGAAGTGTCTGATGCTAAAAAATGTACATGTACACAGGCTCTCCAATATGCAAACACAACCTATAACAGTAATCTAACAGGCATGACAAAAAAATGCATGTATTTTAGAGTTTTCCATTGATGCCGATGATTCTTTAATGGTGCTTTACCTGGTGACTGCACCCATTAATCAGTAATCAAGGCAACGACCTGCACTAATGCATTAAGTCCAGCTGGAAAACAGTCTCTGCTTCCTCTCCTTGTCTGAGCTGCTGAACGCCTGAACCTCACGAAAGAAAAAAAAAAAATAATAGAAAGAAATAAAGTGGACAGGCTATCTGTGGCCAACAACCAAACAAAAAAGATTTACTGAGACATAAATATCCTAATATTTAGGCAAAAGGGAGGGTGGTAACGATACTGAACACCTCAGTGCACAAATATCCACACAACTGCCCATGCACACAGACAAACACACATTCACAAATGCATGTGCAAACACAATAATGCACATGCACGCCAGACAAGTAGCCTCTGCAGTGTTTAGTTGAATAAACACATGACAAAAAACAAAGCTGCAGTGGAAAAAAAATATGTTCTTTGGTTTATGGCAATTCATAAAAACACACATACCATGTTAAATGAGCCAGAAGTCATAAAGTAAACTGGTATGTGTTAGAGATTAACGCTCCTTTGCATTGACTGAGTATGAGAAACAGACCGACACTGATTGTTTTTTTGTTTTTTGTTTTTTTATTTGCCTAATGGTAGAAGAAAAAAAGGAAAGTAAAATAATAATAATGTGCTCAAATATATGTGAGTGTTTTAACAAAAATAAAACCATGTCTTTTTAATTCTAGTTATACATGAGTGTTAAACCATTCAGCTAAATATGACCACATCAGTCAAAGCAAAACACCAAACTGCATATTTATGAACCATACAATGCACTAATCTTCTTATTTTTTTAATAATAGTGAAATGCATAAGAAAGCATGAGCATCTAATCCACATCTCTCTCATCAAATATGCATTAAACATATGGTTTTACTGCAGACTCAAAGTGCAGTTAGTTTTCCTACCTGTATGCTTCGTCCTGTGTTTTTCAATCCAGTGGTCAGATATTCCAGATGCTTTTAAATCCACATCATGAAGTCTCATTATAATGTGTTTTTCAGCAGCTTTTAGACTCCCTTCCTCTTTTGGTGAGTTAGAAATGTCTGCATTTATCTGCAACACACATGCTCTGTTTCTCTACTTCCTTTACATGCTCATGTATAAACAGAGTGTTTCAGTTCTCAGCCACTCTTGCCCTTTTGAAGCAGCTGAGACTGTCACCCTTTTATAAACCAGCCCTGATGACATCAGAGCAGGACAGTAGCCAATCAGAACACAGAGAATCACTTTGAGCGCGTATCATATGTCTGCAGGGTGCTGACAACTGGACAGCACTCACTGGGAAGTCAAATTTTTAAAATGTGTGTTTATTAATGGAAGGTTTTATAAAACCCTGCGTCTGACTAAAACATTTCACACAGACGCTTAAGGACTGTCAAACAAAACCACAGACTTCTGCAGTGAAACCTGTCATTATTCACTCATCAAAGTTGGATGTCAACTTGAAATGTACTGACTGTTTTACTGTGTTTGGATGTCAGTGCAATAGAAACACACAGCTGTGTTTACCTGCCTCAAAATAACAGTAAAAACATCAAACCCACAGGTCAAATAGCAGAATTAACACAACACAGGATCATGTATTTAATGCGATCAGAATTTCAGTTGAACCAGTATTTGTTACATAAAATGAGTCATAACATTTTAGAAAACATGTGCATATCATTGGAGTTATGATGAATCAAACATTCTTATATTTTATTGGTTTCAAGTTAGATTTAACTTCAGTAAAAACTTTTCAGTCTGACTGTGTTTAAGTAGTGAAGTTTGCATTATATTGTATTACTTTTTTGAGAACTTGACTTATTTGTTAAGTTTTCATTTATCTTTAGTAGTACTATATATATATATATATATATATATATATATATATATATATATATATATATGTATGTATGTATGTATATATGTGTATATACTCTATTATATTATATGTTTGTGTGATGCAGCCACCTGTTTTGTAACACCAAATATATTGTTCTGAAAATATTTATATATATATATATATATATATATATATATATATATATATATATATATATATATATATATATATATATATATATATATATATATATATATATATATATATATATATATATATATATATATATATATATATATATATATAGTTGTAGATAGATAGATAGATAGATAGATAGATAGATAGATAGATAGATAGATAGATAGATAGATAGATAGATAGATAGATAGATAGATAGATAGATAGATAGATAGATAGATAGATAGATAGATAGATAGATAGATAGATAGATAGATAGATAGATAGATAGATAGATAGATATAGATATAGTGACATATTTAATTTGACTTACTATGCTACCCTAACTGGGTACCATTCCAAATCTTTATGTCGCAGAGACAACACAGATTATTCCATTTTGTTATTTTATTAAAGGTCCCATATTGTTCTAAACTATCTTATTATCGTAGTTTTATACAATGAGTCTTATCAAAGAAATATGGACGAACTAGTGTACTTTTTTTTTGACTGTTGTGTTTCCGTGCATGCTGTACTGCATTTGTCCAGCAGTCACCACCAAAGTGCTCTGACCATAGGAATGTGAATGTATATTTTCTGTATACCAAAACAATGAACATCTCCCAAAATATTGGTTCTATGAAATGTCCATTTTCACTACTGCCTCCTGTGACCGAATATACATTATTATGACAAACTGCAGCAGTCAGCACTGAACAGATTTTGTGTGAATCAGTGGACACACACACACACACACACTCAAACACAAACAATGGCCAGTCGGCTTTTATGACATAGATATGAACCGATGACATTTGATCAGACATCTTTGTGTTTTTCTATCAAGCAAAGTCAGTCATTGTTTTGAAAAGAAAATTACATATCGTGGTTTGTATCTTGCCGATATATCCTGATAACAATTACATTTTTCACAGCTTATTTTCATCTTATTCAGCTTATTTCAACTATAATATAATCTTTTTTTTGTCATTTTCTCCTCTTCACCCTGTTAACATTCCATTTCCCTCTTTACAATTTCTCCCATTAAACATATTTTATGAGAAAAAGTAGTTTGTGGATCATTTTCATGTTGACCAGGAAGTGTCAGAAAATCTACACCTTCTTTCTGTAGTTCAATTTAATTTTATTTACAGAGCCTCAAATCATAACGTTGTCTCACAGGGCTTCAGTTCCCTCTACTTAATTAAAATTAAAAGAAAATCTAAAAATAGGTGGAATTCGAAAACGGCATCTCCAAGGTTCTGCTGTGAGACATGAACATCTTAATTACATCCTCATTACTGATCTGACATTTCAACTATCAATACATATTTATTCTATCTACCTGCCACAGGGTTATTTTCCTACAATCCTAAAACACATGCAGTTAATACATGGAGCAGCATTGTTGTTCATCCATTTGAATATATATATATATATTATTATTTTTTTTTTTTATTTTTTTTTTTTCATGGGATTTTTGCACATTGAAGCTAAAATCTAAAAAAAATAATAATTATAGCTTGAAAGGGGCCATATTTTTGTGAAATCCACTTTTATTACTTTTTGGTTCATTTGTGTGGAAATTTAGATCTTCAATGTCCTCAGGAGGACACTGTATGAAAATGTAATGATGTTTTACCAATAGGTTATGGCTCCAGGGAGATGAGGATGTTAAGAGACAACCTTTATGTTAATGTGGTTAATACTAAGAGGCTGCAGCTAAAACACAAAAGCACTCATATGAATTGTACCTTTTGCCTTATATGATTAAGACAATGGAGTTAGAATTGTTTTGCATTAGCATTGAATCAAGTTTGTAATTATGAGGAACAGGGAGTAACTAAAAAGCTGCTTTACATCCCACTGAGTCTATTTGTTTCCATTAGATTAATTAAGTTGAGCTAAATGAACCAATGTTCCTGGGATAATTCAAAAACACTGCTGTCCATATACCCAGTAAAACAGATATAACCACCTGAATACCTGGAAGTCAGAGAGCTGCATTCAACTACTGTTAACTATAACTGTGTGCAACCAGAGTTATGACATGAACATTTAATCCATTTAGTTCAAATATTAGGGGTTTTTTTTACATCCAGTTTGGACTTTGATTTCACTCATTATGTATTTAATTGTCTGGTGTCCATTCAATTATTGTTTTATATCTATATTAATTTTGTGTTCTTGAGCTTTCATTATAAAACCTCAGGTTTTCATGTGGGTACGTCCTTATTTATGTTCCCTTTGGAATCCTGTTAGTTATAAGCTTGTCCCCTACAACACCAAAACTGTCTCATTCTTACACCCTGCCCCCTGGTACACCCCTGCACTTCATCAGATGAAAAACGCCAACTGGAAAACAAAACTCACTATCCATCTTCTAAATTACAAAGACTACATTTAAAACTACAGAGATGCCCTCATGCCTTCTACTCCCCACATCATTCACTTCAGTTCAAATAACCCCAGGAAACTCTTCTCCACCATTAACTCCCCGTTTGAAACCCCATGACAACGTCCACTCCTCAGTCACATCTCAGAAATGCCAGACTCGTCTTAAATTTTTTAAATCCAAAATCGACTCCATCTACAATAGCCTACACACCTGCGCCCCTAGCACCCACTCACCTCACCCCTTCTCCCTCCACTACTCAGCCACTATCAGAGTTCACCCCCATCTCACCTGCCCAACTCTCCCACCTCATGGCCAACATGAACACACTAACCTGCACCCTGGACCCCATACCTTCCAATTTTCATTAAAACGTGCCTCCCTATCCTTCCCCCGCTCATCACAACCATCATCAACACCTCCCTCTGCTCTGGATCAGTCCCAGACACTTTCAAATTAGCTACCATTACCCCCCATTCTGAAGAAACCTGGACTTGACCCTAACATCCCATCCAACTTTCGCCCTATATCCAACCTCCCATTTCTTTCCAAAATTCTTGAACGTGTTGTCGTCTCACAAATCCAAGCCCACTTCTCCTCCAACAAATATTCCAGCGGAGGTAATAAACCAAAGACTTTAATTACACTAATACAAACTCAGAATGACAAACATGAGTGACATGATGCACTGACAACAGACAAAGGGGAAGAGGAGAATAGATGAGAGGGATTACAATCAGCTGTGGGGGATCAACAGGAGGACACCAGGTGCAGACAATGAAGGAATCAGAGAAGACACAGACAAGTCCAACAGAATGGAGACACAACAGGAAGACAAACCCCTTCACCAAAATAAATGAACAAACCAAACTAAAACAGAATCAACATGATTGATGATGCACGACAAAATGCTTTTATTTTTTTAAACTATGATTATGTGTCTGTATCACTGCTGCCTTACCTTGAAAAATAGATCCTCCATCTCAATGGGACAAACACACCGGTTAATTAAAATTTAGGGCTGTCAAAATTAATGAGTTAATACAGATTAATCCATCATCGTAATTAATCTGATTCAGGATGTGAATGCAGTTCAGTCATCTGCAGACTGAATGTCTCTGCCAACACATTTGGACCAGTTTTTCAGCTGGTCCTGTAGTGACAAGTAGCAGAACCAGCCCATAAAGACAGAAGACATTAAACAGGACTTGTCACAAACATTACATGTGAGCCATTCCTGGCTAATGGTGACTTTTCATCATCCTAACTTTTGGTAGAAAAAAGAACAATTTTTTTTCCCATGTTTTTACAGTTATATCAGATAACTGACATACATGTCAAACCTTAATGCAGTAAAAGTGATAGAGCTTAAGCTCCTTTATATACATTTCTTTACATTATGTGATGGAATTTCCACCATGTTAGGCATACAAATCTAAGAGGGTGGAGTTTTTAAACCCAGATTATCCACAGCTGTGTTTGACATCTTTAGCCAAATAACTCTACACACAAACCGTATTTTAGTCTATATATCAAACATGCTGCTATTATTTAAAAAATGTTTACTTTCTTCACAATCTAGCATAACAGTGTGGAAAGTTATGAGTAAGATAAAATGAAATAAATAATAAAAAGTAGACATAGTTGGTGTTTACTTCTCGTTTTGTCTTCAAAATTCACACCGACAGTGAAGAGTGACTCCACTTCCTCAGTGTTGTGTTTAAAGGTAAAAAATATAACTATAAACTAATATAGTGGAACATGATTTTGAGGACACCCCATAAATTAGTAAAAAATAAATAATAATGTTTATTATTATTAACCTGTATTTATACACACATTTTAACTTTGTTTTTAAAATCATAAAATCAAAAATGTTTATTTTATCACAAATATGTCTCATCAAAACTAAAATATTTATTTTGGGATATGGGGAAAATAAGTGTGTATATATATATATATATATTTTATATATGGCCACCGTGGGCCATCTATATATAGCAGTTTATATAGTGATAATTTTTTCCGAAATCTTCACAAATTTTGCAAAAGTGTACCACCAAAACTTTCACAAATAAATTGGATAATTTTTGAAGTCCCACTTGTCTAGATCATGTTCAACGATTTCGAGCTCATTTGGCCCAACGATAGATAGAAAAAGGAGGAGATAGAAAAATTCCGATGATAGTGAAAATCCATGACTTCCATGAATCCCATCATGTGCACAGGGGCGGGACACAGAGTCCCTCCCCGGCCACTGGCCTTATCTCTCACGGCGACCCCCCCCTGGCTCATGGGTTTATTTTTTTTTAAATACAAAAAAAGGTGTGTTCATTAACTTAAATCTTTCAAATTACTGTAATGTAAAATTTCAGTGGACCCTCAATTTCTTTCCCATAACCCCCAGCATTCACCTCCTGAAAAAAATTTCAATCCAACATTGTATACATCCTGTTGGGATATGGGCGTGGCCATCATAAGGTTTTTTGTTCATCATTATATGACAAACACATGTACCGATTTTCGTAGCTCTAACTTCACTAGGGCATGATCTGCCCTAATACAAATTATTTCACCTTTTCTATGTGCAGCCATTGTAGTAAAAGTACATTTGTAAGGGGCGCTATAGTACAAAATCAGAATATCTTTAGCTAAATGGATGTAGACCTGGGAGATAGACGTCTGTGCCAGCCAAATCGGTGTTTGTATGTCTGAAGCAATTTATGTAGTGGCAATTTCCCCGAAATCTTTGCAAAATTTGTGGTAGCGTAGCACTCAAACAATAAAACTTTTCCAACTAAATTTGATAACTCTTGGTGTTCCACTTGTCTACATTGTGCTCACCAATTTTGAGCTCATTTGGCCCAATGGCCAAAGAGGAGATAGTTAAATTCCAATGACAGCGAAAATGATGACTAAAAATGTTAAAGATTTCAATCCAAGATGGCGGACTTCCTGTTGGTTTATGGGCGTGGTCATCATAAGGTTTTTTGTTCATCATTATATGACGAACATGTGTACTTATTTTCATAGCTTTAAATGCACTAGAGCGTGATCTGGCCTAATGCAAACTATTTCACCTTTTCTAGGTGGCGCTGTAGACACATTTCTTGACTGACTTTTACGAAACCTATAAATACTTGCAAATTTTTAACACTTCTGAGGTGTGTGTAAAATTTGGTTAGTTTTCGTGCATGTTCAGGGTGTCAAATTAAAGCTCAAAGGGTTGAATCATAACAAACTGCAAGCAGTATCAATAGGCCTTGCTCCCGAGGTGGTACGCGGCGAAGGCCTAAATATCACCAAAAGTACTAGCAAAAGTATCAGCAAAAGTACTGATTTTACCTGCAATTCTGTTTAATTTTAGCTCATTCTCTGTTGTTCATTGATTTTTTATTGTCTTTGACTTGTTTGTGTCAGTTATTAAAGACTTCATATGGAGTATAGAAGTACATGTATACATGAGGGATGTCATTTTTAAGGGTTCCCCAAAGACTCTATTTGACCGATGTGGCTGAAACCAAAGCTACTACTGTTACTGTACAGTTCTATATTAGAAGTGGTTTAACCCCTTAACACATTTACATTTTTGTGGTGTTTTTTCTGTATTTTAGAAGAGTTTATGAAAGTTTGAAATTTTAATTGCTTTTTTGTTTTGCTTTTTTGGGTGGATTTTAACATGTGTGTTTTTTTTTCTACTCTACAACTTCATGTATTTTTGTTTATTTTGTGGGAAATTTGAGTAAAAAAGAAAACCAGAAATAGAACAATTGACATGAAGTGATGATGAATGAATCTAAATTAGATTAAAGACTTAGCTCATGTGACAGTGGTTCAGTGATATTACTATCAATATTATTTATCAAAAAAATAAATAAATAAAAGATATCAGACATTTGGGAATAATACACTGTATAATTTATTGATCATAGGACAACCTACTTCACCAACTGAACCACATCTACCTGTTGATTAACCTGTTCAAAATATGAAACTGTTCAGTGTTTAAATATTTATTACTTTTTTAAGCAAATAGCAAATTTTCCATTGTCGTCTTTCAATTTCAATATTAAATTTTTTTAAAATTTAATTTCCTCAAAACAATAGAAACACATCATTTCTACATAAAAATCTGGTTTTGTTCACATAGTCTTGCTGTAAAAACCAACAATAACTACATTTTATTTAATTGTTAACAGAAAAATCTCCTCAAACAACTTTCTATTGTATTTTTTCTTGTTAATTCTACATGATTTTTTTTACAGTCTATAACAGATCTGTCTTAGTGTACCACTTAATACTACGGTGACATTATTATAGTAGACAAAAATATGCAGTGGTTCTGTTTCCTTAATGTAATAAAGGCTTATTAACAAACTTCAAACCATTCTTTGACTTGTTGCAGTCAAGTAACATCCAAGTATTGCATCAAACATTCTGCAAAGTTAAAGAACAACCACAAACACCACATTCTGTATCAGGCTGGTTGTTCAAAGACACCCTTCTCTGTAGTTTTATGCGTCATAGTACATAATGTTCATGGTTTTGTGCTGATGACAAACTGCACATTAACAACAAAAACCTCCCACGCATGCAACACATATAGGACACTTACTGTTTATTTGAGCGAATATTTGACATACTTTTGTATGAACACACCTCTAAACTATCCAAGGGCTGATAAAGCAGTTCTTTAAAACCTCAGATAAATGAAAGAATGTAACCTTTTGACACATACTGGTCACCAGAGTCTACATTTATTCTACAGCTGTTCTCTTCTATATTCATGGGTTATATTATTTTACTTCCATATCAGTCAGTTCATACCATTACTATAACTTGACTGTTAATACCTGATCTGCATTAAAATGTTTATGTGTAAATCAATTGCAGTAATTAACAAAAATTGCATTAAAATATTTAATTTCATAGTGCACTGATATTGCATTTTAAATACATGTTTCTTTGCTTCAAAGCTTAAACAGATGTTTTCCAACTGAGTGGACATTTTTGTAACTCCATAAAAGGCTCATTATAAAGATATCAATCACACTGCTTTTTCCATATGTCAGGACTGAACTAGAATTAAAACTGCAAGCAATCTCAAAGGCCTTCGCTATCCCTCGCGACTTCCGACGACAGCTGACAGTGAGATGACATCGCACCGTGGGTAGGTGGACATCTGTGTAACTGCATGAAAAATAGGTTAATTCAAAGAAATTGATTGCATTTTTTCATGCCTAAAAAGGAATAATAATAATAATAATAATAATAATAATAATAATAATAATAATAATAATAATAATAATAATAATAATAATAATAATAATAATAATAATAATAATAATAATAATAATTGTAAAAATCTTGACTAAAGTTCCTATAATTCTAGCATAAAAGGGTTAATGTTTAGATTTTGTGTTCACTATATCTGCTCGCTCATATGTCTCTTGCAGAAGAAACAGGAAACCCTTGAACCACTGTGAACGCCTCACATGGTCTTTGGTATCTGTTCTCTCTTCACCCCCTCTGTCATTTTAAGGACATCATTAGGGGATGTTTGTCATGAAACACGGAGCAACATCTTCACAACCAACCAGACTAATGAGTTGTAACATTCTGACTATTATCATTATTTGACCATCCAGGTGATCTACTGTCATTATTCTGCCTCAGATCACTCATTATATTTTTGTGCAATGTGAGCACTCTTGTCAACTATACACCACAAACAGTTCATCCAGACGGTTTTTCCAGCTGCAGAGGAAACCACTGCTGGTTCTCTGAGGAACAAACACCATGGGTTCATACATTTAAGCAGAGAGAGGAAGCAAATTGTGTCATTTTGTCTCTTTCATATCTTCCTTTGGGAGAAGAGGAGAGTATGGTCATAATCTCTTGTCTTTCCTTAATACATTCCTGGCTGTATGTCTTCCTGTCCCTGTCCATCACTTCCTCTCTTTCCATATCCTCATCTCCAAATGCCACATATTTAGAATCTCTTTTTCTCTTCTCTGAGTTTATTCTTATTACCAGACATGAACAATCAACACAAATATAAATGTACACACCCACAAGGTCAAAAGGTAAATTGACCTATAGTGAAATGTGCTCACAAATAGTGTTCATAGGTAGAGTAAATGATTTGTTTTGTTTAATTCTGCATGCTGATTCAATTCCAGTGCTGAGAGTAACATGTTACACAAGTAATTACCCCCCAAACATTATGTTACTGCACCAAAATGTACTGTCACATGATAACTAAAGGAACACAGAGGCAGTACATGACAACCCGTTTTGTGATATGTCATCTTTGACTTCCAGAGATCTCAAAAACTATTGGTCATAGGTGATAACACCAATCAATCTTCATTCTGCATCATTTGGTAAGAATCTGAAAGTTCTGTGATCTTCCGTTCTTGAGTTATAACCGATAATGTGAGTTTGACCTTTTAGTTAATTGTGACATTGACCTTTGACCTTTACTCAAATGGATCATTGTATCTGATGCGTATTAGCTATATGTATATGACCATGTAATTTCATGGTGATATCTCACGTATTCATTCAGTTATAGCATGATATGTCTCTGCAGACACACACACACACACACACACACACACACAGACAGACAGACAGACAGACACATACAGATTACAATAATTTCTCCCAACGTCTTTAACATGGTGAGACAGCTAATGGCCTTTTATGTTATAAACTGTTTACATGTGAACAGATGCGTTGAAGAAGATGAAAGAAGAGCCAACCATTTGTCTTGAGACATAAAATAACTTTCTTTTTTTTACAGATAGAGGCAGTCATCATAGGTAACATCAACAAATAATTGTCTCATCATAAACTACGAATTTTACATAAGCTTGAGTCAGTTTCAAAGCGAAGTTGAAAGATGCAAGGATTTCCTTCTTTTTTTTTTTTTTTTTTTTTTTTTTTTAAACCATCATCTGGAAGGACGTAATGTTCCACATCTGCTTTCTGTCTCTATATTCAGACTTTAGAAAACCAAACTTGTGATGCTCATATTTTGTGAAGTCACAAAGGTTTTCAAACAATTCAATTCAATTCAATTTTATTTATAAAGCCCTAAATCACAACAACGTCGTCTCAGAGGGCTTTACAAAAACATAATCAACTACAGAAATACATGAAAAGTCCCAGGCATCCCCTGTCCTTAGACCCTCCTTCTCGGCAAGAAAAAACTTCCAAACCCAGTGGGAAAAAGAAGAAATCTTGAGGAGAACCACATTGAAGGAGAGATCCACTCCCATGGACGGACAGGCTATAGATGAACGTCCATGTATAAATGCAGGAAGGGGGGCTGGTCCAGACAGGCGGTGGTCCGGGGTCACAGGTCAGCACAGGCGAGATACTCCAGATCCTGTCGTCCATGGCTCCCGTGCAGGCACTGTCAGGAGAGCCACCACTCCCCCCAGGGGGGGAGGGGGGAAAGGGGACACCAGGTGACTAGTCATGAACAGACTTGGTAAGAAAGATAGGTTATAAAAATTACAGAAACAGATGTGAGGAAGAGAAAGAGAAGAAAGAACTCAGTGTCTGTACTTCCCCCAGCATTCTAACTCCTAGGGCAGCCTAGACTGAACTGTGACTCATACATCATGTATACATGATATATGAGTCACATAATTTTTAACTAACCTGACCATAGGCTTTCTCAAACAGGAATGTTTTAAGCCTAATTTTAAATGTAGAGACTGTTTCGGCATCTTTAATATTAAAGGGAAGCTGATTCCATAAGACAGGGGCCTGATAACTAAAGGCTCTAGCTCCTACTGTACTTTTAGAAACCCTAGGAACTTTCAGTAAACCTGCATTCTGAGAACGAAGGGTTCTATTGGGTTGGTACGGAACCAGATCATCTTTAAGATAAGAGGGGCCCATACCATTAATGGTTTTATATGTAAGGAGGAGGATTTTAAATTTAATTCTAGACTCAACTGGAAGCCAGTGAAGGGTTTGGAGCACAGGCGTGATGTGTTCTCTTCTATTTGATCCTGTTAATAATCTTGCTGCTGCATTTTGAACCAGTTGCAAGCTTTTTAGGGAATATTTAGGACATGCTACAAATAAGGAGTTACAATAATCTAATCGTGATGTAACAAATGCATGAATTAATTTTTCTGCAGTCGTTTTAGACAGAATATTCCTAATTTTGGCTATGTTGCGCAGGTGAAAGAAGGCTGTTCTGCAAGTTTGTTTGATATGCATTTTGAATGAAAGATCTGGATCAAATAAAACTCCTAAATTTTTAACTGTGGCACTGGGTGTTACACTTAAGTTGTCCAGAGTAACTATCTGGTTAGTTAGGGAGTCTCTCGCATCTTTAGGACCAATTATAACGACTTCAGTTTTTTCAGGGTTCAGTAAAAGATAATTGGCACTCATCCAAATTTTTATGTCTTGTACACAAGTACTTAGTTTATCTATTTGCCTGGTCTGGTCAGGTTTAATCGATAAATATAGCTGTGTGTCATCCGCGTAACAATGAAAATTAATGCCATGATTTGTAATGATGTTACCTAAAGGGAGCATATATAGTGTAAACAAAATAGGCCCAAGGACTGACCCTTGAGGAACGCCATAATTAACTCTGGAGGACTGCGATGATTGTTTGTTGATGTGAACAAATTGGTAGCGATTAGATAAATATGATTTAAACCAGCAGAGGGCTGCTCCTCTAATACCTATATCATATTCTAATCTGTGCACTAAGATACTGTGGTCGATGGTGTCAAAGGCTGCACTAAGGTCTAATAACACCAGGACCGATATTAGTCCGATGTCAGCGGCTAATAATAAGTCATTAGTAACTTTAACTAACGCCGTTTCAGTGCTATGATGGGCACGAAAGCCAGACTGAAACTGTTCAAATAAACTATTATCTTGCAGGAATTGGCACAGCTGTTTAACTATTACTCGTTCTAAAACCTTTGACAGGAAGGGCAAATTGGATATAGGCCTATAATTGGCTAAAATGTCAGGATCTAGGGTAGGCTTTTTCAGAATTGGTTTAATAACAGCATATTTAAATGACTGTGGCACATATCCAGTAATTAATGAAGTGTTAATTATATTTAGGACAGTGCCAATAATTAGGGGCAGAATCTCTTTAAAGAGTTTTGTTGGGATTGGATCTAAGAGGCAGGTGGCTGATTTGGAAGACATGATAATAGAAATGACATCAGTTTGGTCTACAGTGGTGAAATTATTTAGTGTTACAGAGGGATTTTTAAAAAGGCCTAGGTTTGAAAGCGCTACTTTTTCTGATCTAATATTTGGGAGAAATGTGTCTATTTTCTCTCTAATAGTTGATATTTTATTGTTAAAGAACTGCAGGAAATCATCAGGATGGAGCGTGGATGGAATAACTGGTTCCACGGAGGTGTGGCTGTTTGTCAGTTTGGCTACAGTACTGAAGAGGAATCTAGGATTATTCTTGTTTTCTTCTATTATGGATGAGTAATATCTAGTTTTGGCTGTACGCAAAGCTTGCTTATACTTTATTAAGCTATTTTTCCAGGCATTGAGAGAATCTTCTAAGTTGGATCGCCTCCATTGCCTCTCTAATTTACGTGTTGCTTGTTTAATGGAGCGAGTGTCAGCGTTGTACCATGGGGAGGTTAATCTAATCTTAGTAGTTTTTAACTTAAGGGGGGCAACTATATCTAGCGTAGTTTGTAGTGTGAGCATGGTACTATCGGTACATGGTACAGAACTAGAGATTATTCTGTCAAACATGACCTGGACAGACCTCTACTGCTTTATTGTTTCTCAACATCAAAGCCTGCAGCAAAGTCATTACCCCCCCACCACCACCACCACCACCCCCCACCCCCAAGGTACAGTAAGAGAAGGAGGATTACTTTGGGTTCCGTTTTGTTGTGTCTATCTCTTTTGACTGGCGATAACTTTATGCAAAAACTACTGGACCAATTTCCATGACATTTTCAGGAACGTTGTGAGGTGGTCTCTAAAACATCCCATTAAATTTTAGTGAATATAGGTCAAATGTTAAGGTCAGGTAACAATGTTTGCGAGGGGTGGGGTTTACTGTGTGTGGCACCACTTGTTTTGATTCATATTTATGCTGCATTCCAGGAAATTTTTGGAGTGTATTAAGTCACAACTTCAATCCACAACTAAGGACTTTGTAGTGTTCCAGGCAAATCAAACATGCCTGAGGTGGTAGCTATATGCAAACAAACCAGCATCAAGGGACATCCAGTTAGTATCGTTTTTAACTCAGAAATAGTTTTTTTCTTTATTCTATTTGAGGGAAAGCAGCTCATAAGGTAAATTATATATTTTATGTTACATTATTGGTACATTTGGATATGTATTTGGTTTTATTGTTGCGCTCAATGGACTGAAAACTAGCTGCTCATCATGCAGAACATTTGCAGAAAAATAATATTCGAGTAATGCCTGTTTTTAATAAACAATTTGTACAAATACCACATCCTTGAGAGCCGCCATTGTTGATTTAGAGGCTATGTGACATCAGAGTACGAGACCATGTGTGGGAAGTGATGGGTTTGGTGATCATTTCACTGATAGAAGGGTTAGAAAAACACAAATTCATGGGTTGTCTAGTATGTTAACATCCTACATACGTCCTTCATGTTCAGTCAGGGCCTATTTATTAATTAATTAATTTATCTATCTCTCCTGTCTTGTTGGTTAACAGATTTGTTTCTTTATTGTGTATGTATATAAACACACACACACACACACACACACACACACACACACACACACACACACACACACACACACACACACGTATATTATTTATTTATTTGATGTCTTGTTTTTAACTTTTAACATGTTCCAAGTACCACAGAGAGTTGTCTTTTTAACTTCATTGTGTATTTGTATGGCAATAAAGTATTCTATTCTATTCTATTCTATTCTATTCTATTCTATTCTATTCTATTCTATAATGCAGAATTAGTCTGTTGTTTGGACTAAGAGTAGAGATTTGCAGATGGAGGTTGTGGGTTTTTTTTTTAATTTCATGCTTCCTTTTTGGTTCTTGCAGCTTTAAATCTATTTAACTCTATTCTCTTATCTCTTTCAATATTTAAAAATATAAAACCACTATCAAGTTCAAACCCCTGTCCAGAGTGCAACTGCAGTATGTCGCTGCAAACTTGTGTTCTCATAAGAAGTGGTGACTAAGAGATAAGCTGCAGGATAAGACGACTTTATCAGCTGCAGCTCAGTGCACATATTTCAACAGCTCTGATTCACAGATGAGATGTTAGTATCGCTACAACATACCAGTTTTACAGTCTGCTGCTACAACACAGATGAATCCTTTTTGTTTTAAAGCAAATGAACATAAGGGGAAAAAGCACATTCCCTGCCTCAGCTGTGTTTTCTTTTTCATTCTCTTCTATGAGAGGCCCAGTCTGCACAGCATATCCTGTACATAATGTGCATCAGCTCCATTGAGACAGTACTGTACCGCTTCCTGCTGCTATACCCTTCTAACTGATTTGCCTGTTTTTACACCTTGTCTTTTCAGTGCCAACTTCTAATGGTGGCTGCAGTATTCTCGTGTGAACAGGAATAAAGTCATGGAAGTAGTGTTATGTTTTTTTTTCCTGGTGATCATGTCCCAGAAGGAGTCATTATGTTGTGTGGTGTGATGAAATTAATATTATAGTAAGTGAAATGCAAAAATTAGAGGTGGAAAAAGTACTTCTGTACTTAAATAGAAGTACAACTACTTGTGTGGAAAAAATACACTGATTCACCTCCTTTGCTTAAGAAAAGTAACAACTTCTTAGTTGTAATAAAGTACAACCCAAAAAAAAGCAAAACTTCATTTTTTGCCATGAATGAATGTTAATCAAAAACTAATTATTTAACCAGGCAAAATCTGAAATTGTTTTGTTTTCAAATTCTGCAGAGAATGCTACAGACCACAGTTTTACAAAAGGCAAGGCACATTTATTTGTATAGCACATTTCATATACAGGACAATTCAAGGTGCTTTACATAAAACATATAAGAAAATTAAAATGATTAAAATGCATTAAAAGACAATTAAAATAAGAGACATCAATTCTTAATTATCTTTTAAATGTTTTAAGTAAAAGCTCCAGTGATAAATAATGTTTTCATGCCTGATTTAAATGAACTGACACTTTTTCTCAGACCTCAGGTATTCTGGGAGTTTGTTCCACAGGTGAGGATCAGAACAACTGAATGATGCTTCACTTTATTTGGTTCTGATTTTGAGAACACACAGTAAACCTGTCCCTGATGACCCTATGACCTCAGGGCTCTGGATGCTTCATAGGGAACCAGCAGGTCTAAAATGTATTTGGGTCCAAGGCTGTTAATGCTTTATAGACCAGGAGGAAGATTCTAAATTATATCCTTTGACCCACAGGAAGACAATGTGAGGACTTGAGGACGGGTGTGATGTGGTCCAGTTTTCTGGTATTGGTCAGGACTAATACTTGACAGGTAACCTGCAAAAACATACGGGGGTGGACAAAAAATATACGTATTTTATGTCCTGTTACATCCATTTAGTTTGAAAAAGTAACAACCTATTATGACAATATAAGAAGTATAAAGTATGAGGTAAGTTTGAGGGGTAGTATTGGGGGCCTGGGAACGAATCAGGCATTTTACATGTAAAATGCCACTGTATTTCCAAAAATTTCACAGTACAAAAACACCTCTAGAATGCATTAATTTTGTAAGTAGAGGTACCACTGTATATACGTAGTACAGTAATAAAATACTTATACTTTGTTACTTCCCACCTTTAGTAAAAAAATAAATTAGTTATTGAAAGTAACCATTAAAATGAACCATTTCTGTAAAAACTACAGGATGAACAGCCTTTATTTCATACATTTTTGTAACTCTGCAGCTTGTTTATGTGTTTTGCAGCCACTGCATCACCTTTACCTGCTGTTTTGACAAATGTGATGCATGGAAGTGACAAACAATAAGGTGAGAAAAGTCAAAGAGTTACGACAAGCAGAAATATTAGAGAGAATAAACCTTTTAATATATTCATATGTACATGTTATATTAATGTGTCATACTGTGTGGATTTGGGATAAAAGTAGAAGGGGAATAACATTTTATAAATCAGGGGTGAAGTATGGAAACATAAACACTCTGCCACTCACCACCTTTCTTTCAGTCCTCCTCTTTTTCTGTCTCTGATCATTGTTATGTTTTCCACTGTCCACTCTCTTTCATTTTCTCTCCACTGTCACTCCCTCTGCTTGTTCTCTCATCACTTTTGCTTTTTTTTTGGTTTCCTTTCTTTTGTTCCCTCCCATTTCTGTAACCGATTGACTCTGCCGCTCATCATCCCTCCTCTTTTTCCATTTTTAACCCGTGCTTTTATTCCCTACTCTTTTCTTTTACATGTGTCACTTGTCATCCCTCTCAAGGTGTCAATCCTCAGCATTATTATTTTTTTATTATTCTTTTTCTAACATCTTTAGATCAGCAGAAGTATTGAGTCGGCATCAAGTGTTCTTAACCCATAAGGGCGTGAGACTTTTATAGCAATATCCAAAAAATGTTTTAACCTTTTCTAAGTCATTTATCAAAATTTATTCTAATATTATCTTCTGAATTTTGTATTTTTTCCAGTGAAAATCACATGTTTGACTGATCATGGAGATGTTCATAAAAGCTCAAGGTAAAGTCAAACGTTATTACATGAAAACAGAAAAATATTAGAGAAATAGTGAGTTTTTATAGTAAAATATCTAAACGACTGAACATATATGAAGTGTGTCCATCAACTGTCGATGATCCAATCCTATGAGTTGTCCTGGTGAATCAATGTTGTAGAAGATGACTGTCTTTCCACTGTAACTACAGAGCTTCTGAACATCCAAATGGGTCATATCTGATGACAATGAAAAGATGATAAACTGCATTTTACACCAAGTATGTATTGATAGAAGTAACAGATGAGCGGTTTAGATTAGTACATGATTTTGGATTTCTGGGTCTTTATGGGTTAATTACAGTGTTAAACACAGGTTCTGGACCAATATATAATAAATTAACCCATAAAGACCCAATGATACTTATATGTCACTTCTTAATCACTAGTTATTTATAATATTATCTTCTGTATTTTGAATTTTATCAGTATATGTTTGTGTATTTCATTTACTGATTATGATGTTCATAAAAGCTCAGATTCAAGTTGTGGGTTATCATATCAAACACAGATAAAACTGCAGAAAATGTGACTTTTTCCAATTAAATCTATCCTTAGCTGAAACTAAACCAAGAATTTCTATTTACTGTCATTGATCAAATTCTATGGATTTAATTGATGAATCAATGGTGTAGAAGATGACAGTGTATCTGTGGTAAAAACTGAGCCTTTGAACATTCAGATGAGTCATATCTGATGACCATGGAAAGATGACAAACTACATTTTACACCAATTATTTCCATAAATTAGTAAGGTCAGTCGTTATTAAACATTTACAACAGCAGATTTTAGTTAGTGATTGATATTTAGGTCTTTATAGGTTTAAATTTGTGGTATTTTTTTGTGCTTAAAAACAAAAACATCTAGAGCTGGAGTGATCATGGTAAATAACACTAATCCACAATGAATAAATACACTGTGTTATGCTTCCTCTTCCTGAACACTTCACCTCTTCCTCTTGCCTCTTATGTGTGGAGGTGTGTGATTAGGTAAACCAACATGTGATTTATAACTAACTAAGGATTAACCCTTTTCCATTAAGAGTCCATCCTCAAAGTATTCCGTCATTCGGGGCATCTTACTCTACTTTCGACATACATACAGCTTAGTACTAGAAAACTACATTTCTTTTGTTAATTCTTACTCATTGTGTCCAATAATGGAACGTCAGGTTACAAAAGGGAGATGTATTTTTTAAACAATTTATTTTCCAGCCCTATATTTCAAAGAACATGCTGAAGCTTGTGTAGGCAAGACAGGAAATAACTTGGGGCCCAACCTGTTCTGAAGCTCCCAAGGGCTTGCCAACCTTTATTCTACAGCAGTGTCTCAAAGCGTGGTGACTGTCCAGACCTTAACCCTATGACATGGCAATAGGAAGGGCCTCATTAGTGTTGAAGTGGCACATCCTCATGGAAAACAATATTCATGATATCAGCCCACAGAAAGAACCACTGCACTGCAAAAATCTAAATCTTACCAAGTGTTTTTTTTTTCTTCTCATTTCTAGTCTAAATATCTCATCGCACATAAAATAAGACATAATCACCTAATTTTGTAAGACTCCCTGACTGTTCATAACTTTCCATTCACAAGTCATGATTATTTTCTATAAATTGCACTCCTGGTATCAGAGAACTGTATCTTATTAACATGATTTAAATGTAATATTAAAAAGACATTTATTCTCCATTTACCACAATGCAACATTTCAAAGTGATCCAGAGCACAAAGATCTCTTCCAGATCTTCACCAAAATCAAAACAATCGGTCCTTGTGTCATTCCCAAGTGATCCTGAAAGTTTCATGGAAATATGTCCATAACATTTTGAGTTATGATGTATAAAGACAGACAGACAGATAAATGCAGGCAAAAACATAACCTCCTTTCATTCTGCCTTGGAGGAGGTCTGCGCTCTCACAGTGCTTTTTTAGTTTAATCTGTAATCTATCCTTTTTCTTAAAAAAAAATAAAAATAAATAAAACTTTTCTTAACCAGCAAAGAAGCTCAATATGATTAAAAAATTCAAGAGTGTCCTGGTCAAGACAGCAGTAGCAGCAGAAGTTATAGGAAATTAAAAAAAACAACAACAAAAAACAAACAAACAAACAGAGTGTCTATTTGCACCCTGGGTATAAATAGCGAAATGGACAGTTTCTTCTATTTACATCCATTTGATGACGTATCTGGTCACATCACGTGTACTGGATGGGAGAATTCTACTGGATACCAGCCCGCGGCACGCGACAAACTTCTTCGCCTGTTCTGTAGCAAATGGGACAAATGAACGGGACAAAATCAAACGAAACGAAATAGGACAAGAGAAATAATTCCACGAAAGGTAATGTAATGTCGTTGCTAAGAGATATATTCGCATCCCCAGTCCCAACGCGACTATTTGTGTAATTAACGTAAGCACAGCATATGGGCATGTTTAGCTAGTCCCAGCAGTTAATATAGTTCAACTATCTATTCACCTCAGTTAAACAATTGTAGCCTAACATTATAATTGCGGTCCAAATGTAAGCAATAACTAAAGTTTGCAAAATGTGTATTAAAGCCGTAAAGTAACATTTAACTGACCAGCGGCCACAGTTAGCTAACACTAACAGCAGATCAGTTAGCTAATCGACCTACTGTCAATGGAGGATATAACGTACAACAGATTGTTTAGGTAAAGCTTTTATAATTAAACTGTTGCAATGCATTGGATAATTGATGTGGTCTGGATTTATACTGTTGTTTGTATCTTGGACGGGGTTTTAGTCGGTCGCAAACATTGTTAAGGCACCTCCAAAATTCTGGTGGTTTGCTATTTGTCAATGATGCAATAGGGCGTTCCACGTGTCTCTAACTCTATCACATGTAAATAATGAAGTAGATGCATTGAAATGGCATTGAAACACAAAAAGTGCGATTGTGCGCTGATTGAGTATGTCTTGATAAAGGGAAGTGAAAGAGAACGTTTAATTTATGTATGGAACAATATCTCAGAGTGAGCGAGTGACAGGAACACCTAGATCAAGGGTGTGCACTGCACAAGATACCAGTAATGTAATGTGAAATATGTTTATATTCTCATTACAAAACAAGACATTTTTTTACGTAGTCCAACTGTTGGACAGTTGTACAGTCTTCTCTGTATAATGAACTGAAAATGGTTAAACATATGGAAATATGGAAAGGTGCAGAGGGCAGAATATTAGCTGTGAAAATTGTGAGCCTGACAGTAATATCAGTATAGCCTTATGCAAAGTTGCTGCACTATTGATTGACTTTTTATTCCTCAGAAAATTCATGGAAGAAAGAGGTGTTCCATCAGGGGAGTGCATTGAGGGCTGGACATTGCAACCAACGACGGGGTCGAAACAGCATGATGGTGTAAGCTGTGGCTTGCTTGTGCTGATGGTAAGTATTGTTTTTAAAATGTCTGACTTCTCTGTTGGGGTAGTACTACACAGTGTGGTTCTCAATTAAACTTTTATTTTTCATCATTTTTTATGTTTACCCCCAGAATGCTGAGGCCTTGCTGAAGGACACTGATCCTGCAATGGTCAACCAGGACCACATGTCAATACTCCGTCAGTATCTTCAGGAGAGACTGATTGAAGCCCAAAGGATAGGCTAGTGTATGTGTGTGTGCATGCATACGCATATCTGTGTGTGTGTGTGCACGTTCAAGGGACAGTGTTTCTGTGGGGGCGGGGGGTTACCTACATGTAACCTGTGTTTCTGTTAATGTTACATTATGTATGTCTAGTAAAACACTGTTCAAACACTTTGTAGTCTTTACGTTTTACTTCAGAGCATGCTTTATACTGTTTATACAGATGCCACTTTAAGGTAATTACACATCATTACTGATGAATGCCATGTCCTGTAGACAACATTAGTAGCATACAAAAAGTTGTAGCATAGTGAATTGGTTAAAGGAAAACAGTAGATATACATGGACATGGCATGCCAGTGTGTATGGTGAGGAGTGATTCTGGGCTAGACTGCAGCATTCCAAAGTTGGCCAATTTCAGCTTTTGCAAAAAACACTGCAAGTGCTGAGTGTGTCCAAAATCTTTAAGAACAATAAAACTCTAAAAAAGTCCATACTTTATCAGTAGTATTACAAAGACTTCTTCAGTGAAACCAAGGCACTGATAAGTTAACAAGGTTTTTTACTAGCAAGTGTGATTTTGGGGACCCTGTTCACCCACCAGTTGCTATGTATGTCAATATTCAATTCAAGCTGACTTTGGTTGGGCTACACATTAGTCTATGTGTGGTTGTGAATAGCACTTTTAAACACTAATGCGGCTGCCAACGGTACACCGTTTACTCACTGGGTGTTAATATTATTGAGATGGGGGTGCAAATGGCATTATTTATTATAAAGCATTGGGTATATAGGATTACTGGCCATGATGACTCAGGTGTAAATAGCTTTTTTTTGGTCTAGGAAAGCCTGAGTGTAAATGGCATTACTGACTAGGAACACCCAGGTGCAAATAGCATCTGCCAAAAAAAAATCACAGCCATGCATTTGCGGTAATATACAGAAATGCAAACATCTACATTCACATTTATGACCTTCCCATTGATTTAAAATGACTTTGAATGTATTAAAAGTGAACAATTCCTTCAGTTTAATGTCCCTCTGTAGGTTGTTCCAGGTAGTGGGAGCAGAGTATTTAAGAGACTTTTGGAACTCATAAAGAAACCAGATCCTGGGAATGGAGGCTGTAATTATGTCATTCCAACAAATTTAGACCACCAAATAGGATGGAAGCAGACCTAGGATACTTAAAACTGATGGTCCCCAAATGGACGACAGTACCATTTGGTGCCCTTTTCAGAAGTCATTCACCCCAGAATACCTTTTCACCTCTTCTTTTGCTTAACACACTCCATGGCAGTCATTATACAAAGACGTCATTTACAGTGCTGCTCTGTTATTTTATTGCACCAGAAAGGCTCCGAGAATTCCTGTCTGTCCAAACACAGCTGCTCAAACCACTTTGGATAAAAACCAAAGCTCAGAAAAACTGGCTCCACACCCACGACTGACTGATGTGTGAGAAAGACAGCCAAGGTAGATGTTTAGGCTAAAGTATCTAATCTACTGTGTAAGCACACTTCAAAACAGCATTGGAGTTCATTTAGATAAGAGTTAATGAGTGCATTGATCATGTGTTCTTTGTCTATTTAGATAAGAGTTTAATTATAATCTGAGTTTTGCTTTGTTAAATAATAACTTAATTTCATGTCATTTTGGTATACCTCAGTTTTGTTATCTTGTACTAATATATCTGACCTTTTATTGTCTTTTGTATTTATAATTATTTTTTATATTTATTTATATTTATTTTGTTACCAAGTCATTGTTTTGTATTCTGTGTTTTAATTATTGCATGTTTTCACGTGGGGTAAGAGGATCCAATGTAATCTGTGCTGTATGTTGTGCATGTGGCATATTTGACAATAAAGCTGACTTTGACTTTAGATCACCCCAAGAGCACAGACCTCCATGAAGCAGCACAAGTCTGCCAAGGTTTGGATCTGAATGTTCGTAACTTATTTGTAAACTAGTGTTCCGTGTTCGCTAATGATTTATTTTATCAGTCATTAACAATTCCTGAGAGGGTTTAAAAAAATTTAAAGAAATCCTCAGTGCCGTTTTTGAGATATGGTCATTTTAATATTCGACCATGTACGACATCACACAACGAGCTAATGTGAAGAAGTAGATATTGTCAGATTTAACAAAATATGTCAACAACCCTTCTTTAACGTAGAGGTCATAAATTTTGCAAATATACCATTCACTTGACGTCATATGATCCTATCGGTGTTATCTCATCTGATGTCCAAAGGTAAGACGAAGTGAATGAAAAACAAGATAGTAACACCTGATACTATCTTGTCTGGATTCTGAGATATCACCATTTATATGTTTTAGCTGTTGACCTTCACTGTGACCTTGACCTTTGACCTTTATAGGTAAAAATTGAATGGTTTCTTCCTTGACACAATATCAATCATCTGTGATGGTTTCATTAAAATCCATCCATAACTTTTTGAGTTATTTTGCTGACAGACAAAGGCACAGTAAAACACAACCTCCTTCTGACAAATATTATTGCATGTTTTTTCATGTGAAACTTTTGGAGTTACTCACTGAGCATGTGTCTTGTTTGAAAGATAGTTATGATGAACACTTTGTAATCAAAATTAAAATCAGACACGCTAAGAGAAATTACTGACACCTTTTCTTTACTACGAGTCGGAGCGATAAAGGGATGTCTCTTCAGATGACATATGTTTAGACAAAATTAAAGAAAATATGATTTAAAAAAATTATTATCTGTAAACACAAGGTGTGGTTTATCTGTAAAAAGGGAGGTCAGATATGTGTATTAATTTATCAGTAACACTCTCCTTTCCTGGATGAATCTCATTTTTTTTTCTTTGACCTTTTACCTCTACATGCCTCTCAATAATAAATTTAAGTGTAAAGAACAGGACCCTGACACATAAAGTACACTTGAGATACTTTAATCTCAGGCCCTAGGTGGATCAGCATTAGTACAGAAACGCACACCCAATGTGACCTCACCTTCACCTCATCTATTTCCTAACTAACACGCCCACATAAAGGCACAGCTTGTGTTTCAAGACTACTGAGGAAACTGCACTGACTAACTTTCATCACCACTACTCACATAAACGACATGACCTACTAAAGTTTGCCCTCAGAGTGATTACATGCACTTTTTAAATGCAATGAATTTTATCAACATATGCATAGATTATCAACCCTCATACTTTCTATCTGATAACAGGAAATATCTTAGGCTTTGTGTCTCTATTTTATGAAGCTGCATTCTGATATAATCTCATGTTTTGTGTGCAGCTTTCAGCTATCTGTCTTCCATATGTTCAGGATTTACAGTTAAATCTATTAATTTCACTGTATTTAGCTTCAAAGTAACCCTATTTCCAGAAATTGCATAATGCAGAACAGTACAGAACAGTGGTTTATCTTTGTGCCATATTTTTCTCTCAGGCATGTTGCCATCTGATGATCACCACAAATAAAAACCACAGTTTCAAAAGACCAGAGTGGCTCTTTTGTCTGCCTGACATGAAGAGAATAATGACAACACATCTTCCCCTTCAGCCCTGTAAACCTACATTTGTGAGGACCAATATATGAAACATAGTTGTTTTGCAATGTTTCTAAAATCTGATATAAAATAAAAATAATTACCAATTACCATGACTTTTGGGTTTTTTCTAAAATGTATCCACCTTCATTGAAATAACACCATTGCAGATATTGTATAAGTGCAGATTATATGTGTCTGCAGCAGTATTTATAGACTGGTGTTATGCCATGTTTCCTATAAAGCTTGTTGCTTCCTGTCCAAAAGGATATGACCACTTGTTCCATTCTCAACTATCACACTGTGTCTGTTTATCTTTTGTCATTTTCGGTCTGCCTCTCATTTGTTCCCCAATCAGCATTTGTTTGACCTGTTTCCAAGCGAACAGCAGCGCCCTCTTCATGTCATGTATTCTCTTCATGTTATTGTTACTGTAAATTTATGTCCCATTGTAATCTACCATAATTAAACTACTGCTGTATCTGACCTGGGTGTGGACCATGTGATAAAATGGTGCAGACACCATTTAGAAACTTCAAGGATGATACTATGTAAATACCTTGAATTTACTACATGTATAATATACTGATGTTGCATTTTTTAAAATTCTATATAATGTGTGGCTTCAGTCTAGACTGTACTGTCATTAGGGAATGAATTCACAAGAACTATAATTGATTAAGAATAGCTAACATCACATATTATCTGCATTTCTAGTCTGTAGAATACAAGGAAGGGACAGTGTAACGAGGAGGCCGCTCGTTACCACGTGACCTCACACACACAGCACCTGAGCATTTACACTTTGCACCTTAGATGTCACAACGCACTTTAAAATGCACCAGCACTTTTTTAGGATGAAGCTAATTTGCACACAACTGTTTTTTAAAAAAGTATTTATTTATTAAATTGTATTTAGCAGTTTGCACATCACTTCAGGTGAGGGCGCCGGTCGGGACCTGCGGCGCAAAACAAATTGTATTTGGGAAGTGTGCAATATTTGCTGTGTTTTAAGTTAGCCTTTTATCTTTAAAGTGTTGGATGCATGCGTGGATGTCTGAGAGTGTGAGTGTAGGTGTGAATGTGGTGTGAGTGACTTGATTTTAGTTACTGACCTGTTTCTCCTGTGTCCAGGGTGGCATCTGGCAAAAGAGTCCCCGGGTAACCAGACGCTGCTCATAAACTTTCCGGGCCGGACCAAGGGGAAAACATCAGAGGGGGTGGCGGAAATGTTTTTAAAAATAGTTTACTTAATTGTTTATTCTTTTGGTGTATTTTGTAGAGGTTTTCGTTTCATCTTTGCTAGTTTATTTTGTTTCTTTAGTTATGGGTTTATGTTGGAGGGTTATACAGTGGGGTATTTAAAAGCTAAGGTTAAAGGGCAACATCCCAGGAAATACAATGGTTTAATCCAATTTGCTGCACACTATTTAAGGCGCCAGTTTCAATCTATGTGTTCTGCTGTTGGAGAGACCACAAGCTCCTGTACCCACTACCTCCATGCACTTGCACGTTTTGTATTTTGCACATCTTTTTGAAAAAATAAAAAAAAGAAGTGGACCACCCCTCAAACCGGTTTCTGTGACATCTTATTTTACTCACAATCCAGCCGCTCTGGAAATCCTGGTAACAGACAGTAAAGGCTAAATTAATAAATAAATACAATTTTAAAACAGATGTTTGACACCATTAATATTTAATTCCAGCCTCTTCTCAAATACCTTAGCATTTTATCTTCCTGTTGATGTGGGAACTTATTCTCTGCTAATCACCTTGGTACCATCCAAAGTCATATTTTTATCCATTGCAGATGTGATTAATCATTTATTTTGAATATGTGCAGAAGGGTAGAAAAAGAAAAATAACACAATTGTATAATATTATTGTACATTATTATTATTATTAATATTAGTAGTATCATTATTATTATTATTATTATTATTATTATTATTATTATTATTATTATTATTATTATTATTATTATTATTATTATTATTATTATTATTATTATTATAGTAAAACTGAGAGTAGATAGTATCTATGTTGCCTACAAAGTTGGATTAAAACATTTGACTTCTTCCTATGAAAGTAGTATAACAACATGAACAAGTATTCAGAGAATGCCTAATCTCGCCCCTATTCTATAACAACCTGTTCTTGAATTAGTCAATTTTGACCTTTCTTCTAGATGCGACCTTGACCTTTTGCAATATTGATAATTCATTTTAAGTATGTATGCGTGTAATAACACGATAATATTGATTAAGTTATATTGTGATATGTCTATGCTTGGCACACAAACAGTGTTACAGAAGTTAATTTTGCAACACGTCACCTTTGACCTTCAGAGATCTCAAAAACCATTGGTTGTAGGTGATAACATCACTTATGAGAATCTTCATTCTACATCATTTGATACCAATCTGAAAGTTCTGTGACCCTCCGTTCTTGAGTTATAATTTGATTTGGAATTTTTAGTTAATTGTGACCTTGACCGTTGACCTTTACTTAAATGGAACATTGCGTCTGATGTGCATTAGCTATATGTATATGCCCATTTAATTTAATAGTGATATCTCAGTATTCATTGCGTTATAGCATGACATGTCTCTGCGGACACACACAGACAGATTACAATAATCTCTCCCAAGCAATGTTGGGTGAGATTCATTATTTTTGATGTGTAAGTAATCATTGCACTGGGTCAAAGGTGATTTCTTATGTGTAAAAATAGGAATAAAAAATAAACTTCATGAAAGCAAATTTATTTCAACTATATGGCCAACAGCATACATGTACTCATACACACACACACACATAAGAAGTGGGTAATAGAATTTTATATCCAGACCATTTCAGCCATATCTTGCGTAGCACAAATTTGTTCAACCACTTCCTATAATACCATCAATAAATAGTAACCAGTACAGTAACAGTAACTGAATACATAGCAATAGTTATATACTCTCCTACAATTATAGTCCCAGAGAATCCAAAGTAACACTTCTCTCCCTCATCCCTTTACTTTGAGAATCCAAGTTTTAATATCTTGGCTTAAATATGTAAATATTTTGACATTGCTTATGCTTATCTTCCAAATGATTTCACAAGGTTAAACCACACATTGATATAAAAACGTTTTCAAGTGATTCTTACCATATGCAGTTTAGAATTCCAAACTCCTCTCAGATGCTAACTACCCATTATTTGACTAAATTTGTGCAAAAAACCTGAATCTTTTAAACATGAGTTGTTGATCTTGAAGGTAGGTGGCATATTTTATACAGCATGTATCATGAACAAGGCCAATTTAATATAGTTTATCTAAATGGAAGGAACATCCAGAAGGAATTGAAAATAAAACACTTAAACAGTAGAAGATCATAATACTACAAATATGATAAAGTGTATGATTAGGAGTAGCCCAAACACACACACACACACACACACACACACATATATATATATATATATATATATATATATATATATATATATATATAGTTTACAATATGGTTTACTTAAGATAAATGACTGCTTAAAAAGGATTACCTATGTAATATTACTGTTATTATTGTCTTCAGCAGAAACAGAAACACAGTCAGTATTGTTACAATGACTTAAATTCTTTATGCAGGGATTTATTTTAATCTTAATCTTAACCACCGTGTAATTATCCTACATTATAACAAGCTTTAACAATGAAATTGGATGATTTACATTAAGAGGACCTGTATTTAGTCTCCAAAAGTACATGTGAGCCTCCATAATCTGTCTGCACAAACATAAAGTGAAGTGTAGAACATAGCTGCCACACAGGGTTTTTCTAAAGGAACAATGGCTTTTACATGGGAGGTCTGACTTGACAATGGGACATTAATTACACCTGAATTTCCTAGTAGATGCTCAGGCTGGATGTGTTATGCAGACATAAGATTCTTGTACTGACCACTTTTGACTTCATCCAAACCTGAAGGATGCTCAGCAACAAGCAGGAGGATATTGAATATTCAGTTTTTTTATGTTTGTGATAGAAACAAAAACAAGTGGTCCCACGCACAAGGAACCCTTCCCCTCACAAATGTTTTGGCTTTTAATGGAAACCTCCCTCTGAAAACGTGAGACTATGGATTTGCTCTTTAAAAATGATTTAAGGTCACAGGTCATGATGCCATTTTGAAGTCCATGCCAGGTTTCCTATCTGTCAGTAATAGTAACTAAGCCTGTATCACCACTGTTTTTTTTTTATTTTCTGACCAAGTGACCCCCAACCTCTTGAGTCAACATCATTTTGGTGCTTTGGTGTAAGGTGAATAGTTCAAAAGTTAAATCTAAAATTTGATTTGGACCTGCATTGTGACCTTAACCTTTGACCTAGAGTCTACAAATTTTTCCTTCAAGGTTCTGATGTCAATGCACATCAACAGTGAGAGTAAAAAGAAGTGACTGTATATACAAAACTACAGGAATGAAAAGGAAATTCCTGATCTATCCTATCTCTGATCATTGTGAAAATATATTTTTGATGAGCTTTTACCTTGACCTATATTCACCAAATTTTCATGTGCTGTATTCTACACTACCTCACACCTGTCCTGAATATTTCATGGAAATTTGTCTAGTAGTTTTTTGTGTAAAGTTACTGACAAACAGAAGGACAAACAGACAAATGGACAAACAAACAGATGGACAAAAAACAAACCAAAAACAATACCCCTTGCCTCCCATGCAGAGGGTAAAAAATGACAACAGTGACCATGATTCATGTTTTATCTGATTCACTGTTTGGATTCTGGATCCTAAAAACGTCCATTGTAATTTAAGTATTAAATGTGTCTTAATAGAGGATCTATAGAGTTTGTTTCTTTGTTTCAAATGTTGTCTGCCTTGTGTTGCAGCATCAATAGGAGGTTCAGTATTAGGAAGTATCATGGTTTGCCAATGTTTGGAGGAAGCATCCTGTACATTGTTTTAAGTAATAGGGAAGCCGGCCAGGACAGACTGAAAGGTAACTGTATAAACATGTGTTGGAGAACTGTTGTGTATGAGGAGGATAAACCAAAAGGGAGGGAGAAATGAAGAAGAGAGGAAAAGAGAAAAGAGAGAAGAGAGGAAAATCCATTTTAAACCCATAAAGAACATTTGCAGTTCCCATATGAATTTTTCTCTTGGTCTAACCTTTCTTATTAATGATTTATCATTACTTATTATCATAAACAAATATTACATTTTGATCACAAAACTCAGATTTAATTCAAAAGTTATCATATAAAAACAAAGTCATATCTGATCACAATGAAGAAATGACAAACTGAATTTTATTTTATTTTTTATTATTCTTCAGTTATTTACATGTACTGATATGATTAATGGATCAACAGTTATTAAGTCACTATAGTGGACAGTGAATACACAGCTCTTCTCTTGTATATTTATGGGTTTTTGGATTATACATCATCCAGTAAAGTGCAATTCACAGCATTACTACTACTTTTGTTTGCATATTATCTCCACGACATAATAAAATGAATAGTATTCATGTTAAAATGTGAGAACTTTTTTTTAATTCACTTCTTAATGGTGGGTTTTAAATATATGTTTCTTTACTTCAAAAATTATACACATGTTGTCCTGATCAGTGGACATTTTTGTAATTCCAGGAACAATAGATTCATATAAAAAATTCACTCACATTGTGATTTCCATGTCTAAAGAACAATAAAAACACTCAGGAAAGAAATCTCAACAAATGTTTTCAAAATTCATGCATGAGAGGGTTAAATATTTTAGACAAGTAGATGTTTTTGGTTTTAACATGAACCACAAATAAAGGTAGAGAGGGCAGTAATGTGTGACACCGAGTTGACATATTTTCACATCTTACCTTTCACTGCCACCTTTTGGATTCTCCCTGTAGCTACATTTGATAATGTGATCGTTTGTTGATCTAATGCAGAGGTCTTAAACCCTGGTCCTCAGGGTCCACTGTCCTCCATGTTGTAGATGTCACCTGCTCCAACACACCTGATTCAAATCATCTGCTCCTTATCAAGCTCTGCTGAAGTCTGATAATGATCTACTGCTTTGAATCAGGTGTGTTGGAGCAGGGTAACTATACAATAAGTCTGACTCGCAACAGCACAATAACTGTGTTGTAATATATGAATTAATTGCAGATAAATTTAATTATATCACTATTTATTACCTCTTCTTCCTTATAAATTGTATTAATTGCTTTGACTTGTTTTCTTTACTAAATCTGTATATAACTGCAAATAACTGATATTTCCTCTCTTTTTTTTCTAAACTTTTAGATTTCAGTGAGGCACACTAACAGGTCACAGGTCTAATATATGAACTCAGTGCAAATAAATGGAATTTTAATTTTATCATTGTGACCTCTTCTTCCTCATAAATATACACACTTGTGTTAATTGCTTTGACTTGTAATACCGTGAATAAACATGCAGCTTACTTTTTGATCATATCAGGTGTTACTTTCACAGTAAAGCCTAGTTTCCATAATAATATACACACAAATGGAATAATGGCAAGAATATAAATGGTTACATGACACACATGATACATATGTATGAAAAATAAAATTATGCAGATAAACTTGGTTTGTGTTCTGTCAATTAGGTTCTGCTCTGTTTCATTCCAAATGTGTCCAATGAAATGCACCCCGATTCAGCTTTTCTTTCATTGCGCTGCATCTGAGTGCCATATTTTGGATCACAGCAACACAATGATCAGCACTAGGTCATAAACAGAATCGGGACGGAAGTAACAGAATCCAACATGGTCGATAAGCTTCAGAATTATTTTCTATCTATTTAGCTTAATTTACTGGATTTTAAAACAGCCAAAGATGAATAAATTATCGATTCTATCAATAAAAAGCCCAACATTACCAGTAATTGTAAATCGTACGTTTCAGATTTTGATCCAAGACTGAAAATGATTGCCCGTTGATCACATTGATCAGCGTGTACCGATTCGTTAGCCGCCATATTGGATTCTGTTACTTCCGTCCAGATTCCTATGACCTCGTGCCCAGCACCGCATTGGCCAGCTGCACAGAACGTCCCCTTGGTCCCGCCCCCTGTTCGTCCGACAATCAAGCAACTACCTGTGAAAAACTTGAACCATTGTCGTAAACGCCACTCTTCCTCTCCAGTACTCTAGCATATACAAGCTATGGCCGAAAGTTCACCTGGGACTTCTAAACCGCCAGTAAGTCTGTTTCTCTATGTTTGTTTTACTTTTTGTATATAGCCTAGTATTTTTCCGATTTAGCCAACGTGCTATTATTCTCTAAGCTAGTTTATGTGAAAGTGCTTTGAGTTTAGATTCTTCATCACCTAACATTATTTCACCATGACTTGATAAACCCCCACAATATACCGATTTCCGAGTCAAAAAGTTGAAAATATGTCATAAAAACTCACAATTATGAGATAAGAGTTATAATAATTAAATTAGTTAAAATTTAAATAATGAGAAAAAAGTTTTTTTTAAAAAAAAAAAAAAAAAAAAGAAGAAGTAATTATTATTAAGCAACAAAAGTCGAAAATATGAAATAAAAATTACAATTATAAGACAAAACCATGAGATAAAAGTTGTAATAATGAAATAAAAAGTTAAAAAAAGAAAGAAAAGTCGTAATAATGAAGAAAAAGTAATGAGAAAAGAGTAATTTTTTAAATTAAGACAATTATGAGATAAAAAGTTAAAAAAATTAAATAAAAAAAAGGTCAAAAACATGAGATGAAAGTCATAATAATACAATAAAAATGCATAATAATGGAGGGGTCATAATTACGTGGTCAGGTTGAACCATTCTCAGAGGGGATACTTAGTTCTGTACAACACTGGCTTTGCTGTATCATTTTTCGTGTGTAATTTAGTTCTGAGACACTATTCGGCGCTCTCGGACCATACCAGGGACCCCCGTACCCAAAGTCAGTTGTGGGTCTGTAGGATCTCGCACTAACTCAGCAGCAGCAGCAGCAGCAGCAGCATCTCCTCAGCCTCCATCTACAGTACACTACCAGAGCGCATGCATGCGTTCACAGGAGCGCACGTTCAGTGGGACAGAGATGGGCGCTCCTGCACCCAAACAAAGAAACGCAGGGGTGTCGGAGGGTGGGACGGCCAGGAGCTGAAGGCGTGAAGTAAACAGGGATGTCGGTGCCGTCGGTTTCGTTTTAAGCCCGTTTTCAGTCTGTCCTCAGGGTGGAGAGGCAGTCTGCCGGTTGGCTGTAATCCGCTTGCGGAGCAGGGAAAGCCCCATCCAGACTGAGACACAGAGAGGGAGGGAGAGTTTTAAGTCGGACTGGGATGCAGAGAGTTGACAGGAGTCTTTGGCTATGTTTGCAGCTTTTCTCCCCCTGCTGTGGAAGCTTACATGAACTGATTCACACCCTGGGCAGCTGGACTCAAGACTACAATCAGCTGTCAGAAGTGAAGTTTTTATTAATATACATACATGATGAGTGGACCCACAAATGGTAAGTAAATGGATTTGGAGCATGTTTGTGTGGTCATATGAGGTGTGTGTTGTGTCTAATCGATATGAAGTCTTCAGAGACGCTCTAAACTGAAGGAGACATAAACATCCCTCAGTGTGGTTTATTGATCACTGACTCATTTATTGACACTCTGTTTCATCAAGCCATTAGCTACTGGTCTGTCAGTAAAGGTGTTGAAACAAAGGTTGATATTGTGTCCTCAATATCTGACAGCCTTCATCAGCATTTTAATAACTGCCAGTGAAGTCAGTCAGCCTTTGCCAGAGTAGTTTCAGTATTGCCAGATCTGCTGATAGTAGGCTAAGCAGTGTGTAATATATGGATCAATATAGATTTGTGAAGTCCTGAAGCAGGGGTTTCCCTCTCTACAGGATGCAGTCATTTGAAATAATATATAAAATTGTTTATCAGCGTATTGACTCCAGTAGGCTGAATTACTGTAGGCTCATCATCAGAGGCTCAATACTCTTCTACAATATGAAATACTCAGCAGCAGCAAAAAAAAAAAAAAAAAAAAAAAAAGCCTGACAACTACTGAGCTATTTTTGGTAGAAGAAAGGAAGCCCACCACTCCTCCATTTGATTTTCATTGTGCTGGTCACATTTTAAAATTTACCACCATCTATCTACACGTACAAATACAGGAGACTGGTAGTTATTAATGTGGAACTGCCAAATCCCAAAATCAATTTTAAAACGGCTCCTAAGAAGCAAAATGAAACCTCTGCATGACTGACACCCTCCTATCCAGTGTAACACTTACCAGCATTTTAAGCTCCATAGCAGCTCTTAGGTTTATACCTATATAAGCTCTGTGGGGTAAGTTTCACTGTAGCAGAGGGGCCCTGGCTGAGCCGGTGTAACCCCCGAAATCTCCAACAGAAAGGACAGGGATTATCTTTTGGATGACTGTATTAGTTTTTTTTTTTTTATCTTGGCTGTTTCTCTGCAAGGTCACAAGTCAATAAATATGTGCAGAAAAAAGTGTTTTCCCCAACCTTGAATCAGGGTTATTTTCAGAGTCATACAGTAACATCATTGAGTGAAATCTGAAATGTTTGGTCTTCTCACCGTGGGATGACTTCAAATGTCACAAGATGTTTGTAATAGTTTTTATCGATAATTATTATGGTGACTGCCACTGGTTTATGGTTCTGATGGAACAATGAAACCTGATTGATTTTATGGTTTTATAATCTAATAATTGTAAAATGCATGATGAGAGAAAAAAAAAGAATGCAAAATACAGCAGCACTATGGATATGCAACACCATTGAAGCATATTGAAAAGGCAAAACATTATGTATGAAGACAAACACAAACTACAGTCATGGATTTTGTGTTTTTTCGTATTTATTTTATTCGCATCAAAATCCAGAAAACAAGTGCAATCTGACTTCTTACTAAACACAATAGCAGTTTACACTTGCTCACCATCTGAACATGATACACACTTGCAAAGAGCAGCATATTTCAGAAATGTAGAGACAGAACATTCACTATTATAACAGTTTAAATAATTTTGCAGTTCAAAACTATGTGCAACTAAAATTCAGTCAAACTTCTCTGAAAGAATTTGCAAACATTTTAGCTGAGAATACATTCCAAGTAAGGTCTTAAGACACAATACATTCACATTATAATGATAATTGTTACAATATGAAAATGATGTTGCTGTTAACAAAAATAAGGACAATGATCATAATACATATAATGTTGTACTATTGTGATTTCATTTGTCAACACAATCAGCTGCATCATTTCCCTGAAGTTTCATCAAAATTATCCTTTCAAATTATATAAAATCTTACAAGTCATGTACAGAGAAAGCCTAAAAAAGTGCACCTCTGGTGTATAATATTCTTCTTCTACCACTTATTACTATTCTTCTTTTGCAGTTTGCTTTTGTTGTGCAACTGCAGCTACTATAAAAAAAAAAAATCCTAAACATATGGAAATAGAACAGTAGAATAGTCTTCGTTTCAACTGTTTACGTCAATAAAAAACATACAAAATGATTCAAAATGTACAACCATACAGCATACGCATGTTTGGAACAGGATGAACATGCTAGTGCTGTTACAGTAGCTCCATGTGCATTTTAACCAATGAAAAGCTCCAGTTGATTATTGGTCCAATTCCTTCTTCTGTCTCTGTATTTGTTGTGTAAATCACTCTAGTATGTTGTCATTGTGCAGTAAATAGTCTTAGAGGAATGTGCACTGGAAATGCTATAATAATAAATGATAAGAAATGTACATACACACAATGATAAACAAATTCCAGATCAGGACAATAAAACAATACCTATCGCTTCTCTCTCTCTCTCTCTCTCTCTCTCTCTCTCTCTCTACACACACACACACACACACACAGGTGGCTCAGATCTTTCTATGTCTGTGGTTCCAGTCCTTGTGCTACCATCTGGCTACAGAAGCAATGCCAGCTTGTATCATCTACACACACACACACACACACACACACACACTGATGGTACAATTTGTTAGGGACATTTTTGTCCCAGTTTTACCTTGTTTTCCTTGCAAACACATTTATAGATCCACAACTCCTCCTCTGTCTCTCTCTCTCTCTCCTGTTGTCATCGGCTTAACCTGATGGAAGGTTGTGTTGTGTCTGTTGTGCTTGCATAATACAGTTGAATACAGCATCATTAAAGCTTCAGTGTGTGATTTTTCTTGTCTTTTTTTTGCCATCACTGGGCAAAAATTCAGTAATTACATTTTAGTGTATTTTAATTCAAGTGGTCTGAAAAGAAAGAAAACTTCTGCATGTTCCCAGACTCTGTTGGTGGGAAGAGTTTTTTAATTTATTTTTTTTAGCAGTGGTTTGCACTTGTGCATCACAGCAAGAAGGATCACGGTTCGATTCCCACACCAGTGGGAACTCCAGTGTGTGGAGTTTGCATGTTCTCCCTGTGTCTCCAGGTACTCCAGTTTCCTCCCACCATCCAAATACATGCACTGATAGGTTAATTGGTTAATCTAAATTGTCCATAGGTGTGAATGTGAGAGTGATTGTTTGTCTATATATGTTCAGCCCTGAGATGAACTGGAGACTCATACAGGGTGTACCCAGGGTGCACCCATTGTAGCTGGACCAGTGACCCTAGTGAGGATAAACCAGGTTCAGATGATGAGACGAGACATTCACAGGTGTCTTCATAGAGGTAGATGTATTAAGTATGTAAGTGACAGATTTAACCATGTCATACATACAGTAGTGGTCACTACAGTGGACAGCTGTACATATATTCATAGATTTTGTTGAATGAGTTTCATATCAGCTCACACAGTGGACGCTTATACATCATTGAATACACTGCAATTCATACCATTATTGTAACTTTGTTGTTTTAGGTTTTAAACCTAATCTGCAGTAACTTGTTTGAGTGTAAACCATGCTAATGTTATAATTAACAGTTTGTTTGATTGTTTTTTTTTTTTTTTTTTATATTATATCGATGCAAATGTTAAAATTAAAAAAAAAACATCAGAATAGCAGCATTTATTTTTTCCCCCACACAGTATATTAGTAAATACTGTACATGTGTTTGTTTCTAAAATTAAACATATGATGTCCACAGCTGAGTGGGCATTTTTTGTAACTCCATGACAAATAGGTTCATAACAAATACCAATTGCATTTTTTTTTTTTTTTGTCACATACCTAAAGAGGAAGAAAAAAAAACATAGATAGATATTAACCTAATTTATGCATGAAAGGGTTTTATTAATTATTAATTCCATCATAACTCCACTGCTAATATCTGTATCTTGTCACAGTAGAAACATTTCTCATATTTTAGCTTCAAATTTCCGTAACGATGTGAAATGAAGCATGACATTTTTTTATTTTTTTTTTATTTGGACTAATAGGAGATAGCTACAAAAAAGATGTGCATTTTCTTCCTCGGATTCTCACCTCCTACAGCTTTTAACTGTGAAGGATTCAGATTGAACAGAGTGCAGTGGTAATTGTTGCTCAGATTGTTTCACAACAGCATGAGTGCAGTCGAGCCAAGTGCATAAAAAAAATCCAATCAATATGGATCAAATACACTGTCGTTCCATATTGTGAAGTCTATTCAGTCCACTGACACTTTGTCTAGTTAAATCAACTGGACAGAGACAGCGCTGTGTGTTTGACTCTTTAATTCTAACAGTGCAGGAAATGGATATGGACATGGTCTCTTATGAGGACTCAGCTCACATATGGGACAATATTCACACCCTGTTACATACATCATTAGAGTTGAAGGATTAACAGCTGTTCTTAGGTTACGGTGACAGTAGATTAGAGGAAGACTTCATTCAGATGAATAAAAGTTAATGGAT
>CM035796.1:26372224-26394724 GCA_020466265.1 Siphamia tubifer
AATATCATAATAAACACAGGGAACACATTCAGGGACATCAGAAAACAGACACAAGTGTTTCACAGTGACACAATAAGCGTAGGTTTAATTATGTTTTCATTTACAATTAAACAGGCAAGATTAATATCTTCCATGGGTCTGCAGTGTTGCTTCATTTACCTTCCCCTGAACTGAAAAACATAGATAAAGGATTGACAAATGAATATCAGTTCTTTATGAGACACCTCAATAAAGCCCTTTTTCTGTATCAGTGGAATCCATAAGGATGTACTTTGGCAAATGCATTTATAAACTAATGCTATTTGAATAAAGTGTAAGCATTGGCTCAGTCTTCATCCACCTCCTCTGCTCTTTATCACCACATGTAAAGTGGTAGAATGACTACTGAATTGCAGAGTAATAAACAAAGAATAATGAACACAAGAGGACCTGAAAACAGTAAATGAAGTCATGGCCTAAAAAGCACATTTGCTGACTCACTTAAACTATAAATGTAAGAAAAAAAAGGGTCAGTTTACTTCTGTGCAACCGGAGGCAGTTACAAATCCATAGATATTTACATTTGAAAAGTTGGAATTGAACTGGAGCATTCCTAAAACCTTCAAGAGGATTAACCCATAAAGACCCAAACAGCAAGTGGCGACCAAAACCATCTACTAAAATGTTTAATAAATTCTGAACTATTAATCCTATCAATGCATGAAAATAATTGCAGTAAAATACAGTTTGTCATCTTTTCATGGTCAACAGATATGACTCATTTGGACGTTCAGAGGCTCCATAATGAACATGGAAAAAACGTCATCTTCTACAGCATTGATTCACCAGTAAAACCCATGGAGTTGGGTCAATGATAATCAATGGAGACACTTGTTAATCTCGCCCAACATTGCTTGTGAGAGATTACTGTAATCACCTTGTGACATATCATGCAATAACTCAATTAATACTTGAGATATCACCATAAAATTACATGGGCATATACATATAACTAATGTGCATCGGATGCAATGATTCATTTGAGTAAAGGTTAAAGGTCAAGGTCACAATTAACTAAAAGGTCAAAATCACATTATTGGTTATAACTCCATAACGGAGGGTCACAGAATTTTCAGGTTTTTAGCAAACGATGTGGAATGAAGATTTCTACAATTCTCATAACTGGTGTTAACACCTATAACCAATAGGTTTTGACATCTCTGGAGGTCAAAGGTGACAAAGTTCTGTAACATTGTGTGTGTGTCAAGCATAGACATATCACGCTATAAGTTAATCAATACTTGTTATATTATCATAATATTACACACACTGACACATATATACATATAACAAAATTATCAATAATGCAAAAGGTCAAAGGTCAAGGTCACATTTAGCAGAAAGGTCAAAATCACATTTGTGGCTCTAATTCAAGAACGGATTGTCATAGAAACTTGGGATTGGCACAAAATAGAGGCGAGATTAGGCATTCTCTGAATACTTGTTTTTCTAATAATTTATTGATATCTTTGCTGAAAAAGTCACTTTTTATTCAGTTTTGTCAGATTCTGATATAATAACCCTCAAGTTCAATCGAAGTTTCAATAAACAGCTCCATGATTGCCAATCATTGATTGGTAAATTAAATATAGGAAAATACATGGCTTTCATTGCAAAAACACAAAATACAGATGATAATATTATAGTAAGTGGTAATAAATAATTTAAGAAAGGCAAAATCTACAGAAAAATCAATTTTGGAAGTGGCACAAAACTAACACTGGGTCTTTGTATATTAAGAGGATCAGAAAATGGATGGATGGGGAAGTTGGGATCACTCAAAGTTTAGCATTTTTGATTGACAGCTCAAGTGAACTAATTATCAACTGATCAATCTCCTGTAGTTTGGGAGGTGTTGTATATTATCATGTAAAGAATCTAATAGCGTATTCAGACTGTATGGGATGTGTACAACATGGGACATTTGTTACAGTTGGAATCGCCAATGAGTAAATGACAGGTAAAAACCTATAAATGATCAAATGAGATCTTATGCTTTTAGCTTCTAAGATGTGTTTAGTAGGTAAACACTCACTGAAAACATGCTAACTGAGCCTGGAAGTTGAACCAATGCTTGTTTTCCCTCTCCTTGTCTCACAAATTCTGCTTTTCATATCTATGCATGTCTCTTCATGTGTGTTTTCATACTCAGTCTGCGTCTTGTGTCTCTGCTGTGTATGTGTGTGTGTGTGTGTGTGTGTGTGTGTGTGTGTGTGTGTGTGTGTGTGTGTGCATGTCTGGGCTCCACCAGTGAGCAGGTGGGACAGAAAGCACAAATAGAGGTCTGGAGTCAGCAGCTAGCCTAGCAGTGCTGTCAGCAGGTTTTCAGACCATAGTCAGACTCCAACTAGCTAACCTCCTTTCAGAAGCCAAGACCCACATAATCCCATAGCGCACTGGAAGACGGCACTGTTTTCTCTGTTTGATCTTCTAGCATCACCGTCTAAACACACCCAGGCACAAAGCACCAAGAAAAGGCTTTGTGATTTATCGCTCTTTTTTTTTTGTTTTTCTCAGTTGTTGAGCGCAAATCTTAAAAATAACCTGGGTTGATCTAACTCCTTTGAACGACTGTCATGAACACATCTCATATTTATTCACGGAAATGATCTGTCTTTGATATTAATGTATTTGTTACTATGTTAGATTGATCTTGCAGAGTAAGCTTAATGACTTGTAGCTAATGGACTGTGGGTTAAGAGGACATCAACTGATGAAGTGGCTAAAAATCAAATCGTCAGCTTTTAGTACACAGGCATCTGTTTTTTTTTTTCTCCTTGGCTCATTATCTCCTCCTCCTATTCCTCTGACTCCTCTTTTATTTTCTTGATTTACAGTGTACATTTATTTAAATTTCTTGTTAAGAGTGATTATTTTGGTTTGGAGACAGACGTTATGTAAAAAAAAAAAAAAAAAAAAAAACTGAGAGAACTTAAATATTGTGTTTTGGTGTTACCATTAGCAGCCACAGAGGAGATTTACAACCTATTACGCTTCAATTGTTTCTCTTTACATTGATAAATCCAAAATGGAGTTGTGAAAATGAGTTCCAAAAACCTGTAATTGCATGAGGATCATTGCAGCTAAAAACAACAAAATATTTTTTATCACAAGTGCCTTTTTTTTTTTTTACACGAGAATTGAGTTTTTCAGGTTGAAAATGCAAAAATCTGAAGATGCATTCCAGAGTGGAAATCTTAAAAACGATCCGCTGTTGTTTTGGTTGAAAACGCAAAAATATTGCTGTTACGCATGCGTGTTGAAAGGGCAGCGTTCTATCACAGCACCATCCACACACATTTCTGAATGACAATGCTCATGTAAATATGGATAAAAAGGTTAAGACAAGATGCCAGTTTTGCGTCTTCTCTTCCATTCGTCTGTATAAACGTAACCTGAGTTTACATTTTGCACTTCTGTTTCCTTTGTTACAAAATCAGCACGTTACATTTTGACAAATGGGTCTTTGGGTTCAATGCCTGAAATAAAATCTGTGCTTAATAAAAGTAGATTCATGTATTGGGCCTATATATTGATTCTTATCAATCAACCGATATGGATTTTTTGGGATTGGATTTCTTTTACACCAGCCTTAAACAAAGACTGATACAGGCTGCCAATATTTCTAAGCTGATATTTCTCATTTCTACTTGGAGCCGATGTAGATTTTATTTTCTCTGAGAAATGATAATAAATGTCAAAAAATATTCTTTACTTACAATTACAAAATAAATATTGTGTCACTTAACCTTATAAGTATTACTACACCCCAAACATTTTTTTCAGTAATATCTCAAATAACACAGAAGTGCCACCAACTTTATCCGTCAATACATCATGATTCATGGCATAGAAAAAAGAGCGTATCAGTCAACGCAACTGGCCGATACCTATACAAAGAAAAACATTTAAATATTGGTTTATCATTAGTCATTAGCCTTAATTTGATGATCAGTAGTAAAAAATAAGTAAATAATATAATAACTAAGGAGTGAAGAGTGAGGAATAAGGACGATACAGTTAGTGTTAGGGTTACCGCTCTTACTCTTTACTCCTCCTTACTTATCCTTACTACTTGCTCTTCCTTATTCCCCTTTATTACTCCTTACTCCTTCTTACTCCTCCTCCCCTTTTCTCAGTTGTTACACTTAATCAACAAAACATATAAGTAGTAAAAGCTTGTTTTTTTTATATCTGGGAATCAGAGTGATCCTAATATTTGACCTGTAAAAATTTGCGCCGTAAAATATTACATTTTTTAATCAAATTAACCTTTGGATTAATTTAAGTTCATTACGATAAATATTTCTTTTTTTATCTATATTAATTGCATTTCATTTTGTATGAACAAACAGACTCAAGAAAGAATATATCTATATATAGAATATATCTGCACTAAAACATGTTTGTCCAAGCTGGGTGACGCATTAACCTAATGCTAGCAGAATCCCCGACTAATGTATGCTTCACATTAATGTGGTATTTTAAGCTGGAAGTGCTTAAGACTGTTGACTGTTCTGTCTGGGGTTTTTTTGTAATCAAATTTCTACAAAATACTCGTAAGAAACACGAAGAATGCATAGAAAAAATATATACAAAACATGGTAAAAAAAAAAAAAAAATCCACAAAAATTTCCCCCCAAATACTGTAAACCCCACAAAAAATGATGAAAATCCAAAATATGTTCAAAAAGTCTTCTAAGATACAGAAAACTACACAAAATTGTAATAAAATATCTAAAACATACAAAAATATGAATATATGTAAATAACATGTTTATTCTAAAGCTTCAACAGTTTCAATAAAACAACTGTAAATAACCGTTCCATTGGATTGACATTTTTAATCAGATTAATCATGATGATGGATTCATCCATGAAATTGAAACTATTTTTGTCAAAATCAGCACTATCTCCCAATAGTAAAGAATTCTTCAAAAAATCCTGGATCCAAATGGTGATCCAGATCACCCCCAAAATCGAATCACTTGTTGCTTTTGTCATTCTGGACATTCTGTGAAAATTTAGTTGAAATCCATCAATACCTTTTTGAATTATGTTGTTAAGAGACAGACAGACAGACAAACAAACTAACAAACTCTGGTGGCAGTGGTAAAAATATGCCACCTCTGCAACTCTGCTCCACAACAGCTGTACAAATAAATGTTGAGTAACATTTATAAGAAACCACTGAAAACAGATGTGTTACAGACACTTTCCAAAATGATGGGTTTTTGTCATGTGGTTCACTAATAACCAGATACAAAATCTGTCATAATTATCAACACATCAGTATTTATAGCGACAGGACTTTTACATCTAACTGAACAATATTCTCTTGCATATTTTCACTTTATTTTGAACCTATAAACCTCTTATTAAAGCTTATCAGAGCCATTAGAACAAATCTGTTCTCAAAAAAAAAAAAAAAAATGCAGATGAAGTTTTCAAGCCCAATCACGGAAAAACTGCAACTCTGCAAATATCCTTCTGCTCCAGTAAAATGTCTCATTATATTATATAACATAAAACACTTTCATAAAATTGTCCTCATTTCGAAGTTAATGATGTCAGTTTTTATCTCCGTATCCTTCTGGCTATAGAAATATGTGGTCCTAAATCCTCAAAATGACTGATTAACTATTCTTTTCCAATGCACATGGTATATCTAAAATTACACTGTGGTACTTTTTACCCTGAGGATTATTACTGTTGAGGTATTATGGACTTTTGCACCTCTGTCAACATTTGTCTCCATCCTCCTATGTCCTTTCCCTTTCCATTCATTTTGATCCCCCTTACGTAAATACAAGACCGCTAAAGAGAGGAAATCCACCCTGCGTTGATGATGCGAGTTGATGAGGGAAGACAGTGACAGGCCGCCGGACGTGTGCTGGATGGACAGATCAATAGTCTCATTGATACCTCCCCTGGGTCCCTCTGTCTCTTCCCCTCTCTTCCTCCACATCCCCATTGCCTCCCTTTTTGTCTGCTTCCTTCTCTCTTCATATGTGACTCTGTTCAACTTCCTCTAATCTCTCCCTCGACAACCATTTCACCTCTCTTTTCTTCTTCTGTCTCGTCATAGTGTGTAGATGAAAATACTCTTCTGCTCTTTTGTTGTTTGGAAAAAGTTACTCTTTGATAAAAATTGATGAGAGGTTAAATGTTAGTTTAATTAACCTGTTCCCCCGAAGAGGAGGCAAGAAGAAGAGTTTTTGTTTTTTTCCTTTGTGTGTTTGTCTGTCAGCAACTTTATACAAAAAAACTATCAATCAATTAAAGTTTATTTATATAGCACTTTACAACAACATAAAAGAAGGCCAAAGTGTTTTACATCTGAAACATAAGTAAAACACAGGATAAAACAACTCGATTAAATATAATTTAAAAATAAAACAAGAACACACAGATAAAAAGATAAAAAGACCACTAGTTTAGCATAAACCTGGCACAGTGCTATTAGTTAAAGGTGTCATTCCATGGTTATTTCATTAATATTACTATGTTCTCCATTTTTATTGAATACATTGTGTGTTGGTTCTATTTAAAAAACGTCCAGATTGCTTTGTTTCCATCAGTTTTTTCATGGTAGAAAAATGACTTGAGGTCGAACAACAGAGTTTACCAGTACTTCCTCACACATGTTCATGACGTGATGATGAGACGTCTCCGATTGGCTCAGAATGCTTGAACACTCCCCTCTCCCCTCTGGCTCTCTGTATGTGTTTACCTTTACCAGAGTAGCATCCAGCTAGGTTTCGTGCCATTGCTTGTTCTGAAAACGTGCAGTAAAAAAAAAAACAGGCTTTATTTCCACAAGAGAGCACATGACGCAGTTTGATCCACCATTTTTTTTCCCAGTTTGTGCAGCAGCTACTGTGGCACCGTCTTCTCTCATAGATGCTAATGCTGACACCTTTAAACTATGAATTACTAAAGACCTCAACTGTATTTTAAAAATATTCCATCATCTTACATTGATATACAGTGGTCCCTCATTTATCGTAGGGGTTACGTTAAAAAAAAAACAAAAAAAAAACGCATTAAGTAAAATCCACAACGTCGTGTTTCTATTACTTGAATATACAACTAGAATCTGCAACCTTGGTCCTTGAAAGCCACTATCCTGCATGTTTTAGATGTTTCTCTCTTTCAACACATCTGATTCAAATGATCAGCCTATTATCCAGCTCCTGATAATGACCATTAGGTGTGTTGGAAGAAGGAAACGTCTAAAACAGGCACGTCCAAACTATTCCACAAAGGGCCGGCGTGGCTGTAAATTTCTGTTCCAACCAAGCATGAGTCCACAGTTTGACCAACAGACTCTCTGAAGACTGAGATCAATTGATTCATTGAGTCCAGTCTGGTGTGCTGCTACTTGGTTGTAACAAAAACCTGCAGCCACACCAGCCCTTTGTGTAATAATTTGGTCTAAAACATGCAAGATACCAGCTCTGGAGGACCAGGGTTTCAGACAGGATAGTACTGACATGTCGTCTTCTCAGGGAACTATTGATAAACTCCCTCATTGGGTGTTGTCTCGTTTGACCACCAAGGACTGAATCTCCTGAACTGTCTATGGTGTAGTATTATGGGCTGTCATCATGTGGATTAATGTACCAATATATTTACTGTCAACTTCTGCATCTGCGTTTTATAAACCAGTGGATCACAGAGATAACTGTCTGACCAGTCAGTGTCTGCAGGGTTTATACTTCACCTTTTAGTATCAATTGAAACCTGGGTGCTGCTCTGCCACGACCAATCAGGATGCAGAACACAATGTGCGGTTATACACTCTAAAAAAAAAAAAAAAAAAAAAAAAGGAAAATTGGAGGAAAAGCAATCCAAGGTCACCAAATGTTAACTGTATTATAGTGAGGAAACACAGTATTCAGTAAAGCAGACTCTAGTTGTGTGGTGTATCCACTTCATCTGTATTGTATTCTCCTCGTATTCTTAACAGCATTTGTCTCAAAGCTTACTGCCATAAAATAATAGCTGTAAAATAATTTTGTTTTATAACTTAAGCATACCATGAGCAAGATCTAGTGCATTTTATCAGCAGCGGAGGCTTTGCTATTCAGACAGTCACGGATGGCCTGCTCCTTCTTTGGAGAGAGGTTTCAAGGACAAACTATAAAGAACTAGCCACCAAATCAGCTCCGTTGTGAAGCACTCTTTTGTCTCTTTTGTCCTCCATGTGTGAATGTGCTTGTGTACTTTAAATGTGTTTGTAGGAGCATTCCTACTGTGTATCTCTGTGCATCTTTGAGTGCCTGCAACTTATATCTGAAAGCAAAATCAGAAAGATGAGATGGTCATCATGTGAATCAGGCTTGAAGGATATGTTTTTTTAGTTTCTTCCATCTTCATTTACATCCCGTTTTCTTGAATCTATTTTTCCTTTGCGTTTTTATTTCTTTCCCTCAACCCTTTGCTTCTCCTGCAGGCAGTAACCAAGGAAATCATTACTTTGTCTTTTTCACTGTTTTTGTCCATATCTTAAGCACTGTAATCTAATAGGCCACAAATTACTGTTAACAGATGTGGAATAAAAATATGTAAATACTTTAGTGTCTGATGAATTGATGATCAGATGACAAGGAGAGTAGGCCACAGATGAAAATACAAACTGATGGGGTAAGGAGGAAAGAAAGAACGAACGAACGAACGAACGAACGAACGAACTGTGGATTCCACTGGCAGGGTTTTATTTATTTATTTGTGTTTATTTTGTTAGTCTTAATTTTTCAAAATCTGAAGAATCTGGTCTCTTTTTTCTCTGTTGATGTGGCAATAAAAGTTTAGATTTTTTTTTTTTTAATGTTACAATAACAGACATAAAAATGTATTACACCAAACAGTGTTTTCATTTGAGCACCATGGGTACCATTCCCATTCTAGTATAGTTTGCTTGTTAATGTGAATGTCGTTTGTTTTATTCACTTTGCATCAGATCATTTTCCCTCCTTTCTTGAACTGTATTAAACTTTAAAGCTGCTCATATGTATTAAGTTCAGCACAAAAACAATCTCATGACAGAAGCTGTCATATGCACTTGCTGATAACTGAAGTATGTGAGAAATCTTTTTGAACCCCCTCTGTGGTCTGCAAATGTCAGCAATGTTAGCTTTTATAAACTCAAAAAAAGACATGGAAAAATTTAAATATATGTTAAACATTACCCAGGATGCAGCGGTACAGACAATCAATAAAACAGCAAGATAGTTTACTTTATGTTGTAAATATGACCAGTGTTAAATGTTAAATGTGTCTGTATTATTTTTGTAGCAGAATATGATAAAACACAGATTAACCCCAATACACCTTACCATCTGCATGATGTACAACACTGAATTTCATGAATTTGTTTGGCTTTAAGCTGTATAAATAAGAAAGAAAGGGCGATGGACGACAGTTCCTTCTATTGGGATGGACAGGTAACGCAGTGATGATGATGATGATGGTGATGATGATGAGCAGCTGTCATTATGTGTTTTTTCAGTGTTTCCACATTAGTCACATAAGTTATGCAAATTTTGATATCAGCATGAAAAGCGCAGATGGAGATGATCACATTTTGGATGATTCTGGAAGCAATTAATGATGTTATTATTTAACAAATGATTGAATTTAATGAACGACCGCTGATCCAAATTGTATGAATGCAAAGTGTGAACTCACATCAGTGCTGGTAGCGTCTTTTTAAGCATCTGCAAGGAAAGAGGATAACATGATGGAAATCCACAGCCGATTTTTATTTGCGTGGCGGGAAAATGTGAAAAGTCACAGGTCAGTGCTCAAGCTGCTGCCGGGTTTCATGGGTCATCTCAACTGCTGACAGCTGACTCCAAGTAGTCTTGCAGCACTTCATGGTAAAAAGAGTTAAGACTGGGTGGATTATTGAGTTGCTGGTAGTAAAATGCTTTTATTTTTGCTGTTAAACAACTGCCAGCACCTCTGATGTAGAGGAGGTTGACTTCAATAAAATCTACTGTATGTGGTAAATGCATTACTGGAGATCATATTAAAAAAATAAAGAGCCTTTTGATAAACCTATACAAAGCCTTTCAACTGTTTTATAATGTATTATAATGATACTTGAATTTTTTATTACCAGAGCTTTCCTAAAAATAAAGCAATTAATCCAATTAATGGAGATTCAGCAGATTCTCAGGCTAAATTTAGAACATCATTGGTGTTTGGGACAACAGGTGGGGTCAGAAAAGGTCAGGAATGGGTCTCTGATGACTGGTCTGGCTGGGAATCAAATTAATGATGAGGCTCTGACTATCTGAGCATTGAGCTTCAGTCAGCAAGTTCAAGTAGAAGGCAGAAGATTTGTCCCCACTGTCCCTGAAAGACTGAAATGTCATATGACACAGGAGTAATGTATGGCTGCAGAGAGGCGCATATTCATTTAGATGCTGGGGGTTCACTGCACTGACATTTTCTGCATAATTACATTGTAAATCTGCAAAATAAAATCTTCAACTTAATGCTGCTGTCCTTCATCTCAAACTCACAGGTGAACACTTGGTCAAAAAAAATTTAAAGAACAGCTAAGTACTTTTTAATTTAATCTGCATCATCTGATTTTCAACTCCTACATAATGTGCAGTAGTGAGTTACTAAGTGAAAAATAATACCCTATGACATTTTGGCATTATAGTGTTCACTTGTTTATTATGTAAAAGTACAACAGCCAGAAATTCAATTAGATCTTTTATATTTGTTGGCATTTAAGTTAATTCAACATCATCCTTCTTGAAAGTAACATGCTTATTTTAATGATTGTGAAAATGCAAAGGATATAACTTTCTCTTTTTTTTTTTTTTTAACCTACTGTTAACAGCGGTTGAGTTTTTGATGGAACACAGGGGTCTATAGAGACTGACTCCCTTTTGGATGGAACCCCCAGTGGACATATACTTTAACTTTGAATCGTGGAGGTTGCTGCGTTGTTGGACTTTCTGATACCTAACATTTAGAGGGTTATGTTATTTGTTGCTAGGCACAATCATTAAGGCTGGTGTTGAACTAATTCTAGTGAAGTCATTAGTTATCTTAACCACAGTGTGTAGCCTTCAGCACTAGTTCAGTGGTTATTCAACCATGTTATTTTCAGTTCCCACATGTGTAATTGCACAGTAAAATGTGTACACTTACTGTTTAAAGGTCTTTTTGACTGTGCATAAGCCAAATAGTTAATCAAACACATTACATTTAGCAGTTAAATAACTATGGTTAAATCATTACTTATTGAGTAATTAATCAGTAATTGTAATAATGAAGTTCTCTCTGTCATTAATATTTAATGATAAAATAAATACGCAGGCTCCTAATGTGTGACATTGGTGTTTAGTTTGACCAAGTTTTCTTTTATTTTCATGAAGTTCAAGTAGATTAATTTCAGTTCAGTTTTATTTCGAGCACACAATCATCATTGAAAATGGTCAACAATTTTTTTTTCTTGTACTCTATAAACTCCCACCCCCTTTTACAAACTAAAATCCAAATAGATACTGCATTAACACACAATATACGTAATGTCTTTATGTCATAACCACAAAACATCCATAACCATTTATATACACATTATTTATAATTCACTTCATACAATCTGATATGATTAACTAAAGTACTAGTAGTAGTAAAACATTAACTTGTAGTGAAAGTATATTCACTTTCACTATAAATCAATTACATAGACAATAATTAATAGATATAATCCATAGATATATACATAGATATATCCTAACCATGAGAGTTTTACTGCAATATAAGACTTTTTCACCTGTTCTTCTACCTTATAACAAAATATTCACTTATTCAGATAATATTCTATATTTTGTTATTCTACTAGTTTTATACATCATTTTGAATACACTATTTTTTTTCCGATTCTGATCCAGATTATTCCACAGATACACTCACTTTTTGAATTAGTTCTACACTTCATTTTCCTATAAATTTCAGTTCCCCTTAAATTATAATCACTAATTCTCAGCTTAAACATTTGTTGTAAACTGTAGGGAAGCATTCCAAGGAATTTAAAACTGATGTTTCAGCAGCTGAATTTTGGATGCATATGGACGATCAACTTCCACCCAGAATAATGCATGCTGGACCCTTGTTAAGTGTTGGGAGTCATTGGTGTGATCGGATATATAAATATACCAAAATTGTCTCCAGAGAGGTCAGGTCTCAACATCGCCCACTGTCCTGTTTTTCTCAGTTTCATGGTTTTCCACTTAGACAGTAATGAATGTGTGATTAGTATCAACAGGAGGAGAAAGGCTTTTATCTTCCAGTCTCTGTGTTAGTCTGTAAAGCAGAGGCTAAGAAGAAGAGCTCTAGTATGTGAAGGCTGTATGAAAGGTGTCATATATAGTAAATGCATGCAGTGTTAAGGTCATTGATGTCCTGTAGGGTACATGTACAACTGCAATAGAAGGTGTGCATGCAGTAATACTTTCACTATGAACAATTTTAGTCTCAGGCAGACTGATAAAGGTCATGCTGGCATTTAAAGTTGTACGACAGCAGCTTTGGTTTGATAGTAATACTGTAACAAAGACAAAGGGGCGTCCAAAAAAAAATATTAATATGTGCAAGAATGATGTCCCAGTTTTTCTCTTGTTAAGAAAACCTTGAATTCAGCTTCCTTATTTCAACCTGGTGGGAAAACACTCATTTATCAGTTACAATAATGTCATAAACTGCACTTCCATGGGATACAACCAAAATCTCATATCTATGTCATGAAATCACATTGTTAGCTACAGTTTTCAGCATATGTAGCGTAAGCAAACGTAATACAATCTGGTATTATGCATATTAAGGTTCAGGTTTAGGTTTATTGTAGTTTTTTTCTCAAATCTTACAAAAAAACTACAGCTAGAAAACAAAAGACATATAAAAGCAAAAGTCTTTATTTTTATTTTAATGCTTACGTTCATGTGGGTCTTCGTACCAAGGATACCATGAAACAGCACATAATTTATATGCAATGCACTGCAACACAGAACTACAGCTTTTGCCAAGGGATTTTATAGTTATCGCAGTTAGAACAGTGAGGTCCTTGGGTTGCAGGAAAACCTTATGACGCTTTTCTTATTCATGAAAACAAAGCTTTTCATAGTTTTGACTCTAGCTACAAATTCAAGGAAGCTGCCAAGAGGAAGGTAGTTCATATAGATGTTTATTTTTTTATTTTGATGCCTTCATATTGACTCCAGAAGGCAGATATACATTACAGACAGATAATGCATTATATAGCCAGACGTCGTCCTTCTCTGTCTTTATGTCTCTGCCTGAGCCACTTAACACGCTGACTTGGATCAGTCCAGATCCATTCACTCCACTGGGTTTAAAGCCATTAGCTTAATTAGAAACCAGGCATTCAATTCACTGTCAGATAGCCTGATCCTCTGGCTGCCGGTCGGATGTCTAACCTATAGGTTATAACAAGATGCCACTCCACTGTGCTTTATATTTCCACTGACTGGGAATTACTGAACTGACTTATTTATGTGTAAAATGTGGAGTATCCTGTGACTCTACACTGATGCCCTCACCATCATTTTGTGTGGTAGCGGACACCAACTGGCACAAGATCATCACTAAAACTAAGCTCCCTATGCATCGTCATCATCATCATCATCATCATCATCATCATCATCATCATCCCTTGAAAACTGTTTTACTATCCAGCTCAGCACATCTGGATCAAAAGCACTCACATTTTAATTGCACAATAGAATGATGTACATCTATTATCACACAAAGCAGCCTCTATATACACAGAAAGCTCCAATTTACAATATAAATAAAACCCTTTATTTGTTTGCAGACACCTGCTAGACACACTTTATATTTTTAAAAGGACAGCCAGCCAAAACATACTGTATGAATTAACAGATTAGATGCGTACTAGTGTAATCCCCCAAACAGATTAAAGCTCTTTAGAGGTCACAAAGAACAGCAGATTGCTCTTTCAACAACCCCACCCCTCTTAAGCCCCTGACACATGCAATGTACCTTCGAACCAGAAGGTGAAACCTCAACATTAGTGGATTTTGAAGCATTTGTTCGTACAGGCTGACAGCGTAAGGTTACTAATTTTAGTAGACACCTGTGGGATTATTGAGCAGTCTGTACTTTCTTTTTGATTCAATGAAAACCTGACATATTGACCGGCTATGGCTTAAATTTTTCAAGTTTTGTGTCAGTTTTGATTATTTGTCCTAAATCACTTGCTGTTTCTGCCATATTACAACAGTGGGGGGAGGAAGAGAAAAACATATCCGGGCCCCCCTCAACAACTACACAACATTGTAACAATGGTGTAATTACAACTGTATTTAAAAGAAACATCAATATTCTAACAATACGTTTTGTTTTTCCTTGAATAATTAGTTGTGCAAATTAAAAATAACTCAGATTTTTACTTGAACAATACAAATAAACTCAACATGACTGGTCCCTGAGATAATATTTATCAAAGAAAAATAGAAATGTGCAATTATCTTACAACTATGACAAAGGTCTTTTTGTAGTAAAGTGAAAACTGTGCAAAAACACAAACATTGCACATTTTTCTTTTCCAGTCAAATCCTTATCTGTTCTCCAAATCTAAACTCTTTGTCTAGTTTAGTCACAGATCATGATAGCAGAAGATTTGTTTGTTGTACAGCACTAAAATGAGTCCAGGTGCTCCAACACTAAAACATTAGTTTCATCTGCTACATGTTCTAACCTGAAAAAAAAAAACACACGAGTGATCACATGCCCCACCTATGGGACCTGGCCCACAGTTTGGGAAATGTATTAATTTGTATTTTTGTGGATTCTATGGACTGAAGTGCACTTGTTGCTTGTGTTTATTTGTCCAGTGTGTGGCTGTGATCTGGTGCAGTCAGGATTCTTCCATCATTCGGGGGAGTACATCTGCACAGAGGACTACCAGCGTCTGTATGGGACCCAGTGTGACAGCTGTGATCAGTACATCACTGGAGAGGTGGTTTCTGCCCTGGGGAGGACCTACCACCCACACTGCTTTGTCTGCAGTGTCTGCAGGTGGGCAGCATGTGTCTGCGCTTATGTCTATGTTTGGTCTGATTTCATTCATGTATTTGCATGATATGGGATGAAGTAATCGCTGGATCTGTGGAATTACAGTATGTGTATCATTTATATTATAGTAGGTTTTGTTTGCAACTGCGTGCCCCCCCCCCAATTGTTCTCAGCTCTGTGTGTCAGCTCCTCAGGGATTCTCTCAGCACTGCTTTATCTCAACCTTGTGACTGAAAAAACAAATGAGATTCTTACACAACAGTGCATACTTTAATTTGGATTAATGACTTTGCAATTCAGCTCACTGTTGCATATGTCTTAGGTGGCCACAGGTGGCCATTTACAATTAAAATGTACTGCAGGCTAGTGAATCCACACTGGGTTGACTGCTGCAGAGCCCAAGAGTCAGTTTTTAAGAATTTAAAGTGACAAAGGAAGTGGCACAGTGTCTAATGTATAATTTACTTACAACTGCATAATTCTTTTACTTTTTTAGATTCAGTTTATTCCTTTGTGCATTAAAGAAAGGAAATTAATTAAAGAATGCTCCAATCTGGATCTGAGTGTAGTTTAAAAAAAAAAGATGATAAATGTCATGTAATGTAGCTTGTATTTTTACTATGTTTATGATGTTACTGAATGAAGATGTAAATGAAGTGTCACAGGTAAGTGGTGCAGTAAACAACATCCATCAGAGGACGCTCTATTCCCCTGGTTCCCACAACATTGAAATATGGTGCTAATTACTGACGTTAACTTTCTTTCATTGGCTTAACCTATTGACAGCAGAAAATTACACCTTAAATCAGTCAGCCACTTATATTGAAAACTTAATGACCCTGACAGTTGAAGTCTCATGATGCCAAAGACAGATGGACAACAGACAGAACAGCAAAATGCAGCACTTTATTAACACATAATGGAAAGACATTTAATGGTTTTCAATTCATGCTTTGGAAAGAAAAGATGACTGAAAACTTGACAGATGGATGTATGGATGGACAGATATATTATATAGGGCATTATATACCAGGGTGATAAAAAGAGACTGTGTATAAAAGTGTATGTTAGATTCACTCATGGACCATTACATTTTGATTTGCTCAGAGCAGAGTTTTCTTCATTTGTAGGCTTGTCTGTCAGTATGTGTACTGTATTAGAACAAACTGTACAAAAATTGGCAATAAAGCTTATTCACTCTGAAAATGCCACGAGTCAGCAGCTTACAACATAATGCTAAATTAAACGGAAAATACATGTTTGTTGTAATTTGCATGATGACTCTTCAACAACATGTCAGAAAAAGCTGAGCTTCTGCCATTGCACGTTTGCATGTATTACTAAACATTTTTGCGAATGTGTGTGTGTGTGTGTGTGTGTTTTCAGGAGTCCTTTCCCAATTGGAGACAGGGTGACCTTCTGCGGGAAGAAGTGTGTGTGTCAGCAGTGCTCACAGTCTCTGAGCAGCGACAAACCCGTCAAGGTCCACGGCCCTAGCTGTAAGATACAAACACATGCACTCAAAAATACACACCCGGTGTTCATACATGCACACAAATACACACACACATATCACACTGTACTAATCATGTCAACTCCATTGTGCATCATATAAGCATAAAATGGCATGAATTAATATTTCTCATAACTTATCAGGAATTAATGCATTGCTTTACCAGAGACCCTGAGTCCTCTTTTACAGCTTTATTGAAGAAAAAAAAAAGTCCACTGCAAAGGACATTCCATAAAAAAATTTAAAATGTATATGAAAAAAACTGTTGCATTGTACTGTTTCCAATAAAGACAATTATTTCATGTAAAAAAGGCAAAACCTGTATTTTCCTGGGTTTTAAGAGGTTAAGTCATGCACTGTGTTATTTCTGTCTCGTCACTGCACTGATACATTGACTCCATAACAACAATTGCTTAGTCATACTGTACTATGGTGCACTACACTGCAAAATGGAAGCTGTTTAAAGTCACATTTTGTCTGAGTTTAGCACTTCATTCTTGACTTTTTTGGTTATATTAGAAATATCAGTTCTATCTCACTGGAACTGCTGAAATGCCGACCTGAGAAATGTTAGTCTTTATATCAGAAGTCAGTGTTAAATATTGTAATTTTGTGGATACGTGAACAGTTAATAGCTTTTTATTCTATTTTGAATACATTTATATACTTATTTTTTTTCAGATACATCATGCATTATATGTGTATTTTATTGTGTGCCTTAAGCAAAGAGCTACTGAATGGAATTTCATTGTGCTTCCATAATAACAAGAAAGATCTTTAATTCTTTAACTTGAGATGAAGACTACATGTACCCACTCTGTATTATATTCTATGCAGATACCCTTTAGAATTATTTGTTCTCTGACATACAAAAAAAATTACTAAAATACCTGTAGTGTCCACCTGCTGAATACTGCTTAACATAGCCACAATCCCTGCAGCTACACACGCCCACACACACACACACACACACACACACACACACACACACACACACACACACAGAAGGTGGCTTGATGCTCCAGGTAGACTCTTAGCCTGCTTCTTGTTGTTCCATCTGGCAAAGGCAGTATGACTATGATGAAAGGACGGAGACCAGAAGTGATGAAAAGCTGGCAATAAAAAAGAGGCGAGGACAGAGGATGATAAATGCATAAACACTTAAATCTTGAAGGTGTTCTTATCTTTGGTCTGTGCTTTTTTTTCTCCTCCTCCTCCCTCTCCTCTTCCTCTTCCTGCAGATTGTGCAGGCTGTGGTGAGGAGATCAAACAAGGCCAGTCTCTCCTGGCACTGGAGAGGCAGTGGCATGTCAGTTGTTTTAAATGTCGAACATGTGGCTGTGCGCTCACTGGCGAGTACATCAGCAAGTAAGTCTCTCAGTTCCCCCCAATCCAGTTGAGAACAAAAGTATTCACAAGGTGAGACGATATGAGATCATGTTAAAGAGAAAAGTTGCAACAGAATGAAAAAGGCCAATTCATAAGGATAGGGTCGGATATGACTCTATGATATAGTGCCAGTAGCTGGTGTAACAACTTAAAACTGCGGCCTCTGATCATTTCTTAGCATCATTAGGCCTAAAAAAATCTAAAGTTACATTTCATCCTTTTGTAATTCAAGGGGTCTGAAGGGACAAGAAACTCCTGCATCTGTTCCTTGTGCTTTTAAGGTATATAAAATCTTTAACATGTAGAGCTGTTAAATGATTACAATTTTTAATGCGATTAATCACAATGGATCAATTTTGATTAATCCCAATTTTCATCAATATTGGTCACATTTTATTTTTCATAGGCAAACAGGCTCAAGAAGGAAGGGAAAATATTTGCACCAAACATGTTTGTCCAAGCTGGGCAAGATGTTAGCCTAGCGGTAGCAGAATCCCCAATGAATGTATGTTGTGTGTTAATGTTCATGGCTCTCCCCAGATGGTAACATACTGTAAGGGTGCAGCACCTCCTTGCCACAATCTGAGCGCCTCCTTGATGTGTTGTGCCATCAGCCATGTTAAAGCACTGTCAATGGTGAAAATAGTGATGTTACGCCAGCATTTAAAAAGACACTGTCTACACGAAATTTTCCATAAACAACTCCAGCTGATATGAGTCATGACCAAGGGCAAGGTGTACACGAAGCCTGCTGATTAGAAGGGGGGGGGGGGGGGGGGGGCGCGAGGTGTAGTGCTGGGGGTGCTGCACTCCAGCGTGCCTCCTTGTTCAGAATTTCTGGGCAGAGCCTCGATGTGGTATTTTAATGTAACCCAACATTGGTTGGGAGAAATTATTGTAATCAGTGTGTGTCTGTGTGTGTGTGTGTGTGTCCACAGAGACATATCATGCTATAACTCAATGAATACTTGAGATATTTAGCCTAGGATCTAGACTGTCCCCAGTGGCCGCAAATGGTATTTGCTACGGGGGAAAGTCTAGAAAGTGTAGGCGAATTTGTGGGCGGAATAACCGCTGTCTGTCAAGTTTTCTCTTTACACAACGCCACGCCATTGGATGGGTAACCAGTCAGAGCCAACCAATCAGAGCGATGAACATGGATTTCGTAGACAGCGTCACCGGAAGAACACACCAGAATGTAGTCTCAAAACGAGTGCAGCAGCTTAGCTAGGACTCCCGTACACTATTTGGCACCGGCCGCTTCGGATCTCCTCCGGGTCGCCTTTGCCGAGTTGTGCTGCTCGTATTCCCAGTTTTTCTGCCTCTTGCAACTGGTCATCCATTAGGGCTAAAAGGGGTGACACAACGATCACCAGCGGGTTGTGCAGACCCATGCGTCGTCCCACTAGCGGAGCCAGCTGATAAATCAAACTTTTGCCATACCCGGTGGGCAAAACTCCGACAACGTCCCTTTTTTCCAAAAACAGCTTAAGTGCCGTTTTCTGCTCCTCTCGCAGGGAAAACTGTAATTTTAAATCCCCTAGCGTTGCTGCCAAAGCCAGCTCGAATGGTTGTTCCTGGTGATGAGCCATGTTGTCTAGCAGCTAGCAACTGGTGTTACGGCAATGTGTGCTAGCTGCTTGCTAGCTGCTACGTCTCTGCGACTACAACATTACGTGTCGTATTTGTGTCGTCATGAGGCAGGGCGGGCTCCAATCCCGCCCCTCGCGATTTGATTGGTCCGGTCCATTTTGGATTTTCAGATCCGAGGCTGTCTGGTCTGTCTCCCCATAGCAAATACCATTTGCAGCCACTGGGGACAGACTAGATCCTAGGCTATGAGATATTACCATGAAATTACATGGGCATATACATATAGATAATGCGTATCAGATTCAATGATCCATTGGAGTAAAGGTCAAAGGTCAAGGTCACAATTAACTCAAAAGTAGATCAGATTATTGTTTATAACTCAAGAATAGAGGGTCACATAACTTTCAGATTGGTACCAAACAATGCCAAATGAAGCTTTCTACAATTCTCATAATTGGTGTTATCACCTACGACCAAAATTTACTCCTGTAACACTGTTTGTGTGTGTCAAGCAGAGGACATATCACGCTATAACTTAATCAATACTGGATATATTTTCATAATATTACACACACTGACGCATATATACATATAACAAAATGATCAATATTGCAAAAGGTCAAGATTCCATTTTTAGCAGAAAGGTCAAAATCACATTATTAGCTCTACTTCAAGAACGGGTTGTCATAGAAACTTGAGATTGGTAGAAAATAGAGGCAAGATTAGGCATTCTCTGAATACTTGTATTCGGAGTGCTTCAGTAGAAAACTCTTTCCTGCAGAGTGTGTTTAATGCTTTATGTGGGTCAACTGTTTCGTCCTGGTTTTGTTTGTCCTCATACTTGTATTTCCATCCAAAGCCCAACGTAGTGTTTTGGTGTCACTACCACATCAATTGACCATTAGCAGATTCAAACTCTACTTGGACAAAGTGCCTGAAATGCATTGGCAGACACATTCAAAGTCATTCTGCTGCAGATAGGTTAATTGCATTCAAACTTTTATCTGCGCTGCCTTGTGTATTTTGGCAGCCCTGTTGACATGTAATGCAGATCTTGTCTGATCACAGATATTTTCAGACAGAATGGTGTTAAGCACAGGATTGACAGCTGTATTTACTGACTGTTAATGAGACTCCATCTTGATGAATACCATAAAAGGACATCTATCTGTATATTTAGGTTAAATCCCAATTCACCCTTTACCCCTACCCTTCCATTCTGTGCATTCAAGTAAATGGTAGGGGTGTCCCAATTCTCAATGAGTCAGAGGGGAAGAGCTAAGGGGGAGGGGACATTTTTTTTTACAGTAGGGTCATGCTACAAACAAAGGGGTATGAGGAATCTCCCATAATTCTGTACAAATCATTGGCAAGATGGAGATAAACACAGCAAAAAAAGAGCAACAATGTGATGAAAGAAACACACAAATGTACAGATTTTCTTCATAAACAACTTAATCATGTGATCGTCCATTTTCAATGTGGTTTGCAGTTGATTGCCACCAAAATATACCCAAAGCCCATGAAACAAAGATGGTAAATAAAGGTGTTTTGCATCTGTTTATAGAGGCATTGATGACTGCTGATGATGTAACAGGTCTCAGAGGGTTGTTTTATTTCATAGGGGAATATTTCAAGCTCTAAGGGGTGACTTGGGATTGTGCCATAGTCTTGGTATTTGGACAAAGATAGAGGTCTGCAGGAGGAAGATATGTATTGTCAATTTTTTTCCCCTTCCCTTGATTTGGGTTATGGCAGCTTTAAGATCCTTTGGCCCTTGTGTGAGCAGCCATTCAGCTCATAGTGAAGTCAGCTGGTGAAATGTGTTAAAAACTGCCAGCTGGTTGAAAAAGCAGAAGAAAAACAGAAGTTATTTAGTGAGTTTGTTTGAGGAACAGCTGCGTCAACATCTACACATGAACATATCTAAAAATGACCTTGCATTGTATCGAATGTTTCTGAGTATTCAAGATAAATCTGTAATTTTATTAATTTAATTTAGCCACCAATTATGACCTATTTCCATGGTTATTTCCTTAATATTACTGTATGCTCCGTTGTTATTGAATACATTGTGGGTTGGTTCTATTTTAAAAAAAACATTCGGATTGTTTTTTTTTCCAGCTGTTCTTTCACAGTAGAAAAATGACTTCAGGTCGAACAACAGAGTTTACCGGTACTTCCATCACACATGTTCATGACATGATGATGAGGCGTCTCTGATTGGCTCAGAATGCGTGAAAGAACATCCCCCCCCCACACACCATCCCCATCTGGCTCTCTGTATGTGTTTACCTTTACCAGAGTAGCATCCAGCTAGGTTTCATGCCGTTGCTTTTTCTGAAAACGTGCAGTTGAAAAAACAAGGCTTTATTTCCACAGAGAGCACATGAACCAGTTTGATCCGCCATTTTTTTTTTCCAGTTTGTGCAGCAGGGACTGTGGCTCCGTCTTCTCTTGTAGATGCTAATGCTAATGCTATTTCAGATTCATAGAAATGGAGGACAGGTTTAACCCCACGTGGGTGAGGCTAAAGTCCATTTGACGTCAGACAGACCGGCTTTTTCTGGGTCCCTCGTTCCTCTTGTTGTTTTCTGTGAATGTGGTATGCAGCCAGTGGAGGTGACAAACCACTTTCAAAGGCAGCATGTGTTGGTAACTCGGGGTGACGCCTCAGATTCCAAAAGGAGCGTGGAAAAGTGGTTTTCAGTGGAATGACACCTTTAATATGTATTTGAACTCACAGGTATTGCAGTAGAATGAAGTGACATAATGACAAAATGTGGATTCAACGCACGATTTCTGCCTGAATCACATCAGGTCATGATTCCACACTATTGACCCTGTCATTTACCATCACATCTGTTTTTATTGATTTT